>JACGWO010000010.1:17747755-18272611 GCA_034509735.1 Sesamum alatum
CGGGCGCGCTCTTGCTGCCCTTGTCGGGCGGCAGGCACCGTTTTTCACTTATTTTCTTTTTTTTTTAAATTTCTACTATAAAACTGAAATATAAACATGCATTTACAGAAAATCTAATTCTCAAAAAATGCATGGATATGCATAATTTAAAAAGCAAAATTAACACATATTTTCTACACCTATTATCATACCTTAAAGTCATAAATCATGCTTTTCAAAAGTAATTTAAATATGTTCTTCATGCTTAACACATAATAACATGTAAATCCTATAGCCACACCACTGAACCGGGCTCTAATACCACTGAATAAAACGGATACGGCCCGGGAACGCAACAGAAGCGTAAAAAACGTTAATTTAAAGCACAATTTAAAACGGGTTCAAAGGGATGTTCCCTTTGAAGTTCCCGGGCGTTTGGTGTTTTTCAAGAGCATAACAATATAAAATAAACATGTTGAACATGTGGCTAAAGGAATAAAAACAATAGGTACAGGAATATAAATGAGAACCTACCTTTTGTTTCACAAACGTAGAACCGGTTCTAGCTTTATTCCCTTTATGTTTTGTTGTTCCGTTCACTTGAGAATTCAACGTAGAATTCCTCTAAGTATTGTCCACACCGCACAAGGGATTCAAACTATAGTTTATTGATAGATAACATATAGTTAGAGAAGAAGAAAATAATTCCAAAGCAACACTATCAATTCGTGATCTTTAGAATGTTTTAAGTTCTTTCTTTCCAAAAGAAATCAATTCTTAGAGAGAATTTTCAATGATGTTTATGGCTTAAATCTCCATCAAAAAATGAAGCAAGTTAGTAAGTAAATGTCTAGCAAAGTTGTTTTGTGTATGTAGAATGTAGAGTTCAAAAAACCACCTACATAAGTAACCTCCAAGGCAACTTCCACATATACACACTTCTAGCACATCCACCAAACATGATAGCAAGAGAAAATCACCCACAAAATCAGAAAATTTTCGTGCTCATCATGTGATATGTGAAGAGTTGAAACTCCTCCTTAACTAGCTTCAACTTGCATTGAAAAATAGAGTTGGATCATTATGTTTTTGAACTTGTACTTAATCAAATTAAATAAAGTCCAAACATGTATCCATTGGGCATAAATTAGTCTAATTAATTTCAATCCAATTGAAGCCCAATTATTTATTTAGTCCAATTAAATAAACGTAAGTCCAAAATAAGAATAATTGATCCAATAAACTATTCTAGCCAAAACTCGATAAATTAATCAACTTATTTTAAAGTGTTCTTAGTCCAAAAAATTAACTAATCCAATTAATTAATCTTGGAACATCCATCAAATGGATTTCTCAATAAATGATCCAATAATTTATTTTATCTCTCGAATAAATTTAATCCGATTAAATTTATTTGCTTCTTCTAGAATTAATTCAAAATTAATTCCGTCAAATTCAAAGAGATTTGTGTGTGACTCATTAGGTTCACCCTCAACTAGACTTGGGCTTGTGTCCAACACAATTGGTCAATTAAATCCAATTTAATTAACTGTTGTCCGATTAATCATTAATCGAAAAAATGCTCGTCACCATGGGTGGCCGTCTAACAACGGTCCATGGCACTAGAGACTAGGTGAATGTTGGCGTGAACATTTAGGCTCCCGATTACCATACGAGTACGGTCCTTCCATTATCCGTCTCCCGGTCTAAGTCTAGGGCATGGAATTGGGCGTCGGTTCCCATCCTGGACTAGACAACTATGCTCAATAACTCGAGACACGTTTGCTCTATTGTCATATACTGACAGGTGACGGATCCTATCTTGGAATCCACCGTCCTCAATATATATTCTGACTGCATTGGATAAAGCTTATAATGAATGTATCCCAGATACGGACATCTCTTGCCAAATCCTAGATACAACCTTCATAATGCATGTGACTGCCATGATTCCACAAGTTCGAGGACTAACCTCGGACTATCGGAGCCGGGAATTCCATTCATACCGACCAAGCCTCCAAGGCTTCCATATGACGATTCTCGCGAGTCAGTTCAGTCAGTTGACACCCTTGTCAACTAACCCACTAATATTGCATAAACATCCAACGTCTGTCGCCGATGAAACACGGCACTCATCCAATGAATGCAATCCTCAGTGCAAGTCTCTATAGGACCTTAGATGCCCTATCTCGAGGTTCCCGACTTGGAACATTCCAGACCAACCCTCAGAAGTTGGTTTCATAGCTGCCATCCAATGCGCAGCCCAACTACATGGGTTATTCAATTGGTCTGCGAGCATTTGTTGTGACGTTAAAACTCCGTTTAACGTAATTAGTAAGCACAACAAACACATACCGCCAAGGATGAACACTTACTGTATTTATCGAGTCAATATTACCTTACTAAAGATTGCTAAATAGAACGCAAAACCGCCAACCCAATTGGCTTTCTGGTCACCTATTCTAACATTATATTACTTGAAACACTAATTTTGTGTTTCAGTAAAAATTCAAAGATTATTAATTTTACAGGAAAATTACAATTTTTGTCCATTAATTTAGAAGATGAAAATTTTGGTCCTGCATAAATTGATTTTCATAATTTAATCTTGTAACTTTGAAAATTTGGCGATTCTGATCCCCTCGGGTGGAAAGGCCTAATTTTAAAGGTCATGTGCATGTCACATCCATTTTTCTGGCAAAAAAAGGTCAAAATTGCCAATTTCTCTAAGTTACAAGACTAAATTGCGAAAATCGATTTATGCAGGACCAAAATCCACATGTAAGTTACAGGATAAAAATTGTAATTTTCCTGTTATATTAGTCCATTTGTTAAGCACTGCCCTCGGCACACCCTATACTCGGGGCATGTTGAATTAGAGTGCTTGAAAATTATATTTTTATGACTCTAGTTTCTTGTATTATGAACTTTATTCATTAATTTTCTAAGGGGATTAAAAAATAAGTAATTATTTTTTTGTAAAAATAATATGTTTATAATCTACTTGTTCAGTACTACTCTCGCCAAACCCCTGGTTGGGGGAATGTTGTTTGCGAAGCTTGAAAGATATAGTTTTACGGCTCTAATTTTCAATTAGAAGACGCTATTAATTTATTATCTCGATGAGGAGTAAACACACCCCATACTGGGGGCATGTTGATCTGCGGTCCTTGAAAATTATATTTTTATGGCTCTAATTTTTTGTAAGTATGGACTTTATTAATTTATTTCTCTAAGAGGAGTAAAGAGTAGGTGATGTTTCAATAAAAAATAATATTTTTATAGTCCACTTGTTTAGCACAACCCTCGCCAAATCCCATGTTGGGGATACGTTGATTTGAGGAGCTTGAAAAAATATATTTTTAAAACTCTAATATTTCGATTATAGATCTTAATAATTTTTTTCTAAGAGTAGTACAAATTAATAGTGGAATTTTCAGCAAAAAAGTATGAATTTTTTAGAGGAAAATTGCAATTTTCATCCTGTAACCTTAGGGATGGTAATTTTGGTCCTGTATGAATTAATTTTTTCAATTCAATCGTGTAACTTTAAAAAATTAGCAATTTTGGTCCCATATGGCTGGAAAGCTCAACACATAAGTTTTTTCTGGCAAAACAGGATAAAAATTATTAAATTTTCAAGTTACTGTACTACATTGTAAAATTTAATTCGTATAAGAGCAAAATTACCACTAATTTATAGCACGAACGATTTTCCCTGATTATATAGTCAATTTATAATCGATGAGAATCATGATTTGTGTAGTAGACAAGTCGTTTATTGATTAAGAGCAGAGTTCATTTTACATGTAATATTGTTGGAGTTAGGCAAATTTAAATTAATGGTGATTGCAATTGTTCGATAACTAATTTAATTAGGAGCCTAATGCAAGTAGTTTATAGTTAATACCGTTTGTTTAGGTCAAGAGCTGGTCTTACCTCATACCTCCATATATATAGTTCTTAAATTCTGTAAGGTCAGTGACCTAACTATAACACTACTTTTAAAGAAAAGTTGTTATAGATATATAGTCATAGCAGAAAGGGCATCTATAATAATTTTACAATTATGTAACTGAATAGTTGAGGATAAATTAAGGCTATTGATTAGTAACAAGTAAATGGATTTTTTTTTTTTTTTATTGGGCGCAAAATATAAGTTCTTTGTTTGAATTATGTTTGGGCATATGTTTTCTTTGGCTACAGAATCTTTAAATCTTATTGTCTATAATGAAGGGACACTTCGAAAAATTGTTTGATGCAGTATTGGACATGGATACGACTTGGACATGGCATAAAAAGAAGAAAAAAGGACACGGAGTCGGATACGCCAACACGTTTTGGAGGAGTGTCCGACACGTTTTGGATTCTTTTATAATTTTAAAACTTTTGAATTGTCTTTTAACAAAAAGAGTTTGGGGCTAAATAAAAAAGAAAAAAAAATTAATTTACTTCTCTCAAACTAAAAATTTTGGAATCAAATTATTAAAAATTTGAGAAATGGTCATGATAATTTAACTAATTCCGATGATTACAAAATTTTTCATTGCGTACTTTTAACATAAACTAATTATGTATATTTTTGAACTCATGTATTTTGGTAAAAATTTATATATAAGACATGCTTATTTTATGTATTATCTTGATAATTTTCATATTGCATAAATTTTACGGAAATATTTAGGATATATATATATATATAAAAAATATTAGATATAGCCATATCAGTGACGTGTCGTGTCCTAATTTTTTGAAATTTTTCGTATCGCCCTGTCCGTACATCATAGCTTATTCTCTAATTTACGTCCTATAACTGTGCAGGAAAAGTCGTATATTTGATACATAACAAACGTCCTTTCTCCGATGAAATTGGTATTTTTTGATAAAAATTGGACCCAATGTGCTACTTTTAAAATATTATCCATAATTGCAAAATTAAAATTGAAATGACTCCCAAAATTATAGGATGAAAATGATTTTTTTATTTTTTTTTAATTTAACCCCTAAGATCTTTCTCAGTCATCAGTATACCTTTCTGTATATTTTTTTTTACACTTTGAACATATTTACAAACACTAAGAAAAAAATCAAGTGGTTACATTTTTAATGACTATAACTAAAAATCGTGGAAAATAATTATTATTAACTACGAATAAAATAAAAATCGATGTAAAAACTAGTTTTTTCACCATGAAAAATTTATTTTGTTACACCTAAAAGCTGTGGTAAAAGCATTCGCCGTGGTTTTTAGCCATGGGAAATGTTTTAGCCATGCATAATGAATGTTTTAGCCACCCTCATAAAAATCACGACCGACAATCATTGAGTGGTTGTGATCAATGACTATTTGCTATAACTATTTAGTATTAATCATGGCAATTGACCATGATTATATATTATATTTCTTGTGAAAATAAGTGAATTACTTTTAAAAGTAAAATTAGTTACTTTCTTTAGTAATTCACTATCATAACATTCAGTGACTCCTATGTCATGGTAAGCAGCTATATACGCAGTTTTTCATGCATTTTCCCTTTTCCTTTTCTACTATTTATTATGGAAAGGAAATAAAATAATTCAAAAAGTTGGGCGAAGAAATGACAAGTTTTTATACTATTAGTTTACAAGATAAATAAAAATAGGATAAATGCTATATTTGGTCTCTTAAGTTTTCGTTTAGAATCATTTTAGTTTCTCAAGTTTATTTCTTGACTTTAGCATCCTTAAACATTAGTTTTTGTCTCAGTTTGGTCCTTCTGACCGTTTTCCGGCGAAAATATGGTCGGATTTTGATTTTGTAAAGGGTAAAATGGTCAATTTAAGTTTGATTTTCACTTAGTCCCCTAAGTTTGTAAAATTATCACATTAGTCCTTTTTTTAAGTGAAAAAATAACTCTTTTATATTTTTGTATGTTTAATATGATGTAATTATAGTACATCCCACAAACTTTTGTTCAAAACTGCAACTGTTAACATTTCATAACATTGTTAAAATTTATTTTCTTAGACTTATTTAAGTCCTAAGATTAAAAATTACTAACTTAATTTTTTTTATTATATTTTCAGATTATATAAGTTTTGTAAAATTTATTCATAATTTATTTTTTACAACTGTAACTTTGGAAAATGAAAAAAAAAGAGACTATTTTATGTTAAGTTACGCAATATATTATTATTATGTTTACAAGATTTCAAAATTTTAATTATTCATACAATATAATTACATCATTTTCAGCATATAAATATATAAAAAAAATGATTTCTTGGATAAGAAAATGACTATTTTGATAATTTTACAAACTTAAGGGACTAAAGTGAAAAAATCAAATTTAATTTGACCAATTTACCCTCCAATAAGTCAAAATCCGGCCACATTTCCGCCGGAAAAATGGTCAGAGGGACCAAATTGGGACAAAACCCAAAGTTTAGGGATGCTAATGTCAAACAATAAACTTAAGGGACTAAAGTGATTTTTAACGAAAACTTAAAGGACCAAATATGATATTTGCCCATAAAAATATTTGAAGGATCTAACAAGGCTCACTGTCCTGTCAAGTTTGGTAATGGTTCATGAAGATTGATACATTTCCAATTACATGTAATAAGACATTCCCTCGCAAGCATTTAATATGTTCTAGCAAACATTTTTATGTTTTAGCTTTTTAATTTATACGAAAACTCAAGTTAGAAGATTTACTACCAGGAACCTAGACAAACAATTGAGCTTCGTGTTTCACAGTTAGGGTTACATGCACACTCTTAATCTTTGGTGTAATTACACAAATTATTTCTACAATTTATATAATTATAGAAATCGTCACTATAAGTGATTTTGGATAAAAGAAGGGGGATCAAAGTGTGAATTCAACAATGCTTTGCTGGTAAAGCTTTTAGGGAAAAAAAAAAAAAAAAAAACCATGTTAAAAATTGTTTTTGTGGTATGAACTTTTTGCTCCTATAGCTATATCAGAAGGTTAAGGATTAAATGTATTTTTAGTCCCGTAACTTAAGTTGTTTATCGTTTTCGTCCTTTAATTTTCTAGGGTTGTATTTTCGTCTTATATCTTTTTAATTTTCACGATTTCAATCCTTTTGTTTGGCTTAGTCCACCTCCACCAACGAGAGGGTGAACTCGATGAAAAAAAGACTAAAATTGCGAAAATTAAAAAGATGTAGGACCAAAATAAAATTTAAAGGATAAAAATGCTAATAGAAATGAGCCAATAGGAACAAAAGCCCCAATTTTAAAATATCACGTGAGAGCCACATGCATTTTTTCGACGAGAAGGGTGAACTCCGGCGAAAAAAGGATTAAAATCGTGAAATTAAAAAATTGCAGGACTAAAATGCTATCATAAAAAGTTAAAGGATGAAAATGCCAAATAATTTAAATTATCGGAACAAAAATGCATTTAACCCAAATGGTCAATACTTTCCCACATCCGGTGGTTTCAAGTTGAGTCCAATTTCATCACTGACAAAGCAAAATGTATTGCTAGACTTGATTGTTATTCCCTTCCTTGTATGTGGCTTCTTTTTCTTTTTCTTTTTTTTTTATAAATTCTAGTACTTATAGTTTGTGGTTGCTGAAACTTGTTGGTACATTGTTTTCTTGGTGTTTCAACTGCTCCTGTGAATATGACTCTGCTGGTACTTCTTCATTGCATGATTAGCTAGAGGGCATCTCTCTTTGCCTAGTGTTCATTATGTCTTGGGAGTAGTCTCCCTGTGTCCGATTTGTGTATGGTTTGCCATGTTAAGGATTCACAATTCCCCTCATGCTTTGTCATGTCTGTTAGATAATTCAGATGATGGGTAAACCCTATGGATATTCTTTTGGTGTTGTTCTTTGTGAGTCCTTTTCTACAGGTTTTGAGATGGATATGCTTCATTATAAATTGGGGTAGTGGCATAAACTTTTTGACACTCCAAATCATCTCTACCATCTCAAGGTACCCCCTAGTGATTTATTTTTAATGTAAAGGAGTAGTATTTTTTATTTACGATTTTCTTAACATTATAAGGGAGTAGTACTTTTTATTTACCATTTTGCAATCGCTTATTATAAGGGAGTCGTACCCCCTGTTTATAGCTTTCTCTAGTAATGTTAGGGAGTTAGAACTCCCCATTGTATATTTTGACTTTTCTATTATTTAGTATAAAAGAAATGGGGACCCCGAAAAACTCACTACACCCCTATGGATGGTTTCTTTAAAAAAAAAAAAAAAAAAAAGTTGTGTCCAATTTCAAAGATCTAATAAAGAAAGAAAACCATTAGTCAGAGCTCCCTTGATTATGAAAAAAAGATCATCAGCTTTCTTATCTGTAAAGCACTTCAAATTTTAGTCCGAGGCCCATGGCAAACCGTATTAGGCTTGTCAATGGGCCAAAATTGAATAAGTCCAGACCTTTCTAATGGGCCCAGACCCAGGCTCAAACTCTTTATTTTATACAAAATTCAAACTCAAACCTAAACTCATTAAATTAAAATGATTGGAGATCGGGCGGGTAATACCCGACCAATATGTCCCAATTCTCTTATTCTCTCCACAACTCATAGCCACAAACTCTCTCGACTCTTTCTCTCTTTAACTCCCTCTCACCTTTTCGTCAACTCTCTCAACTTTGTTTCTCTTTCCCAACTTTCCATCAACTCTGTCTCTCTCAACTCTCTGTCAACACTCTTCCCCTCTCTCTCTCTCTCTTGATGTCAGAAAAAAAAACCCATCTCACTCCAATCTACAAACCGCCACCACGTCCGCCACTGATGATATATTCCAATAGTAGGAGTCTTCGAGCTACTGACTGTGATGACGCTTGAGAAACACTCACCTATTTTGGATACTTGTTTAATTCCCCAGATCCCCTTTCAATGTGTTTATTTGATTTTATTAATTTTTAAGTTGGGATTTTGGATTCACTAAAAGTGATTTCTGGGGTATTATCTATTATAAATTTGGGAGTTAGGAGTAAGAAGAAATCGTGGGTGATTCTTGAATTTTATTTTATACGTTTGCGTAGTTAGCAAATGAGTTGCGTAGCTGTATGGCCTTGTGTATTGTTTGTGGTTTTGATTTCTTATAAAAAACATTCTTGGGTTTGTTATTGCAAAAAACAAAAAAATAATAAAATTGGGTTTGGGTTGGGCTCGACCCAAAAAATCAGGTCTGTTATATTATCTTCGAGTCTAGAGATTCGGTCTTGAGTTGAATGGGTAGAGCCTAATAATTTCTTTGGGTACTCTTTGGGCCTTGGTCTAGGTAGGGTCTTCCTAAACCCTACACCTTTCCTCTCTGCTCTCTGTAATTCTCTATCACCCAGAACATGTTAGAAAATGAACAATATAATAAAGAACCTATTCATCAAACAAGAACAAGCTCCTACAAACATTAGCTCATTTCTATTTTTCAACGTGGCTACGTAGTTTTGATTATTCTCTTGAAGAACCTGTGGCGTATGAATTCAAGGAACTTGAGGAGAAGAATCTTGTCCTAAGGTTATCAGAAGAAGCCTTGGAAGCAATTAGCAAACCAGTGAAAGTAGTCACTTATTATTAGAACCATAGGCACGCGATCATCTAGTCCTTGTTTAAACTTACACTTACAGAAGATTTGGAACTCGCAGGGCCCTATTACTCTCACGGATATGGGTTTAGGCTACTATATTGCTCGTTTCAACAATCCAGAGGACTAGTTTACTGCGTTAGCAGAAGGGACATGGTTCCACAAAAACCATTATTTGGCTATATCGCAACGGATACCGAATTCTAGACCGTCCAAGCCATTGTTCAACTCTATGGTTAGTTGGATTCGACTACCGAAACTTTCAATAGAATATTATGATTTCAATTCACTCTTTGAAATCGCTAAGCTCATGGGTAGGCTTATAAAAGTTGACTATCATACAGGCTCTATATCCAGAGCGCTCTGGTCTGTGGAAATTGGCATTACAAAACCCATTTTAACTTTCAGTAATATGGGCCAGTGGAGGCAGCAATTCGTTTATGAACTTAAAGTGGAGTTTTTTCACACTTGCGGATTTATTGGACATTCAATCAATAATGCAACTCAACGTCCCAAGAAGCCACTAGAAAATCAAAAAATTACTTAGATACACCTACTCCAAACAGAGGTCTCCAAGACAAAGAGAATTCAGATTGGCGAATAATAGGACACCGACCAAGACATAGGGTACAGACAAACTCAACCATTAACTCCCCATCATCAAACTCTCTACACCGGCCACAAGATTCAAGGTGGACAACGTGACGGAAAAACCAGTAAAAGACTTTACCTTTTCTCAATCAAAAAATCAAAAAAGGTTCAATCACAAAATTTGGGTGCAAAAACCAAACATGCCTGCGCTAAACGAGCCTTCTCGAGATCATATGGACCAATCACAATGTACCCTGATTGAAAAATGAAAGCATGTGTGAATTGTTCTAGGAGGGAGTTTGAATGCGGAAGCGCGATAAATTAAAATATAAAAAAATAAAACATGCTTAAATAGAACGTAAATACATGTTCAAGTGTTCCTTTGAACTTTTCAGGTGTTCGGTGTATTTCATGATCAAAGTAAAACATGCAATATCATAGTGGCCATAGGGTTGTAATAAAAGGGTGCGTGAAACCTACCCATTGTCGTTTTCTTCAAACTACCACGTGCGTTGTTCCACGTTTTGCCACCAAGATTTCAAAATAGGAACTCTCTAAATTGTCCACCCAATCGACCGGATCTTGATCTCCCGTGCTAGCAAGAAATCAAGAGGAATTATATAGGAGGGCAAATCGACCTAGTGTTATTAATTAACGTGATCGATTTGCCTATAGCTCTCTTGTATCAAAACAAGGAACTAGAAGCAATTCTTGGAGAGGAGAGCGGAAGGGGCGCCGAGAGAGAGGGAGAGATGATGGCCGAGTGTGTGTGTGTGCGCTAGAGTTTCAACACCTTGAGGTGTGTGTTTCTATGAGTATTTATAGAAGAGGACTTCTGTTAGTCCTCTTCAAACTCTCATAGAGAACTTAAGATGATTAGGATTTGACTAGTCCTAAGTCACTTAGGAAAAGACCAAGTCAAACTTAATCTTGGCCATTGATCTTTCCATTCAATTTCGTTCCTCCATCTCTTAGATGGAATATTTTAAATCTAAATTAAAATAATCCCTAAGACTTTAAGTAATTAAATAATTATTTTAAGCCTATCTCCTTAAATTAATAATCCAATTTATTAGTTAATTCTATTTAATCCAATTAAAGAATTAACAATCTAAGAAAAGTGAACCTATTTAATCTAATTAAATTATTCTACCTCCCGAAATTAATTTCAAATTAATTCCTCCGCTACCGATAGATTGTGTGTGACTCTTTAGGTTCACCATCAGCTAGACTTGGCCGAATTTCCAATCATCCTATACTGGAAAATTGTCCGCCACCATGGGTGGCTGTCTAGCAACGGTCCATGGCACTAGAGACTAGGCGAATATTTATGGCGTGAACATTTAGGCTCTTTAGTACGTTTGTCCTTCCATCTTCCATCTCATGGCTATAGTCTAGGGTGTGGACAATAAATATCGGTACCCATTCTTGACTACAGCCTTGGCTCGTCGATACCAAACGTCACAGAGATCCTATCCCACTGTTCAGTTATTTTGGCCACAGATTTACTGGAGGATGAGTTTCAGAGTGTAAGTGAGATATCACTGTCAATCCCGTTGACATGAGAGGAATTCTATATTATGACATATTGTTCACACTACACACCTTGACTGCACTAGGTAGTGCTTATGACAACCCTGTCTCTAGACTTGGTAGCCTCTTGGCAAATTTAAGATATAGCCACGGCGTGTATGTCACCAAAATAGTCCCTCAAGTCTGAGGACAAAAAACCCGTACTATCGGAACCAGGAATTCGAGTCATACCGACCAACCCACTCAAGATTTTCCATATGACGATTCCCACGAGTCACTCAGTCACCCGACACCAAGCTGGCTAACCTACTAACATTACATGGACAACCTTTCTCACCTGTCGATGAACTGCGACTGCAATCGCTTAGTGCAATTCTCAAATGGACTCTCGATACCCTATCTCGAGGTCCTTCGACTTGGAGTATATCAAAACCGATCCACAGAAATTGATTCCATGACCTGCCATCCTATGCGCAGTCCAGTTTCTTGGATACGATTTTGGTCTGTGAGTTTTGTTTGTGCATTTAACAATTTGCAATATAAGGCAGTTAAGTGAACACAAACAAAGAATATACACCAAATATAAGTATCACTTTTATTCATGAACTTCATTTAAATACCAAATTATCAGAAATAGGTTACATAAGCTTAACAGGATAGGCTTCACGGTCACCTATTCTAACAATCTCCCACTTGACCTTAAGCCAATCACCCATATGTCTTAACCCCATCTTCTCAAGATGCTGTGTATGAGCAATTTGTGACATAGGCTTTGTCAAAGGATTTGGTGTGTTCTCTGTTGAGCTGACTCGGTCCATCCGAACGTCACCTCTTCCTACTATTTCTCTCAGAAGATGGTAGCATCTAAGTATGTGCTTAGATCGGCGATGAGATCTCTATTCCTTTGCTTGCGATATATCTCTGTTGTTATCATAGAAGATAACCATGGGCTCGGCAATGCTAGGCACCACACCCAATTCTTGGATGTAGTTTCTCATCCAAACCGCTTCCTTGGCAGCTTCTGAAGATGCTATGTATTCAGCCTCAGTGGTGGAATCAGTTGTGGTTTCTTGCTTGGAACTTTTCCAAGTCAGCACTCCACCATTAAGTCTGAATACATACCCCGACTGAGGCTTGTCATCATCGTTGTTCGTCTGGAAGCTAGCGTCGCTAAAGTCTTCCAGAATTAACTCTCCACCTCTATAGACCAAGAATATATCCTTAGTCCTTCTTAGGTACATAAGGATATTCTTGACTATAGTCCAATGTGCCTCGCCTGCACAGGACTGATATCTATTGGTTACACTTAAAGCGTAAGAGACATCAGGCCTTGTGCAGTGGACGACATACTGGATGTTGCCTATGGCAGAGGCATAAGGAATGGAGTTCATCCTTTCAAGCTCCCCATCAGTCTTGGGAGACTGTTTCTTGGATAACTTGATCCGTGGCTCATGGGAAGGAAACCTCGTTTTGAGTAATCCATGTAAGATCTTTTCAGGATTTTCTCAATGTACGAGTTTTAGGTCATTGCTAATATTCTTTTAGATCTGTCCCTGACAATCTGGATGCCTAGAATGTAGGAAGTTTCACCCAAATCCTTCATGAAAAATTGAGTGGACAACCATGCTTTTGTGTCACCTAACATTCTAATGTCATTCCCAATGAGTAGAATGTCGTCCACATAAAGCACTAGGGACACTATAGAGCTCCCACTGGCCTTATTGTATACACAAGGGTCGTATTCATTTTTGATGAAATCATAACCTTGTATGACTTCATCAAAGCGAATGTTCCAACTACGGGATGCTTGTTTGAGGCCATAGATGGACTTTTGGAAACGACAGACCTTCTACTCCTCTCCAACGACTGTGAATCCTTCCGGTTGATCCATATAGATCTCTGCCTTAATGAATCCGTTAAGGAACACCATTTTTACGTCCATCTGCCATATTTCATAGTCATACCATGTAGCTATGGCAAGCATCATCCGAATGGACTTAGCCAGGGCTACCGGCGAGTAGGTGTCCTCAAAATTGACCCCGGGTCGCTGAGTGTAACCTTTCGCCACTAGCCTGGATTTGAAGGTGGTTACTTCTCTATCAACGACAAGTTTACGCTTATCGACCCATTTACACCGGACTGGTTTAACACCTTTGGGTGGTCTACAAGTGTCCACACATAGTTTGTGCACATGGAGTCTATTTCGGCTTTCATGGCCTCAAGCCATTTTCCCGAGTCGATGTTCGACATCGCGTCCCCGTATGTCTTAGGATCCTTATCTAATTGATCGGTCACGCCTAAGAAGCCATACCTCACGGGAGGGTGCGAAACTCTGGCTGACCTACGAAGGATTGGAACGTTAGTGGTAACTAAGGGTGCAGACAAAATAGTAGCCGCCGGTTCTAGTACTGTGGTTGGCTCCTCGTGATGTGGCTCGACATGCTCGGCCTGTAGAGGCTATCCAACATGTTGTGCGTCACGAGGTTGCCCAACCCGTCGGGTAGTTAATCTAAAACCTCTTAGTGAGGTGTCTGAAGCTTCTAGTGGTGATGATTGATTTATCTCACTTGATTCCTCATCATCACGTCGGATATTCGCTGGAAAACTTTTTTTCAAGAACACTACATTCCTTGAAACAAAGACCTTCTTATCAGAGGGGTCAGAAAAGTAATAACCTGCAGTTTCTTTTGGATATCCAACGAACCTGCATAAGCTAGATCATGATTCTAACTTGTCTCCCACTATCTCTTGACGTATGCAGGGCTACCCCACACTCTCAAGTATTTGTAGGAAGCAGGCTTGTCGTGCCATATCTCATATGGTATTTGGGTCACGGCTCTGGATGGCGCTAATTTCAATAACTTGGTTGTCGTTTCCAATGCGTAGCCCCAAAAAGATAAGGGCAGTCCGGTGAAACTCATCATGGATCAGACCATGTCTAACAGGGTTCGAATCCTCCTTTCAGAGACGCCATTTAGCTGCAGTGTCCGGGAGGTGTCTATTCAGAGATTATACCGTTTTCTTTTAGATAATCGAGAAATTCTCTACTAAGGTACTCGCCACCTCGGTCCGACCGTAGAACTTTAATTTTGCACCGGGTCTGGTTCTTGACTTCAAGTCTAAAGCCTTTAAACCTCTCAAGAGCTTCACACTTGTACCTCATTATGTAAACATAACCATACCGTGAATGATCATCGGTGAAGGTTATGAAATAAGAAAAACCACCTTTGGCTTGTGTTCTTATTGGTCCACACACGTCTGTATAGACCAAGTCTAATAGACTTGTGGCAAGCCTAGTTTGTCCTACAAAGGGCCTTTTGGTCATTTTCCCTTTAAGGCAGGATTCACAAGTTGGTAGGTCATTCAAGTCCCCTACCTCTAGGTTCTTTGAATCTACCAACTTCTTCATCCTTTCTTGAGAAATGTGACCTAGCCTCGCATGCCACAATTGTGCGTTCTCATGTTTATCTATTTTGCCTTTGTGTTGAGCAGTTATAATAAAATTAGACTTTTGCAGAATGTCGAGACTGTTATTAAGTGTACCAAGCAGATGACTACAATTTTTATTGATCGAAAAATCATAACCACTATTGTCTAACAATGGAATAAAAATGATATTTTTGATCATGCTAGGTACATAATAACAATCCTATAATTTCTATCATAACATGATCACTAACTACTAAGCTGGCATTTCCTACTGCTTTGCAGCAACGGCCTTGCCATCGCCAAGCTTCAGGACTATTTCGCCTTTACTTAGCTTTCTGCTTCTTTTCAGCACCTGCAAGTCATTGCAAATGTGAGCTCCACAACCGGTATGCAATACCCAAGAGTCATAGTTAGTGACCATTTTAACCTCAACCACAACGTACCTTGCTCGAAGAGGAATTTGGGGCAATCCCTCTTCCAATGCCCTTTCTCACGGCAATGAACACAAATGTTATTTTCCCTTTACTGTTGCTTTGAGTCAACCTTCCTCTTACCCTTGCCCTTTCCCACTTTGACAACGGGAACGCTCTTAGCATTTGTAGTGGCTGTGACGGCCTTTCGTTTTCCCTTCTTCCTTTACCATCGTCTGGCATCCTTGCCCTTCATTTTGGAAGTGGAAGCCTCTCCAATCAATATTGATGGCTCAGACTTGTTAGTCGTGACCTCGTATTGAACCAACATATTAATTAACTCATGTATACTCTTCTCAAGTGCATTCATGTTGTAGTTAACAATAACTGGTCGAATGAGGGTGGGAGTGACTGAAGGATCACATCTATGTACGTCTCGTTATCGAGCTCTGCTTTTTGAGGTCTGCGAGCTTTTCCACCAGGGTAAGCATCTTGATCCCATGCTCATGTACAGAGCATCATTCGGTCATCTTACTTCCGAAGAATGCCTTTATAGCGACATACCTAGTATGCCGGCCCGGGACTGCATAGCAATCCTTAAGGCGAGCCATTATGGAAGGAATGCCGTCTAGCCTTTCATACTATTTTTGCATCATTAGTCATAGATGCTAGTATGACGCTATGAACTTTCCGGTTATCCTGGTGTCAAAGTTCGAACATCTCACATTCTTCTTGTTAGAATAGGTGACCAGAAAGGCAATAGGTTTGCCGTTTTGTAACCTATTTGACAACTTGATGTAATGTAATATTATGTGATAAACAAAATGAGTATTCGTCACCAATGGTTCGTTCTTTGTTTTGCTCATTTTATATGTGTTAAAACGGTGTTTTACTTATATCGCAACAAAACCCACATACCACGATTAACAACTCATGCAGTTGGGCCACGCATTGGATGGTGGTCATGAAACCAACTAATTAAGAGTTGGGTCTGAAACGTTCCAAATCGAGGACCTCGAGACAGGGCATCGAGAGTCCTATAGAGACTTGCATCAAGAGTCGTGTTCATTGGATGAGTACTGTGTTTCATTGGCGACAGACGTGGGACGCCTACACAATCTTGATGGGTTGGTCCACTAAGGTCGAGCCGACTGGACTGACTCACGGGGATCATCATATGGAAGCCTTGGAGGCTTGGTCGGTATGATTGGATTTCCCTGGTTCCGATAGTACATGAGTAGTCCTCAGACTTGAAGAACCATGGCAATCACGTGCACAGGATGGCTGTGTCTTGGATCTGGCGAGAGGTGATCATTTTGTAAGATGATCATTATAAGCCTTGTCCAGTGCAGTCAAAATGTGTAACGAGGACGGTGGGTTCCAAGAAGAGGATTTGTCCCCTGTCAGTATGTGATAGGGGTATCTCCTATGCACTCGGAGACACGTTCATTCTGTTTAAAGCTGTGGCCATAGTGGTTGGTCAAACAGGGAATGGTTTCCTGTGTCGATGCAATGAAGCATGCGTAGTCTCGAGTATTAAGCATAGATGCCTAGTCAAAGATGGGAATCGACACCCAATTCCATACCCTAGACTGAGGCCGGAAGACGGTAGACGGAAGGACAATACCTGTACGGAATCGGTGCCTAAATGTTCACACCAACATTCACCTAGTCTCTAGTGCCATGGACCGTTGCTAGACGGCCACCCATGGTAACGGACCCTTGTGGAACACGAGCCCAAATCTAGCTGAGGGTGAACCTAAAGGGTCACACACAAATCACCGAGAAGGTTGAGAGATTGACTTGGAGTCAATTTCGAAGGATGAATAAGTAATTGGATTACCTAAGGGATTGCCAATTGGATGGATGAGCCGATATCGTATCGGGCTCTCGTTTAATCGGTAAATGGAATTTATCGATTAAATATGAAAAGTTGAGATGTTGGATCTTTTGATTGGATTAAAAGATCAACGAGAATTATTTAAGTGGAGACTAGATTAAATTGGATTTAATTTTGGGTTCATCGTAATTTGATTACAGTAAAACCCGGTCCGTTAAATTTTGACCCGAGAGGAGAATTTATTCCTATTTTGGAATAGGAAGAAGTTGGACTTCTTCCCTAAATAAGAATGGCCGAAAATGCTACCTTGGAGGGAGCAAAATTCGGCCATGTTGGATGCAAGGTGGTAGTTGACTTGTCTCTTTTGGTAAGAGATAAATCAACTCCAATCAAGCCCTTCCTTTTTGGTATGATTTGATCATACCTTAAAAGTTGGTAGGCTTGATTGAAGAATTAATGGTGATTGATTGGGACATCCTTGGATGAACCTAGATACATTTCAATAATCAAATTAATTATGTATGTATAAAAGTATATACCAACACCTATGCAAGAGATTCATTATTCATCTTTTCTAGGAAAAGAAGAACAAAATTCAGCCTCTCCCCTCACTTTTACTAGTGTTCTTCATTTGATCTTAGATCAAAAGGGAAGAACAAAGTAAGTTTAAGAAGAATACTAGTCAATAGTGTTTGTCTTCTTAAACCGATTCTTTCTAAACCCGTTTTCTTCTAGCAAGGAAAATGAAGGTTTCTTTTGGTGTGGTGTGGATCACCTTTGGAGAGTTCATACGTTTGAACTTAGTAGACATTTCAAAGAAGGAACAAAGCAAGTAGCCACGCACACGTGAAAATCTACAAAGGTAACGGTAAATTACGCTTTCGTAGCTTTTCATTTCCTCTATGCTCTATGTACAATATGCGTTTTAATATTGATACATCCTACATCGAACGTCTGGTTGAGAACCCAAGGGTATACCCTTGGGATTTCACGATTATGAAATTTTAATTTACGCATTTTCTTGTCTCTCGCTTCCGCTCGCACTCCCGGGCGAATCCGCTTGTTCCTACACTTCTGGCCTGGATTCTTCCGGCAAAGTGCGTGGGAACGGCTTGTCCATGACATAGCCTTGGTTTCCATAATCGAAGACTATCCACAGATTGTGCAACCAGTCGTTGTAATTCATTCCATCAAATTTATTTGTCTCAAGTATGGAGGATAATGGATTCTTAGAAATGGTTTAAATCTACATTTAAAAATAAAGCATAGAATCAACAAAATGAAAGTGGTTTTTAAATAATGATTAAAGACTTGGACTTCAGTCATTTAATGCTCCCATATCGATTCAAAGGGCGAGCACAAGGACACGCTGACCGACGCGACGATGGCTCCATATCGGATAAAAGGATAGGCGCGGAAGAGAAAGGAGCTGAAGTAGGTCCCGCTCTGGTTTGGAACCAGCGATTCTCTCTCCAAACCTATCCGGGTGGTGAATCAGAGCAGAGAGAAGCCCTCGTGTGTCACGCTTTGAGGAACGCGATACGGAAAGTGGTCCGGCAGCTCTATTAGTCCCAGTAGTCGCTGCCTCCCCTCTTTCCTGTTGACCGCTCTTTATACGAAAATACGCCACTCTCAAACGTTGTTTTCGGGAAACCTTTTCCTAGTGGGCTTGGGATCCACAACGAAATTTTCCGTACCCCGCTTTTACGATTCGCATGGAAAAGGACTTTGTGTGAGCTATTTCATACCATTCTCGTCCAACGAGATTCCCGAGATATTTTGCCTCACCCTTTTACGTGATCCCGAGGACTCCAAGAGAATCACGTTATCCAGGTGTTAGACGCGACCCACTCAACTGAATCATAGCACTAACTGCTACCCCTACGACTTGTGAGACAGGTAACATGAGTGTATTCACTTTGTTCACAACAAACGTGCAGCTTGGTTTCAGAACAAGAGACGTGACACGACTCGTGAGGCCATGCAATTGACTGAAACTAGCTTCCTCCCTTGTCATGGATGGAAGGCTTGGACGAGCGACTAAGGTTCTCCATTTATTAAGTGTCTAATATTTTTAGCTTGGTCCAACCAAGTGAGAGTTTAAAGACTGAGACCTCATCACACCACATACATATAACTATGCATAAAATATACTTGTATGTTGTACAATAAAATGATAAGTAAATCATTCATTCATTAGATATGCCACATGCGAAAATAAAGCCTAGCACGCCCCTGTTGGATGATCACAAGCCCAAATCCTATCGTCCATGGATCTCCTTGAAATCCTCCTTCTGGGCCATCCTTCATATAATTAGAAATTAAAACCTCACACCTATGTTACTCTTATTACAATTGAAAAATAGAAACCCCGATGAACACACGGGTAGAGTACATATGGAAGGAGATAGAAAGCCTTATTATTCTAAGGCAACCAGAAAAGAGAGAGGAAAACAATAAAACGAGGCACATAAGCCCCACATAAAATAAACCATACATATGGCCTGGGGCTTTGTGATCATCCGTATCTCATCAACGCAATAGCATTCACATAAGCAAGCAAACATGCTATTCACATAAATCCATGATAACCAATATCATAAAAATATAAAACAAGCGCATAATTACTACACAAAAAATTTTGATTGTTGGTGCAACCATTATAATTTTCTTTCTAGGAAATCCTCTCCTCATTATTTAAAAAATATTAAATTTTATGTGGTTCCGAACCAACTTAAAATAAAATATTTTGAAATAAAGTCTTCTAAGAAAAGAAATGCAAAAATATTCCAAAATAAGTCAAGAAATTAAGAAATTATGAAAAATGATGACGAAAACTAAACGGGCAACAGCCCTACTGCAGTCGGCAAACAGCCTGCCGCAGGCGCACGCTGGCTGGCCGCGCGTGCACAGGCCCCTTGACTGCATGCACGCGTGCCTAGCCGTGCCGCCTGCGCGTGCAGGCTGGCTGGATCTGTCGCCTGTGCATGCAGACTATGCCAGCAGGGCGGCCGCGCGCGCAGGATCTCTACCTGCGCGCGCGGCCGGCAGACCACACTCGCGCGCGCCGGTTGCGCTTGGCCGGTCGCGCGCACACAAGCCCCTGCCTGCGAGCACACGCTTGGCCGCGCCGCCTACGTACGGCCGGCAGGCCGTGCATCCATCTTCCTTGCGCACTAGATGTGCTGGCCGGGCGCACACGCATGCACCTCTGCTTGCGTGCACGCGCGCTTGGCCGCGCCGCCTGTGCACATATCCGGCAAACTCTGCCCCTGCCGCGCGAGAGTTGTGTGCGCGCGGTCGGCCGACTGCAGCCGCTGAACCCGTTTTTTTTTGTTTTTGACGGTATTTCTGCCCCGTTTTGCCTGCAAGAAATCAAGAAAATATGTCAGAAAAAGAAGAAAACCAAGATCCAAAATTAATGTGCAAAACTAACGCATTAAACCCTAGTTAATACGGCATACCATAGAACGTAAATAAAGTCACGTAAAATTATGCTTTAACACGTATAGCACATAAAACTCTAGGCCAATACACCAAACCGGGCTCTGATACCACTGAAAGCATGTGTGGATCATCCACGGAGGGAGCGTGAATGAGGAAGCGCGGTAAATTAAAACATGAAAACATTAAAACATGCTTAAACGGAAAGTAAATACACATCGAAGGGGTGCTCCCTTGAACCTCTCGGGTGTTTGGTGTATCTCATGATCATTGTAAAACATGCAATATCATGGTGGCCACAGGGTTGTAACAAAAGGGAATGTGAAACCTACCTATTGTCGCTTTCTTCAAACTGCTATGTGCGTTGTTTCACGTTTTGCCACCAATATTCCAAACCAGGAACCCTCTAAATTGTCCACCCAATCCAACGGATCTTGATCTCTCATGCTAGCAAGAAATCAAGAGGAATTATATAGGAGGACAAATCGACCTGGCGTTATTAATTAACGTGATCGATTTGCCTATATCTCTCTTGTATCAAACCAGGAACTAGAAACAATTCTTGGAGAGGATAGGGGAAGAGGCGGCCGAGAGAGAGGGAGAGATGATGGCCGAGTGTGTGTGTGTGTGTGCGCGCGCTAGAATTTCAACACCTTGAGGTGTGTGTTTCTATGAGTATTTACAGAAGAGGACTTCTCCTAGTCATCTTCAAACTCTCATGAGAACCTTAGGTTCACTCGGATTTTGACCTAGTCAAATCCTAGTCAACTTAGGAAAAGACCAAGACAAACTTGATCTTGGTCATTAATCTCTCCATTCAATCTCGTCCGTCCATCTCTTAGATGGAATATTTTAGATCTAATTTAAAATAATCCCTAAGCCTTTAAATAATTAAATAATTATTTTCAGCCGATCTCCTCAAATTAATAAATTAAATCTATTAGTTCATTCTATTTAATCCAATTAAAGAATTAACAATCCAAGAAAAGTGAACCAATTTAATCTAATTAAATTGTTCTACCTCCAGGAATTAATTCCAAATTAATTCCTCCGCTAGATGGATTGTGTGTGACTCTTTATGTTCACCCTCAGCTAGACTTGACCGAATCTCCAGTCATCCTATACTGGAACATCGCATGTTCACCCTCAGCTAGACTTGGCCGTCTAGCAATGATTTATGGCACTAGAGACTAGGTGAATATGTATTGCGTGAACATTTAGGCTCTTTAGTACATTTGTCCTTCCGTCTTCCATCTCACGGCTATAGTCTAGGGTGTGGACAATAGGTGTTGGTACCCATTCTTGACTACAACCTTGGCTCGTCTATGTTAGAATAGGTGACCATGTAAGCCAATTTTGACAGGAATATGTAACCTATGTCTAGACAATTTTTAGGTATTTGATAAAACCATTAATGAATAAAGAAGTGAAAATTCATATGGCAATACTTTGTTTACGTTCACTTATCTGCGTTTACATTTCTGTTCACTACGCAAACAAAGCCCACGGACTGAGAAACGATTTCGGGGACTGGGACTATGCTTGGAGGTAGGTCCATGAAATCAGTCTCACCGAATCAATCTGGAAATCTCCAAGTCAAGGAATCCCGAAAATGGGTACCGGGATTCCCTTTGAGACTTGCACTAAGCATCTGCTGTCGTATTTCATCGACGGGTGACGAAGGTCGTCTAAGCAGTGTTAGTGGGTCAGCTTGCTAGGAAGCAGCTGACTGAGGTGACTCGCGGGAACCGTCTTACGGAGGACCTTGAGTATGGTCAGCAAGGTATGACGTGTATTCCCGGTTCCAACGGTACAGGCCAAGTCCTTTGACTTGAGGAACTACTGAGTTTACCTGTGCATCAGGTCTGTATCTTAGACATGGTGAGAGATTGCCAAAATACTTTTGAGTAGTCATAAGCCATGTCTAGTGCGGCTCGGGTGTACAAAGTGACAGTAGTTTCCAAGAAAGGATCTGTCTCCTGTCAAGAGGTATTGACAGTTGAGTCTCATGTATGCTCTGTGTCTTGTCCCTAAAATCTGTGGCCACAGTAACTGAACAGAAGGGAAAGGTTTCCCTTGCGGCGTTTAGTAAGGACAGACCGACACTTAGGTCCAAAATGGGCACCTGCATTTTCCGTGCCCTAGACCCTAAGTGATGAGACCGAAGACAGAAGGACAAGTGTACTGTTAGAGCCTAAATGTTCATCCCCGAATATTTCACCTAGTCTCTAGTGCCATGGACCGTTGCTAGATGGCCACCCATGGTAACGGGAAGATTCTAGGAATCCAACCAAGTCTAGCTGAATGGTGAACCTAAAGAGTCACACACTATCCACATACACTTAGTATTTAATTTGGAATTAAATATTGGAGTAAAGGAATGATTAAATTAGATTTAATCGGGTCCTGTATTTTCTTGGAGAAATTAATTCCTTCTACTTGATAAAGGGAATTAAATTAATAAATAGGATTTATTAAAGGGTTGATTTAATGGGCTTAGAATAAATAATAATATTTATTTATTATATTATATTTATTCTTTTAGCCTTTTGGAATATTTAATGGGATTTAAATATTCCATAAAATTAAAATCAACGGTTGAGATGGAAAGGGGAGATGGAAGGCTAGGATTCGTTTGACTAGGTCAAACACTAGTTTGACTAGGACTTTGACTAGGTCAAAATCCTAGTCAAATTAGAGTTCTTAGAGTTGGAGTTTAAACAGGATTAAACTCCTCCTCTATATAAACCTCTAGCTTCCAACAATTGAAGGATGATGATTCTTGAAAACACACACACTCTCCCCTTCTCCTTACCTCTCGTCCACCCCTCTCTCTTTCTCCAACAAGAAAATATTTTTCTTAGTTCTTTTTGTTCTTTGAACATTAGAACTTAGATGAATCAATACCGTTAATCGATAACGTGTTGTTGATTCATCCACTCCAAAAATAATACACTTGTTCGTTGCTAGCACGACGTGCAAGATACGTGGGTGGATCGTGTGTCACGATTTGGAGGGTCTCAAGAACGAGATCTCGGTGAAAAACGGGGAACAACGCGAGTAGCCGTTGAAGACGAAAACGACAACGGGTAGGTCTCGTTTTACTTTTTTGTCCCTCTTTAATTTTCAACTCAATGGCCTCCATGATTTCTTTACATGCTTTATGATCATGAGATACACCGAACGCCCGGGAACCTCAAGGGCACACCCCTTGAGCGTGTTCTTTTAAATTAAAAGCATGCTTTTATTTTTGTATGTTTATTTTTATCGCGCTTCCGCATTCGCGCAATTCCCGGGACGATCCACCGTTTTTTCTTTCAGTGGTATCGGAGCCCGGTTCGGTGTATAAGCCTATGGTTAATGTGCGTTCTAAGCATGAAACGTGATATTGGCATGTTTTATATTAAATCTTGATTTTTCTTGATTTTAAGCATGTCAATTTTATTGCTTTTAAATCGTGTGAATCTCTGAATGTTGGTGTTTTTCTGTTTTTCTTGGGAAACGGGGTGGAAATTTGAATGGAAAACGAGAAACGACGTAGCCGGCCAGCCGGGAGGGCTGGCCGTGCGCAGCCGCACGCTGCCGGCAGGGCAGACGCGGGCAGGCAAGGGAGGCCTGCGCGCGCCCGCCCAGCCGGTCGCACAGGGGCAGCGCGCAGCCTTCCGCGCCTGGGCAGCGCCTCCAGGGTGTCTGCGCGCGCGCGCGTGCAAGGCTGCGCGCCTGCGAGTCCGCGCGGGGACGGGCTCTGGGCAGCGTCGCGAGGCGCGCGCGCGCCCGGCCAGCGTGCCTAGTGCGCGTCTGCGCGCGCATTGCGCACGACACGGCCGGCAGCCAGCAGGCCAGCGCGCGCGCAAGGCAAGGAAGCTTGCGCGCGCGTGCACCAAGGCAAGGGGCCTGCGCGCGCGTAGGGGCGGCATGCTGAGCCTGCTGCCCTGTGCGCGTGCCGGCGTTCCGCTGCCCGCGGCGGCTGCTGCTGCTAGGGTTTCAAAATCCTATCAGTGTTTTTTCTTTTATTTTTTAATTATTTTCATTTTTAATTTTGAATTAATTCTGAAAAATTGGATTTGGAATCCCGGGGTTATTTTGCTTAAAATAATGAGAAAAGGTTTTCCTAAAACGAGAAAATAATATTACAAATATTTGTGTTTTTTTTTCACACGTTGTGCACATATTCATTTATTATTTTGGATATTTATGATTGGAAATCATATGTTGTTGGTATATTGTAATTATATGATTGGATCATGGTATTATGTGTGTTGGATGGAAGATGGATGATCGCGAGCCCTAGACCGGATGTATGGTTTATTTTCTGTTGGGCCTGTGTGCCTCTTTTACTGCTTTCTCCTTCTCTCTTTCTAGTTGCCTTGGAATAATAAGGCATTCTACCTCCCTCCTTATGTACTCCCCTCGGGTTTTCGCTGGGGTTTCTATTTTTAATATGTAATGAGAGTAGACTAGGAGTGAGGTTTCTATTTTTGTAATTGGTGGAGAAGAAGGAAGGACCACATGGAGAGCCCAGACGGGAGGTCCCTTGGAGTTTTCCATGAAGTGAAGAAAGAGAAAAAGAGACCAAGGCCCATCAGCATGATGATTGGGTTACTATTAATGTAATAGTATAGGACCAACCCTAGATTGACCATAGATCCACTGCGGGCTCAGTGGGTCGCATAGGATTCGGGCTCGTGATCATCCAACAGGGGCGTGCTAGGCTTTAATTTTGCATGTGGTTATGATGATGGATGAATGGGTTGTTTATTTATCGTATAACTGATGTGGATGGTTTATTTATGCATTATGGATGTATGTGTAGATATTTATTTATTTGAGATCTCGGTCATTTCTTACTCTCACATTGGTTGGACCAATGTCAAAATATGAGACCCTAGACAAAGTGGACATGAACTCTAGGAGTTTGTCCATGCCTTCCAATCTATGGCATAGTGAGGAAGCTGCTTTGGGTCAATAGCGTGGTCTCACGAGTCGTGGCACGTTATTGTACTTAAAGGAAGCTGCATTATGTCATGAACGAAAAATGGGCTGCTGCTACCTGTCTCACGAGTCGTGGGGGTACCAGTGGGTCCGTGGCTCGGTCGATTGGGTTGGGTCTAACGCCCAATTAACATGATTCGCTTGGAGTCCTCGGGATCATGTGAAAGGGTGAGGCAATAATCTTGGGAATCTCGTGGAACGAGAATGGTATGGAATACCTCCCACAGGATCTTTTCCATGCGGATCGTAAAAGCGGGGTATGGGAAAAATCGTTGTGGATCCCAAGCCCACTTGGAAAGGATTTCCCGAAAATCACGTTTGAGAGTACCGTATTTTCATATAAATAGTGGGAGGATTAAATGACTAAAGTCCATGCATTTAATTATTTTATCAAACCACCGTCTTTTATTTTCTGCTGATCGCGCGCTGTTTTCTAAAATGTAGATTTTAAAATGTCTAAGAACCCACTTTCCACCATTCTTGAGACAAACAAATTCAATGGAACAAACTACAACGACTGGTTGCGCAATCTCAGGATAGTCCTAGATTACGAGAACCAAGGCTACGTCATGGACGAGCCTCTCCCTAGGACCCCGCCGGAAGGATCCACGCCAGAAGAACGTGAGACGTTCGAGACTTGGCATAAGGATAACCGGAAGGTCCGTAGCATCATACTTGCTTCGATGACCAATGAGATTCAGAAGCAATATGAAAGGCTAGACGATGTCCCTTCCATTATGGCTCGCCTTAAGGATTGCTATGCAGTCCCGGACCGGCATACTAGGTATGTCGCGACCAAGGCGTTCTTTGGAACGAAAATGACAGAAGGATCCTCTGTACAAGAGCACGGGGTTAAAATGCTTACCCTGGTGGAAAAGCTCGAGGACCTAAAGGCAGGTCTCGATAATGAAACGTACATAGATGTGATCCTTCAGTCACTCCCACCCTCCTTTGACCAATTTATCGTCAACTACAACATGAACGCACTTGAGAAGGGCATTCATGAGTTGATCAATATGTTGGTGCAATACGAGGCAACGACTAAGAAGTCCACGCCTTCGGTATTATTTGGAGGTGCTTCGACTTCTAATACGAAAGGCAAGGGTGCAGGACGTTGGAAGAAGAAGAAAGGGAAGGGAAAGGCCGTCAAAGCAGCTATGAACACTAAGAGTGTTCCCATTGCCAAAGAGGGGAAAGGCAAAGGAAAGGGAAAGGTTGTCTCCAAGCAACAGTCGAAGGCACATGACATATGTATCAACTGCCGTGAGAAAGGGCATTGGAAGAGAGAGTGGCCCAAACTCTTCTCGAACCAAGGTATATATGTGATTGAGGTTAATATGGTCACTAGTTCTGCCTCTTGGGTATTAGATACCGGCTGTGGAGCTCACATTTGCAATGACTTGCAGGTATTGAAAAGAAGCAGAAAACTGGGTAGCGGGGACATGATCCTGAAGCTTGGGAATGGCAAGGCCATCTCGGCAGAAGCAGTAGGATCCGCCACTCTAGTGATTAGTGATAGTATTAGCATAGATTTAGAGCAAGTTTATTTTGTACCCAGTATGATTAAAAACATCATTTCCATTCCATTGTTGGACAATAGTGGTTATGAGTTTAGAATCAATAAAAATTGCTTTTATTTGATGAGGTGTGGAATTGCTCATCTACTTGGTACATTGCATAACGGACTCTATATCTTGCAACAAACGAATTTCGTCCTCAATGCACAACACAAACGAAAATTAGATAATAACGGGAACACACGTCTGTGGCATGCTAGGCTAGGTCACATATCCCAAGATAGGATGAAAAGGTTGGTAGACTCAAAGAACCTAGAGGTTGGGGACTTGAGCGATCTACCAACTTGTGAGTCCTGTCTAAGAGGGAAAATGACCAAGAAGCCCTTTGTAGGACAAAGCAGGCTTGCCACAGGTCTGTTGGACTTGGTCCATACAGACGTATGTGGACCACTAAGGACGCAGGCCCGAGGTGGGTTCTCCTACTTCATAACTTTCACCGATGATCATTCGCGGTATGGTTATGTTTGCCTAATGAGGTACAAGTCTGAAGCTCTTGAGAGGTTTAAAGAATTCAGACTTGAAGTGGAGAACCAAACCAACTGCAAAATTTAAATCCTTCGGTCGGACCGAGGCGGTGAATACCTTAGTACAGAGTTCCTAGATTATCTAAAAGAACATGGTATAATATCAGAATGGACACCTCCAGGAACACCACAGTTAAATGGTGTCTCTGAAAGGAGGAATCGAACCCTGTTGGACATGGTTCGGTCCATGATGAGTTTTACCAAATTGCCCTTATCGTTTTGGGGCTATGCACTAGAAGCGGCGGCCAAATTGTTGAATTTAGCGCCTACTAGTACATTGACCCAAACGCCATATGAGATATGGCACGGCAAGCCTGCATCCTACAACTACTTGAAAGTGTGGGGTAGCCCCGCATACGTCAAGTGGTTAGTGGGAGATATGTTAGAATCTAGGTCTAGCTTATGCAGGTTCGTTGGATACCCTAAAGAAACTACGGGTTATTACTTTTATGACCCCTTGGAACAAAAGGTGTTTGTTTCAAGAAATGCAGTATTCTTGGAGCAAGGCTTCCCGGAGGATATCCAACCTGATGAGCTGATCCTTGAGGAATCAAGTGATGGAATCCAGCCATCAGAGGAGGCCGCGGAACCCTCATTTAGAGGATTCAGGATTAACAGCCGAAGGGCTGACCAACCTCGAGAAGTCCAACATGCTAGGCATGAAGGATAACCTCAGGAACAGCCAGTCCCGATTCCTGAACCGCCGGCTCCGATACAGTCAGCACCCACAGTCACCACTGACAGTCCCGTTCTCCGTAGGTCCACTAGAGAGTCCAGACCTCCAGTGAGATATGGCTTTCTAGGTGCGACCGATCTTTTGGATAACGATCCTAAGACTTATGGAGAAGCGATGTCTGACATCGACTCCGGGAAATGGCTTGAGGCCATGAAAGCCGAAATGGACTCCATGAGCGAGAACCAAGTCTGGAGTCTTGTAGACCCACCGAAAGGTGTTAAGCCAATCGGCTGTAAGTGGGTCTACAAGCGCAAACTTGGCGTTGATGGAGAAGTCACAACCTTTAAGGCTAGGCTTGTAGCTAAGGGATACACTCAACGACCCGGGGTCGATTTTGAGGATACCTACTCGCCAGTAGCCATGGCTAAATCCATTCGGATTCTGCTCGCCATAGCAGCATGGTATGACTATGAGATATGGCAGATGGACGTGAAAACGGCTTTCCTCAATGGTTTCGTTGAAGAAGAGATCTATATGGATCAGCCGCAGGGTTTCATGGTCACTGGAGAAGAATAGAAAGTCTGTCGTCTCCAGAAGTCCATCTATGGCCTCAAACAAGCCTCCCGAAGTTGGAACATTCGCTTTGATGAAGTAATACGGGGTTATGACTTCATCAAAAACGAATCCGACCCTTGTGTATACAAGAAGGTCAGTGGGAGCTCAATAGTGTTCCTAGTGCTTTATGTGGATGACATTCTGCTCATTGGTAATGACGTTAGAATGTTAGGAAACACAAAAGCATGGTTGTCAATCCAGTTTTCCATGAAGGACTTGGGTGAAGCCTCCTACATCCTAGGCATCCAGATTGTTAGGGACAGATCTAAAAGGATGTTAGGACTCACCCAAAACTCGTATGTGGAGAAAGTCCTAAAGAGATATCGAATGGAAAACTCCAAACGAGGATTCCTTCCAATGAGGCATGGGATCAAGTTATCCAAGAAACAGTCCCCACAGACTGATGAGGAACTTGAAAGGATGAAGGTCATCCCCTATGCTTCTGCCGTAGGTAGCATACAATATGCGGTCCAATTCACTAGGCCTGACATTGCATACGCTTTGAGCGTAACAAGCAGATATCAGTCCTGCGCAGGACAGGCACATTGGAATGCTGTTAAGGGCATCCTTAAGTACCTAAGGAGGACTAAGGACATGTTCCTAGTCTATGGCAATGGAGAACTAATTCTGGAAGGCTTTAGCGACGCTAGCTTCCAGTCTGATGACGATGATGCCAAGTCTCAATCGGGGTACATATTCAAACTCAATGGAGGAGTAGTGGCTTGAAAAGTTCCAAGCAATCAACCATTGCTGACTCCACCACAAAGGCTGAATACATAGCAGCTTCAGAAGCTGCTAAGGAAGCGGTTCGGATGAGAAACTACATCCAAGAGTTGGGTGTCGGCCTAGCATCGCCGAGCCTGTTGTCATCTTCTGTGATGACAACGGCGCTATAGCGCAAGCAAAGGAACCGAGATCTCATCACCGTTCTAAACACATTCTTAGACGCTACCATCTTCTTAGAGAAATGGTAGGAAGAGGTGACGTCCGGATGGACCGAGTCAACTCGGCAGACAACACAGCAGACCCGCTGACAAAGCCTATGTCGCAGAGCGCTCATACGCAACATCTTGAGAAGATGGGGATTAAGCATATGGGCAATTGGCTTTAAAGGTCAAGTGGGAGATTGTTAGAATAGGTGACCATGTAAGTCAATTTTGGTAGGAATATGTAACCTATATCTAGACAATTTTTAGGTATTTGAGAAAATCATTTATGAATAAAGAAGTGAAAATTCATATGGAAATACTTTGTTTACGTTCACTTATCTGCGTTTACATTTCTGTTCACTACGCAAACAAAGCCCACGGACTGAGAAACGATTTCGGGGACTGGGACTACACTTGGAGGTAGGTCTATGAAATCAGTCTCACCGAATCAGTCTGGAAATCTCCAAGTCAAGGAATCCCGAAAATGGGTACCGGGATTCCCTTTGAGACTTGCACTAAGCATCTGCTGTCGTATTTCATCGACGGGTGACGAAGGTCGTCTAAGCAGTGTTAGTGGGTCAGCTTGCTAGGAAGCAGCTGACTGAGGTGACTCGCGGGAACCGTCTTACGGAGGACCTTGAGTATGGTCAGGAAGGTATGACGTGTATTCCCGGTTCCAACGGTACAGGCCAAGTCCTTTGACTTGAGGAACTGCTGAGTTTACCTGTGCATCAGGTCTGTATCTTAGACATGGTGAGAGATTGCCAAAATACTCTTGAGTAGTCATAAGCCATGTCTAGTGCGGCTCGGGTGTACAAAGTGACAGTAGTTTCCAAGAAAGGATCTGTCTCCTGTCAAGAGGTATTGACAGTTGACTCTCATGTATGCTCTGTGTTTTGTCCCTAAAATCTGTGGCCACAGTAACTGAACAGAAGGGAAAGGTTTCCCTTGCGGCGTTTAGTAAGGACAGACCGACACTTAGGTCCAAAATGGGTACCTGCATTTTCCGTGCCCTAGACCCTAAGTGATGAGACCGAAGACAGAAGGACAAGTGTACTGTTAGAGCCTAAATGTTCATCCCCGAATATTTCACCTAGTCTCTAGTGCCATGGACCGTTGCTAGATGGCCACCCATGGTAACGGGCGGATTCTAACAATCCGACCAAGTCTAGCTGAATGGTGAACCTAAAGAGTCACACACTATCCACACACACTTAGTATTTAATTTGGAATTAAATATTGGAGTAAAGGAATGATTAAATTAGATTTAATCGGGTCCTATATTTTCTTGGAGAAATTAATTCCTTCTACTTGATAAAGGAAATTAAATTAATAAATAGGATTTAGTAAAGGGTTGATTTAATGGGCTTAGAATAAATAATAATATTTATGTATTATATTATATTTATTCTTTTAGCCTTTTGGATATTTAATGGGATTTAAATATTCCATTAAATTAAAATCAACGGTTGAGATGGAAAGGGGAGATGAAAGGCTAGGATTCGTTTGACTAGGTCAAAGACTAGTTTGACTAGGACTTTGACTAGGTCAAAATCCTAGTCAAATTAGAGTTCTTAGAGTTGGAGTTTAAACAGGATTAAACTCCTCCTCTATATAAACCTCTAGCTTCCAACAATTGAAGGATGATGATTCTTGAAAACACACACACTCTCCCCTTCTCCTTACCTCTCGTCCGCCCCTCTCTCTTTCTCCAACAAGAAAATATTTTTCTTAGTTCTTTTTGTTCTTGGAACATTAGAACTTAGATGAATCAATACCGTTAATCGATAACGTGTTGTTGATTCATCCACTCCAAAAATAATACACTTGTTCGTTGCTAGCATGACGTGCAAGATACGTGGGTGGATCATGTGTCACGATTTGGAGGGTCTCAAGAACGAGATCTCGGTGCAAAACGGGGAACAACGCGAGTAGCCGTTGAAGACAAAAACGACAACGGATAGGTCTCGTTTTACTTTTTCGTCCCTCTTTAAATTTCAACTCTATGGCCTCCATGATTTCTTTACATGCTTTATGATCATGAGATACACCGAACGCCCGGGAACCTCAAGGGCACACCCCTTGAGCGTGTTCTTTTAAATTAAAAGCATGCTTTTATTTTTGTATGTTTATTTTTATCGCACTTCCGCATTCGCGCAATTCCCGGGACGATCCACCGTTTTTTCTTTCAGTCTATACCAAATGTCACAGGGATCCAATCCCGTTGACAAGAAATGGATTCTATATTAGGACCTATTGTTCACACTACACACATTGACTGCATTAGGTAGGGAAAAAAACCCATACTATCGGAATCGGGAATTCGAGTCATCCCGACCAACCCACTCAAGATTTTCCAAATGACGATTCCCACGAGTCACCTTGGGTGCTCAACCGGGCGTTCAATGTAGGATGTGTAAATATTAAAACATATATTTAAACACATAGGGCATAGATATATAAATGAAATCAATCAAAGCGTAATAAACCGTTACCTTTGATTGTTTAGCGTATGCTCCCGGCTACTAGCATTGTTCCTTCTCTGGAATGCTCACGAAATCCAAACGTATGGATTTTCCAAAGGTGATCCACACCACACCGGAAGAAACACACGTTCTTCTTGCTAGAAAAGAACGGGTTTAGGAAGGAATCGGTTTAAGAGAAGAATGAAAGAAATCCGGTGGATCGTCCCGGGAATTGCGCGAATGCGGAAGCGCGGTAAAAATAAATTTACAAAATAAAAGGTATGCTTTTAATATAAAGAACACGCTCAAGGGGTGTGCCCTTGAGGTTCCCGGGTGTTCGGTGTATCTCCTGATCATAAAACAATTAAAGAAATCATGGAGGCCATAGAGTTGAAAAATAAAGAGGGACGAAAAATCTTAAACGAGACCTACCCGTTTGTCGTTTTCGTCTTCAACTGCTACTCGCGTTGTTCCCCGTTTTGCACCAAGATCTCGTTCTTGAGATCCTCCAAATCGTGACACACGATCCACCCACGTATTCTTGCACGTCGTGCTAGCAACGAACAAGTATTATATTGGAGAGGATAGATCAACCACGCGTTATGAATTAACGGGATCGATCTTCCTTAGTTCAATTGTTCCAAGAACAAAAGAACAAGAAAACAATATTTTCTTGGTGAGAGAGAGAGAGAGGGGCGGACGAGAGAAGGGAGGAGAGAGTGTGTGTTGCGTGTGTGTTTTTAAGAATCATCAATCTCACAAATGTTGGAATCTAGAGGTATATATAGAGGAAGAGTTTAATCCTCTTTAAACTCAAACTCTAAGTAACCTAATTTGACTAGAATTTTGACCTAGTCAAAGTCCTAGTCAAACTAGTGTTTGACCTAGTCAAACGAATCCTAGCCTTCCATCTCCCCTTTCCATCTCAACCGTTGATTTTAATTTAATGGAATATTTAAATCCTATTAAATATTCCAAAAGGCTAAAAGAATAAATATAATATAATAAATAAATATTATAATTTATTCTAAGCCCATTAAATCAACCCTTTTAATAAATCCTATTTATTGATTTAATTCCCTTTATCAAATAGAAGGAATTAATTTCTCCAAGAAAATATAGGACCCGATTAAATCTAATTTAATCATTCCTTTACTCCAATATTTAATTCCAAATTAAATACTAAGTGTGTGTGGATAGTGTGTGACTCTTTAGGTTCACCATTCAGCTAGACTTGGTCGGATTCCTAGAATCCGTCCGTTACCATGGGTGGCCATCTAGCAACGGTCCATGGCACTAGAGACTAGGTGAAATATTTGGGGATGAACATTTAGGCTCTAACAGTACACTTGTCCTTCTGTCTTCGGTCTCATCACTTAGGGTCTAGGGCACGGAAAAATGCAGGTACCCATTTTGGACATAAGTATCGGTCTGTCCTTACTAAACGCCGCAAGGGAAACCTTTTCCCTTCTGTTCAGTCACTGTGGCCACAGATTTCAGGGACAAGACACAGAGCATATATGAGACTCAACTGTCAACACCTTTTGACAGGAGACAGATCCTTTCTTGGAAACTACTGTCACTTTGTACACCCGAGCTGCACTAGACATGGCTTATGACTACTCAAGAGTATTTTGGCAATCTCTCACCATATCTAAGATACAGACCTGATGCACAGGTAAACTCAGCAGTTCCTCAAGTCAAAGCACTTGGCCTGTACCGTTGGAACCGGGAATACACGTCATACCTTGCTGACCATACTCAAGGTCCTCCGTAAGACGAATCCCGCGAGTCACCTCAGTCAGCTGCTTCCTAGCATGCTGACCCACTAATACTGCTTAGACGACCTTCGTCACCCGTCGATGAAATACGACAGCAGATGCTTAGTGCAAGTCTCAAAGGGAATCCCGGTACCCATTTTCGGGATTCCTTGACTTGGAGATTTCCGGACTGATTCGGTGAGACTGATTTCATGGACCTACCTCCAAGCGTAGTCCCAGTCCCCGAAATCGTTTCTCAGTCCGTGGGCTTTGTTTGCGTACTGAACGGAAATGTAAATGCAGATAAGTGAACATAAACAAAGTATTGCCATATGAATTTTCACTTCTTTATTCATAAATGTTTTATCAAATACCAAAGAATTGTCTAGACATAGGTTACATATTCCTGCCAAAATTGGCTTACATGGTCACCTATTCTAACAAAGAATACTATGAATTAGTGTTCTCTTAAACTTACTTTGTTCTTCTTCTTGATTCAATATCAAGTGAAGTACACAAGTGTAAGAGAGGGAGAGAGCACGAAAATTGAGAGAGAGGAGAGGATTTTTGTCTTCTCTTTTTCCTAGAAAAAGATGAATAATGAATCACTTATGCTTAGTGTTGTATATTCTAATATATATACATAATTAATGTGATTATTGGAATGTGTCTAGGTTCATCCAATGATGTCTAGATTCATTCCAATCAATCACCATTAATTCTTCAATCAAGCTTACCAAAATTTATGGTATGATCAAATCATACCAAAAGGGAAGAGCTTGATTGGAGTTGATTTGTCTCTTTCCAAAAGAGATAAGTCAACATACCACCTAGCATGAAACATGGCTGATTTTGCTTCCTCCAAGGGCGCATGTCGGCCATGTTTAATTAAGGGAAGAAGTCCAACTTCTTCCTACTCCAAAATAGGAATTATTTCTCCTCTCGGGTATAATTTAACGGACCGGGTTTTATCGTAATCCAATTACGACGAACCCAACATTAAATCCAATTTAATGTCCATTTAAATTATTCCTGTTGATCTTTTAATCCAATTAAAAGATCCAACATCTCAACGTCTCAACTTTCCATATTTAATCGAAAATCCAATTTACCGATTAAACGGAAGCCCGATACAATATCGGCCCGTCCATCCAATGGACTTTCCCTTAAGTAATCCAATTACTTATTTTATCCTTCGAGATTGACTCCAAGTCAATCTCTCAACCTCCTCGGTGATTTGTGTGTGACCCTTTAGGTTCACCCTCAGCTAGACTTGGGCCCTTGTGGGAACCTCCTCGGTGATTTGTGTGTGACCCTTTAGGTTCACCCTCAGCTAGACTTGGGCCCGTGTCCCACAAGGGCCCGTTACCATGGGTGGCCGTCTAGCAACGGTCCATGGCACTAGAGACTAGGTGAATTGGCGTGAACATTTAGGCGACGATTCGGTACGGGTACGATCCTTCCGTCTACCGTCTCTTGCCTTAGTCTAGGGTATGGAATTGGGCGTCGATTCCCATCCTTGACTAGGCATCTATGCTTAATACTCGAGACCACGTATGCTTCATTGCGTCGACACAGGAAACCATTCCCTGTTCGACCAACCACTGTGGCCACAGCTTCAAACAGCATGAACGTGTCTCCGAGTGCATAGGAGATACCTCTGTCACATACTGAGAGGGGACGGATCCTTTTCTTGGAATCCACCGTCCTCGCTACACATTCCGACTGCACTGGACAAGGCTTATGATAATCATCTTACGGAATGATTACCTCTCGCCAGATCCAAGATACAGCCGTCACGTGCAAGCGACTGTCATGATCCCTCAAGTCTAAGGATTACTCCCGTACTATCGGAACCGGGGAAAAACAATCATACCGACCAAGCCTCCAAGGCTTCCATATGATGATCCCCGCGAGTCAGTCCAGTCGGCTCGACCCCAGTCGACCAACCCATCAAGATCGTGTAGGCGTCCCACGCCTGTTGCTGATGAAACACGACACTCATCCAATGAACACGACTCTTGACGCAAGTCTCAATAGGACTCTCGATGCCCTGTCTCGAGGTCCTCGACTTAGAACGTTTCAGATCCAACTCTTAATCAGTTGGTTTCATGACCACCATCCAATGCGTGGCCCAACTGCAAGAGTTGTTATCCATGGTCTGTGGGCTTTGTTGCGATATAAGTTAAACACCGTTTTAACAAATGTAAGATGAGCGCAACAAAGAAGGTACCATTGGTGACGAACACTCATCTTATTCATCACATAATAATATTACATTCACATCAAGTTGTCGGATAGGTTACAAATTGCCAAACCTATTGGCTTTCCGGTCACCTATTCCAACAATCTCCCACTTGACCTAAAGCCAATCACCCATTGACCTCGAACCTCTTATTCAGATGGTGAGTATGGGCAACTTGCGACATGGGCTTAGCAAGTGGATCTGCTATGCTTTCTGCGGAGCTAACTCGGTCCAACCGAACGTCACTCCTGCTATCCATCTCTCTAAGAGATGGTAGCGTCTAAGAATATGCTTGGATCGTGATGAGATCTCGGTTCCTTTGCTAGCGCTATCGTCCCGTTGTTATCATAAAAGATAATTACAGGCTTAGCAATGCTAGGTATTACATCCAACCCTTGGATGTAGCTTATCAACCAAACCATTCCTTAACAGCTTCCAAAGCCGCTATGTATTCAAAACTCTATGGTGGAGTTCGCCGTGGTAGCCTACTTGGAACTCTTCCAAGTAACCACGCCACCATTTAGCCTAAATACAAAACCATACTGAGACTTGGCATCATCGTCATCTTACTGGAAGCTAGCGTCGCTATAGCCTTCCAGTGTCAACTCTCCACCGCCATAGATCAAGAACATGTCCTTAGTCCTTTTAAGTACTTTAGGATAGTCTTGACTGCACTCCAGTGTGCCTCCCCGGCACACGACTGATATCGGCTAGTTATGCTTAAAGCGAAAGCCACATCAGGTCTAGTGCACTGAACAACATACTGTATGCTGCCTACGGCTGAAGCATAGGGGATATCCATCATCCGTTTAAGCTCCTCATCAGTCTTAGGAGACTGCTTCTTGGATAACTTAATTCCATGCCTCATAGGAAGGAATCCTCGTTTTGAGTTCTCCATCTTGAATCTCTTCAAGACTTTCTCAATGTACGAGGACTGGGCCATTCCTAACATCCTTCTAGATCTATCCCTGTAGATCTTGATGCCAAGGATGTAGGATGCCTTGCCCATATCCTTCATGGAGAATTGCGTTGACAACCAATCTTTAGTGGTACCCAACATCTTAGCATCATTCCCAATGAGCAAGATGTCATCCACGTAAAGCACCAGAAACGCAACTGAGCTCCCACTGATCTTCTTGTATACACAAGGATCGGACTCATTCTTGATAAAATCATATCCCCGTATGACTTCATCAAAACGTATGTTCCAGCTTCGGGAAGCTTGTTTGACGCCATAGATGGACCTTTGGAGACGACAGACCTTCTGCTCTTCTCCAACAGTTGTGAAACCCTCCGACTGATCCATATAGATCTCTTCCTCTACGAAACCGTTGAGGAAAGCCGTTTTCATGTCCATCTGCCATATTTCATAGTCATACCATGCTACTATGGCAAGCAGTATCCGAATGGACTTGGCCATTACTACGGGTGACCATGTAAGCCAATTTTGGCGGGTATATGTAACCTATGTCTAGACAATTATAGGTGTTTGATAAATCATTAATGAATAAAGAAGTGAATTTCATTTGGCATCACTTTGTTTGTGTTCACTTATATTTGTTTTCCATATCTGTTCACTATGCAAACAAAGCCCACGGACTGAGAATCAATTTCGGGGACTGGGACTACGCTTGGAGGTAGGTCCATGGAATCAGTCTTCCCGAATCAGACCGGAAATCTCCAAGTCAAGGAATCCCGAAAATGGGTACCGGGATTCCATTTGAGACTTGCACTAAGCACCTGCTGTCGTGTTTCATCGACGGGTGACGAGGGTCGTCTAAGCAGTGTTAGTGGGTTAGCATGCGAGGACGCAGCTGACTGAGGTGACTCGCGGGAACCGTCTTACGGAGGACCTTGAGTATGGTCAGCAAGGTATGACGTGTATTCCCGGTTCCAACGGTACAGGTCAAGTCCTTTGACTTGAGGAATTGCTGAGTTTACCTGTACATCAGGGCTGTATCTTAGATATGGTGAGAGATTGCCAGAATTCTCTTTGGTAGTCATAAGCCATGTCTAGTGCAGTTCTGGTGTGCAAAGTGACAGTAGTTTCCAAGAAAGGATCTGTCTCCTGTCAATAGGTTTTGGCAGTTGAGTCTCATGTATACTCTAGGTCTTGTCCCTAAAACTGTGGCCACAGTGACTGAACAGAAGGGAAGGATTCCCTTGCGGCGTTTAGTGAGGACAGACCGACACTTAGGTCCAAAATGGGTACCTGCATTTTCCGTGCCCTAGACTCTAAGTGATGAGACCGAAGACAGAAGGACAAGTGTACTGTTAGAGCCTAAATGTTCATCCCTGAATATTTCACCTAGTATCTAGTGCCATGGACCGTTGCTAGATGGCCACCCATGGTAACGGAAGGATTCTAGGAATCCGACCAAGTCTAGCTGAAAGGTGAACCTAAAGAGTCACACACTATCCACACACATTTAGATTTTTAATTAGGAATTAAATATTGGAGTGAAGGAATGATTAAATTGGATTTAATCGGGTCCTTTATTTTTTCTTGGAGAAATAATTCCTTCTATTAGATATAAGGAATTAAATTGATAAATTAGATTTATCAAAGGGATTTATTTAATGGGCTTAAAATAATATTTATATTTATTTTAGCCTCTTGGAAATATTTAAATAGGTTTTAAATATTCCATTAAATTAAATTAAATCAACGGTTGAGATCAATGGGAGAGATGGATGGCTAGGATTGTTTTGACTAGGTCAAAACACTACTTTGACTAGGACTTTGACTAGGTCAAAATCCTAGTCAAATTAGAGTTCTTAAAAGAGGAGTTTAAAGAGGATTAAAACTCCTCTTCTATATAAACCCCTAGCATCCTACGAGTTGAATGATGATGAATCTCCAACACACACACAACACACACACAACTCGGCTCTCTCTCTCCCTCTATCTCGTCCGCCCTCTCTCTCTCACACACTCCAAGAAAATTATTTTCTTTGTTCTCTTGTTCTTGGAACATTAGAACTTGATGAATCAATACCGTTAATTCATAACGTGTTGTTGATTCATCCACTCCAAAATATAAACTTGTTCGTTGCTAGCACGACGTGCAAGATACGTGGGTGGATCGTGTGTCACGATTTGGAGGGTCTCAAGAACGAGATCTTGGTGCAAAACGGGGAACAACGCGTGTAGCCGTTGAAGACGAAAACGACAACGGGTAGGTCTCGTTTATGATTTTCGTCCTCTTTTATTTTCTACCCTATGGCCTCCATGATATGTTATATGTGATTTATTCATGAGATACACCGAACACCCGGGAAATTTCAAAGGCACACCCTTTGAAACGTGTTTTAATTTAAAAGCATGTTTAAATTCCGCATTTATTTTTTTTAATTATACCGCGCTTCCGCATTCGCGCTTTTCCCGGGACGATCCACAATTCCTTTCAGTGGTATCAGAGCCCGGTTCGGTGTAAAGGCCTAGGGTTTATGTGCGTTTTAAGCATGAAACGTGTTTTGAGCATGTTTTAATTGAATCTTGATTTTCTTGATTATTAAAGCATGTTGTTTTATTGCTTTTAATTCGTGTGAAATTTTGAATATTGGTATTTTTTCTGTTTTTCTTGGGAAACGGGAAAATTTGAACTGAAAACGAGAAACGCCACAGCCGGCCAGCCGGGAAGGCTGGCCGCGCGCGCAGCCGAGCGCTGCCGGCAGGGCAGACGCGCGCAGGCAAGGGTAGCCTGCGCGCGCCCGCCCAGCCGGTCGCGCAGGGGCAGGGGCAGCGCGCAGCCAGGATGGCTGCGCGCGGGCGCGCGCGCAAGGGGGCGCCTCCAGCCGCGCGCGCAAGGCTGTCGGGCGGAGAGCCCGCGCGCGGACGGCACCAGGCGCGCGCGCACGCAGACGGAGGCGTCTGCGCGCGCGCGCCCGGCGGGCGTGCCCAGTGCGCGTCTGCGCGCGCGCGCACTGCGCGCAGCGCAGGCACGCGGCTGGCGACCAGCAGGCCGGCGCGCGCGAGGCAGAGGAGCCTGCGCGCGCGACGGCCTGCCGGAACACCAGGCCGCGCAGCGCGCTGCCGGCCAGGCGCGCGCGCACGCTGGCAAGGCGCCTGCGCGCACGGCCTGCCGGCTGCTGCCGGTGGCGGCGGCCGGTGGCTGCTGCAGCTAGGGTTTCTTGAAACCCTAGTATTATTTTATTTTTTTTATTTATTTACTTTTCAGTTTTAATTTTGAATTAATTCTGAAAATTCGTTTTTGGGTTCAATTTTGCCTAAATTCCTAAAGACATTATTTTAGGAGTAAAATAAATTGGATTTGGAATCCCGGGGTTATTTTACTTAAAATAATGAGGAAAGGTTTTCCTAAAACGAGAAAAAAAAAATATTATTACTAATATTTGTGTTTTATTTTTCACACGTTGCGCACATGATCATTTATTTCTGTTTTGAATTATTATGATTGGAAATCATGAATTATTGGTATATTGTAATTATGTGATTGGATCATGTGATTATGTGTGTTGGATGGAAATGGATGATCACGAGCCCTAGACCGGATGTATGGTTTAATTTTCTGTTGGGCCTGTGTGCCTCTTTAACTGCTTTCTCCTTCTCTCTTTCTAGTGCCTTGGAATAATAAGGTTTTCTACCTCCCTCCTTATGTACTCCCCCCGGGTTTTCGCTGGGGTTTCTATTTTTTTTTAATATGTAATGAGAGTAGACTAGGAGTGAGGTTTCCATTTTTTTGTAATTGGTGGAGAAGAAGGAAGGACCACATGGAGAGCCCAGACCGGAGGTCCCTTGGCGTTTTCCATGAAGTGAAGAAAGAGAAAAAGAGACCAAGGCCCATCAGCATGATGATTGGGTTACTAGATTGACCATAGATCCACTGCGGGCTCAGTGGATCGCATAGGATTCGGGCTCGTGATCATCCAACAGGGGCATGCTAGGCTTTAATTTTGCATGTGGTTATTATGATGGATGAATGGCTTTTATTTATCATATAACTGCTATGGATGGATTTTATTTATGCATTATGGATGAATGTATGGATATATTATGAGATCTCGGTCATTCACTACTCTCACATTGGTTGGACCAATGTTGAAATATTAGACCCTAGATAAAGTGGACATGAACTCTAGGAGTTTGTCCATGCCTTCCAATCCATGGCACAGTGAGGAAGCTGTTTTCGGTCAATAGCGTGGTCTCACGAGTCGTGGCACGTTATTGTACTTAAAAGAAGCTGCACTGTGTCATGAACGAAAAATGGGCTGCTGTTACCTGTCTCACGAGTCGTGGGGGTACTAGTGGGTCCATGGCTCGGTCGATTGGGTCGGGTCTAACGCCCAATTAGCATGATTCGCTTGGAGTCCTCGGGATCATGCAAAAGGGTGAGGCAATAATCTTGGGAATCTCGTGGAACGAGAATGGTATGGAATACCTCCCACAGGATCTTTTCCATGCGAATCGTAAAAGCGGGGTATGGGAAAAATCGCTGTGGATCCCAAGCCCACTAGGAAAGGATTTCCCGAAAACTACGTTTGAGAGTACCGTGTTTTCGTATAAATAGTGGGAGGATTAAATGACTAAAGACCAAGCATTTAATTATTTCATCAAATCACCGTCTTTATTTTCTGTTGATCGCGCGTTGTTTTCTAAATGTAGATTTTAAAATGTCTAAGAACCCACTATCAACCATTCTTGAGACAAACAAATTCAATGGAACAAATTACAACGACTGGTTGCGCAATCTCAGGATAGTCCTAGATTACGAGAACCAAGGCTACGTCATGGACGAGCCTCTCCCTAGGACCTTACCGGAAGGATCCACGCCAGAAGAACGTGAGACGTTCGAGACTTGGCATAAGGATAACCGGAAGGTCCGTAGCATCATACTTGCTTCGATGACCAATGAGATTCAGAAGCAATATGAAAGGCTAGACGATGTCCCTTCCATTATGGCTCGCCTTAAGGATTGCTATGCAGTCCCGGACCGGCATACTAGGTATGTCGCGACCAAGGCGTTCTTTGGAACTAAAATGACAGAAGGATCCTCTGTACAAGAGCATGGGGTTAAAATGCTTACCCTAGTGGAAAAGCTCGAGGACCTAAAGGCAGGTCTCGATAACGAAACGTACATAGATGTGATCCTTCAGTCACTCCCACCCTCCTTCGACCAATTTATCGTCAACTATAACATGAATACACTTGAGAAGGGCATTCATGAGTTGATCAATATGTTGGTGCAATACGAGGCAACGACTAAGAAGTCCACGCCTTCGGTATTGTTTGGAGGTGCTTCAACTTCCAAGACGAAAGGCAAGGGTGCCGGACGTTGGAAAAAGAAGAAGGGGAAGGGAAAAGCCGTCATAGAAGCTACGAACACTCAGAGTGTTCCCATTGCCAAAGAGGGGAAAGGCAAAGGAAAGGGAAAGGTTGTCTCCAAGCAACAGTCAAAGGCATATGACATATGTATCAACTGCCGTGAGAAAGGGCATTGGAAGAGAGAGTGCCCCAAACTCTTCTCAAACCAAGGTATATTTGTGATTGAGGTTAACATGGTCACTAATTCTGCCTCTTGGGTATTGGATACCGGCTGTGGAGCTCACATTTGCAATGATTTGCAGGTGCTGAAAAGAAGCAGAAAACTAAGTAGCGGGGACATGATCCTGAAGCTTGGAAATGGCAAGGCCATCTCGGTAGAAGCAGTAGGATCCGCCACTTTAGTAATTAGTGATACCATTAGCATAGAATTAGAGCAGGTTTATTTTGTACCTAGTATGATTAAGAACATCATTTCCATTCCATTGTTGGACAATAGTGGTTATGAGTTCAGAATCAATAAAAATTGCTTTTATTTGATGAGGTGTGGAATTGCTCATCTACTTGGTACATTGCACAACGGGCTCTATATCTTGCAACAAACGAATTTCGTTCTTAACGCTCAACACAAACGGAAATTAGATAATAACGGGAAAGCACGTCTGTGGCACGCTAGGCTAGGTCATATATCCCAAGATAGGATGAAAAGGTTGGTAGACTCAAAGAACCTAGAGGTTGGGGACTTGAGTGATCTACCAACTTGTGAGTCTTGTCTAAGAAGGAAAATGACCAAAAAGCCCTTTGTAGGACAAAGCAGGCTTGCCACAGGTCTGTTGGACTTGGTCCATACAGACGTATGTGGACCACTAAGGACGCAGGCTCGAGGTGGATTCTCCTACTTCATAACCTTCACCGATGATCATTCACGATACGGTTATGTTTTCCTGATGAGGTACAAGTCTGAAGCTCTTGAGAGGTTTAAAGAATTCAGGCTTGAAGTGGAGAACCAGACCAACTGCAAAATTAAAGTCCTACGGTCAGACCGAGGCGGTGAATACCTTAGTGCCGAATTCCTAGATTATCTAAAAGAAAATGGTATAATATCGGAATGGACACCTCCCGGAACACCACAGTTAAATGGCGTCTCTGAAAGGAGGAACCGAACCCTGTTGGACATGGTTCGGTCCATGATGAGTTTTACCAAATTGCCCTTATCGTTTTGGGGTTATGCATTAGAAACGGCAGCCAAGTTGTTGAATTTGGCGCCTACCAGTGCATTGACCCAAATGCCATATGAAATATGGCACGGCAAGCCTGCGTCCTACAACTACTTGAAAGTGTGGGGTAGCCCCGCATACGTCAAGAGGTTAGTGGGAGATAAGCTAGAATCCAGGTCTAGCCTATGCAGGTTCGTTGGATACCCTAGAGAAACTGCGGGTTATTACTTTTATGACCCTTTGGAACAAAAGGTATTTGTTTCAAGGAATGCAGTATTCTTGGAGCAAGGCTTCCCGGAGGATATCCAACCTGATGAGCTGATCCTTGAGGAATCAAGTGATGGAACTCAGCCATCAGAAATAGCCGCGGAAACCTCACCAAGAGGATTCAGGATTAATGCACGGAGGGCTGACCAACCTAGAGAAGTCCAACATGCTAGGCATGAAGGACAACCTCAAGAAAGGCCAGTCCCGGTCCCTGAACCGCCGGCTCCGATACAGTCAGCGCCCACAGTCACCACTGACGTTCCCGTCCTCCGTAGGTCCATTAGAGAATCCAGACCTCCAGTGAGATATGGGTTTCTAGGTGCGACCGATCTTCTGGATAACGATCCTAAGACATACGGGGAAGCGATGTCTGACATCGACTCCGGGAAATGGCTTGAGGCCATGAAGACCGAAATGGACTCCATGAGCGAGAACCAAGTTTGGAGACTTGTAGATCCACCGAAAGGTGTTAAGCCAGTGGGCTGTAAGTGGGTCTACAAGCGCAAACTCGGCGTTGATGGAGAAGTCACAACCTTTAAGGCTAGGCTTGTAGCTAAGGGATACACTCAACGACCCGGGGTCGATTTTGAGGATACCTACTCGCCAGTAGCCATGGCTAAGTCCATACGGATCCTGCTTGCCATAGCAGCATGGTATGACTATGAAATATGGCAGATGGACGTGAAAACGGCCTTCCTCAACGGTTTCGTTGAAGAAGAGATCTATATGGATCAGCCGGAGGGTTTCACGGTCACTGGAGAAGAACAGAAGGTCTGTCGTCTCCAGAAGTCCATCTATGGCCTCAAACAAGCATCCCGAAGTTGGAACATTCGATTTGATGAAGTAATACGGGGATATGACTTCATCAAAAACGAATCCGACCCTTGTGTATACAAGAAGGTCAGTGGGAGCTCTATAGTGTTCCTAGTGCTTTACGTGGATGACATTCTGCTCATTGGTAATGACGTCAGAATGTTAGGAAACACAAAAGCATGGTTGTCAACCAAGTTTTCCATGAAGGACTTGGGTGAAGCCTCCTACATCCTAGGCATCCAGATTGTCAGGGACAGATCTAAAAGGATGTTAGGGCTCACCCAAAACTCGTATATGGAGAAAGTCCTAAAGAGATATCGAATGGACAACTCCAAACGAGGATTCCTTCCAATGAGGCATGGGATCAAGTTGTCCAAGAAGCAGTCCCCGCAGACTGATGAGGAACTTGAAATGATGAAAGTCATCCCCTATGCTTCTGCCGTAGGTAGCATCCAATATGCGGTCCATTGCACCAGGCCTGACATTGCATACGCTTTGAGCGTGACAAGCAGATATCAGTCCTGTGCAGGAGAGGCACATTGGAATGCCGTTAAGGGCATCCTTAAGTACCTTAGGAGGACTAAGGAAATGTTCTTGGTCTATGGCAATGGAGAACTTATTCTGGAAGGGTTTAGCGACGCTAGCTTCCAGTCTGATGACGATGATGCCAAGTCTCAATCGGGATATGTATTCAAACTCAACGGAGGAGTAGTGGCTTGGAAAAGTTCCAAGCAAGCAACCACTGCTGACTCCACTGAGGCTGAATACATAGCAGCTTCAGAAGCTGCTAAGGAAGCGGTTTGGATGAGAAACTACATCCAAGAGTTGGGTGTGGTGCCTAGCATCGCCGAGCCCGTTGTCATCTTCTGTGATAACAACGGTGCAATAGCGCAAGCAAAGGAACCGAGATCTCATCACCGTTCCAAACACATTCTTAGATGCTACCATCTTCTTAGAGAAATGGTAGGAAGAGGTGACGTTCGGATGGACCGAGTCAACTCAGCAGACAACACAGCAGACCCGCTGACAAAGCCTATGTCGCAGAGTGCTCATACGCAACATCTTGAGAAGATGGGGATTAGGCATATGGGTGATTGGCTTTAAAGGTCAAGTGGGAGATTGTTAGAATAGGTGACCATGTAAGCCAATTTTGGCGGGTATATGTAACCTATGTCTAGACAATTATAGGTGTTTGATAAATCATTAATGAATAAAGAAGTGAATTTCATTTGGCATCACTTTGTTTGTGTTCACTTATATTTGTTTTCCATATCTGTTCACTACGCAAACAAAGCCCACGGACTGAGAATCAATTTCGGGGACTGGGACTACGCTTGGAGGTAGGTCCATGGAATCAGTCTTCCCGAATCAGTCCGGAAATCTCCAAGTCAAGGAATCCCGAAAATGGGTACCGGGATTCCATTTGAGACTTGCACTAAGCACCTGCTGTCGTGTTTCATCGACGGGTGACGAGGGTCGTCTAAGCAGTGTTAGTGGGTTAGCATGCGAGGACGCAGCTGACTGAGGTGACTCGCGGGAACCGTCTTACGGAGGACCTTGAGTATGGTCAGCAAGGTATGACGTGTATTCCCGGTTCCAACGGTACAGGTCAAGTCCTTTGACTTGAGGAATTGCTGAGTTTACCTGTACATCAGGGCTGTATCTTAGATATGGTGAGAGATTGCCAGAATTCTCTTTGGTAGTCATAAGCCATGTCTAGTGCAGTTCTGGTGTGCAAAGTGACAGTAGTTTCCAAGAAAGGATCTGTCTCCTGTCAATAGGTTTTGGCAGTTGAGTCTCATGTATACTCTAGGTCTTGTCCCTAAAACTGTGGCCACAGTGACTGAACAGAAGGGAAGGATTCCCTTGCGGCGTTTAGTGAGGGCAGACCGACACTTAGGTCCAAAATGGGTACCTGCATTTTCCCTGAATATTTCACCTAGTCTCTAGTGCCATGGACCGTTGCTAGATGGCCACCCATGGTAACGGAAGGATTCTAGGAATCCGACCAAGTCTAGCTGAAAGGTGAACCTAAAGAGTCACACACTATCCACACACATTTAGATATTTAATTAGGAATTAAATATTGGAGTGAAGGAATTATTAAATTGGATTTAATCGGGTCCTTTATTTTTTCTTGGAGAAATAATTCCTTCTATTAGATATAAGGAATTAAATTGATAAATTAGATTTATCAAAGGGATTTATTTAATGGGCTTAAAAATAATATTTATATTTATTTTAGCCTCTTGGAAATATTTAAATAGGTTTTAAATATTCCATTAAATTAAATTAAATCAATGGTTGAGATCAATGGGGGAGATGGATGGCTAGGATTGTTTTGACTAGGTCAAAACACTACTTTGACTAGGACTTTGACTAGGTCAAAATCCTAGTCAAATTAGAGTTCTTAAAAGAGGAGTTTAAAGAGGATTAAAACTCCTCTTCTATATAAACCCCTAGCATCCTACAAGTTGAATGATGATGAATCTCCAACACACACACAACACACACACAACTCGGCTCTCTCTCTCCCTCTATCTCGTCCGCCCTCTCTCTCTCACACACTCCAAGAAAATTATTTTCTTTGTTCTCTTGTTCTTGGAACATTAGAACTTGACGAATCAATACCGTTAATTCATAACGTATTGTTGATTCATCCACTCCAAAATATAAACTTGTTCGTTGCTAGCACGACGTGCAAGATACGTGGGTGGATCGTGTGTCACGATTTGGAGGGTCTCAAGAACGAGATCTTGGTGCAAAACGGGGAACAACGCGTGTAGCCGTTGAAGACGAAAACGACAACGGGTAGGTCTCGTTTATGATTTTCGTCCTCTTTTATTTTCTACCCTATGGCCTCCATGATATGTTATATGTGATTTATTCATGAGATACACCGAACACCCGGGAAATTTCAAAGGCACACCCTTTGAAACGTGTTTTAATTTAAAAGCATGTTTAAATTCCGCATTTATTTTTTAATTATACCGCGCTTCCGCATTCGCGCTTTTCCCGGGACGATCCACAATTCCTTTCAGCCACTTGTCCGAATCGATGTCCGACATCGCTTCTCCGTACGTCTTTGGATCATTATCCAACTGACCGATCAGATCCAAAAATCCATACCTATCAGGTGCATGGGATACTCTGGCCGACCTACGGAGGACTACAATATCAGTGGGAACTTCTGGCTCAGATGTCACTGCCGCCTCTTGGGGTGCCTCACTTGATTCCTCAAGGAGCACCTCATCGCGTCGACTATCCGATGGAAAACCTTTTTCCAAGAATACTGTGTTTCGCGAGACAAAAACCTTTTGCTCGGAGGGATCATAGAAATAATACCCCGCAGTTTCTTTTGGATAGCCGATGAACCTGCATAAACTAGACCTCGAGTCCAGTTTATCTCCCACTAATCTCTTGACATATGCGGGGCAACCCCACATTTTCAAGTATTTGTAGGAGGCAGGCTTGCCATGCCATATCTCATATGACGTCTGGGATACCCTTTTAGATGGCGCCAAGTTCAAAACTTTGGCCACCGTCTCAAGAGCGTATCCCCAGAAGGAAAGGGGTAGTTCGGTAAAACTCATCATGGATCGGACCATGTCCAACAAGGTCCGATTCCTCCTTTCAGACACACCACTAAGCTGCGGTATTCCAGGAGGGGTCTACTGAGAGAGAATCCCATTCTCTTTTAGATAATCAGTAAACTCACCACTCAAATACTCTCCACCTCGGTCCGACCGAAGGGCTTTGATCTTTCGACCGGTTTGGTTCTCTACTTCAAGTCTGTATTCCTTAAACCTTCCAAAGGCTTTAGACTTGTACCTCATCAGGTAAACATAACCATACCGTGAGTGATCATCAGTAAAGGTTATGAAGTACGAGTACCCACCTCTAGCCTGAGTATTTAGTGGACCACAGACATCTGTATGGATCAAATCCAACAGACCACTGGCTAGCGTACTTTGTCCAACAAAGGGTTTCTTGGTCATCTTTCCCTTTAGACAGGATTCGCAGGTCGGTAGGTTGTCCAAATCGTCTATTTCTAGACTCTTTGAGTCCACCAACCTTTTTATCCTATCTTTAGAGACATGACCTAACCTCGCATGCCATATCTGTGCGTTATTATGATCATCACATTTTCGTTTGTGTTCTGCAGTCATAATCCAATTAGACTGTTGAAATATGTACAGACCGTTGACCAATGTACCAAGCAGATGAGAAATACCATCTTTGATAATGAAAAAACCGTTTTTATTGATGGTAAATTCATATCCCTCCTTATCAAGGATCGGGATGGAAACAATGTTTTTAATCATGCTAGGTACATAGAAACAGTCGTTCAGTACAATCCTAACATGACTACTAATGGCTAACTCTAGTGATCCTACGGCCTCCGCAGCAACGGCCTTGCCATCGCCTAGCCTCAGGATCATCTCATCCTTGGTTAGCCTTCTGCTTCTTTGCAGTGCCTGCAAATCATTGCAGATGTGAGCACCACACCCGGTATCCAATACCATGAAGCAGAATTAGTAATCATATTAACTTCAACCATAAACAGATCTGGGTTGGAGAGGAGTTGTGGGCACTCCCTCTTCCAATGCCCTTTCCCTTGGCAATGCATGCAGACATCATTTGCCTTGGACCGCTGAGAACCACGGGCCTTCCCTTTCCCTTTGCCCGGTCCAACCGGAGCAACAGGGATGCCCGGAGCGTGAGCAGGGGCCACAACCGTCTTCCCTTTGCCCTTCTTCCTCTTCCAGCGTCCGGCCCTCTTGCCATTCGCCTTGGAGGTCGAAGCCTTTCCTATCAATACCGCCGGCGCCGACTTGTGGGTCGTTGCCTTGTATTGGACCAGCATGTTGATCAACTCATGAATAGACTTCTCAAGTCCGTTCATGTTGTAGTTTACAACAAACGGGTCATAGGATGGAGGAAGCGACTGGAGGATCACGTCAATATACGTGTCATTGTTAAGCGCAGCTTTAATGTCCTCGAGTTTCTCCACTAGGGAGAGCATCTTGACCCCATGACTCTGTACAGACGCTCTTTCAGCGAGCTTGGTGCCAAAGAATGCTTTTGTGGCGGCATATCTAATATGCCTATCCGGAACCGCATAAACCTCGTTCATGGAGAGCATTATGGCGGAGACGTTGTCCAGCCTCTCATACTGCTTCTGGATGTCGTTAGACATCGAAGCCAGTATGATACTGCGTACTTTTCGGTTGTCCTCATGCCATTTCTCGAACGTCAAACGTTCTTCAGGCGTGGACCCCTCCGGTATGTCGCTCGGTGGCGGCTCGTCCAAGACGTAGCCTTGGTTCTCGAAACCGAGGACAATCCTCAGGTTTCTCAGCCAGTCCGAGTAGTTCGTTCCGTTGAATTTGTTAGTCTCAAGAATCATGGTGAACGGGTTCTTAGACATATCTACATTAATGGAAATGTAAAGCAGAAATTAGCAGATGATGGTAATATTATTGTTCAAGTTGAAGACTTGGTCTTTTAGTCTTTAACCCTCCCACTATTTATACGAAAGTCCGCCACTCTCAAGCGGAGTTTCGGGAAACTATTTCCTAGTGGGCTTGGGATCCACAAGCGTAATCTCCATGCCCCGCTTTTACGATTCACATGAAGAAGACCTTGTGGGAGATATCCTATATCATTCTCATCCAATGAGATTCCCAAGATATTTTGCCTCACCTATTCACATGGTCCCGAGGACTCCATGTTACTCAGTGTTGGGCCCGACCCATCAACCAAATCATGCCTCAAACTGTCGCCCCCACGACTTGTGAGACAGGGAAACAGCGAGCGCAGTCTTTTTGTTCACAACAATAGTGCAGCTTTCCCCTAGTCCAAGTATGCCACGACTCGTGAGACCACACTTGGGTAGTGGTAGCTTCCTCACCACATTGTTGTGGATGGAAGGCTCGGACAGACCAAAATACCATTTTGATCCAAGTCCGCTCTGGGCCTAATATTTAATTTGGTCCAACCAAATGAGAGTTTGTGTATGACCGAGACCTCATCACATTATTGTGTTTTAGCATGCATAAATATCCAATATTTAAAGCAATAAATAAATACGCCGCATGCAGAAAACATAACATACCCCTGTTTAGGATGATCACAAGCCCAACCTATGCGACCCACTGAGCCCGCAGTGAGTCTATGGTCTGTCTAGGGTGGTCCTAAATTATTACAATAATAATAAACCCATTGTCATTCCAATGGGCCTTGAAGTGCTTCTTGTTTCACGCCTTGATGCTCCTCCTTGGGGTCTCCGACTCCAATTGCTTGTTAAAATTGAAACCTCACCAATCCCATCTACTCTCATTACAACTGAAAGTAATACATCGGTAATAAAGAAAACAAGCCTTAACATCATGAGGCTGAAAATACGGGAGATGATAGTCCCAAAAACAAGAGGCACGCAGGCCCACCCAACAGAAAATAAATGATCATGCATTCATCCATACATAAGGTCTAGGACTCTTGTGATCATCCCATGTTGATTCCATCAACTCACACAACATAATTATTCCAAATAATCATGCATAAATAACCAATGGATATTCCAAATACCCAAGTGATGTCCAACATCACAAAAGCATAAATATACAAATAATATGCAAAATTCAAATTTTATATTTAATGGACATTTTAAACAATGCATCCAATGCATGTATTAATCCCAAATTAATTAAGCAAATAAAATTCAAGGAATAATCCAATTATCCCAAAATCAAAAATGCAAAATTAATATATTTTCAAAATATTGTGCAGAAAATACAGAGAATCGAATTTTCCGGAAAAAGTCGAAAAACGGCACAAAACGGCCCAGCCGTTGTGCTGGTCGGCTGCCCGCGCGCACAGGGCAGCGCGCGCGCGCAAGCAGCAAGCCTTCGTGCCCTGCGCGCTGGCAGCGGCCGGCTGCGCACAGCGCGCGCACGCGCCCCTGCGCGCGGCCGCTGCCGACCGATCCAATTTTTTTTTTTTTTAAAAACTGTTTCAGCATAATAACATTAATATTATTCTGAAAATAAGCATGCAATTTTAGATCCAATCTAACAAAATTAAGCATGCCAAAAGTCCATTAAATCCAAACAATTGAATCATCATATTATTCATATATTTATGTAATCTAACATGCCAATAAAAGCCATTTAAAAGCAAGTAGATCATGCCAAACACATAGATCTATGCCCCTTACATCGAACCGGGCTCTGATACCACTTGAAGGACAAGCGGATCCGCCCGGGAGCGCGAGCGGAAGCGAGAAAGCGTGGAAAGTGCGTGAATTTAAATCAAATTCAAAATACGCGAATCCCAAGGGCTGTACCCTGGGGTGCTCAACCGGGCGTTCAATGTAGGATGTGTAAATATTAAAACATATATTTAAACACATAGGGCATAGATATATAAATGAAATCAATCAAAGCGTAATAAACCGTTACCTTTGATTGTTTAGCGTATGCTCCCGGCTACTAGCGTTGTTCCTTCTCCGGAATGCTCACGAAATCCAAACGTATGGATTCTCCAAAGGTGATCCACACCACACCGGAAGAAACACACGTTCTTCTTGCTAGAAAAGAACGGGTTTAGGAAGGAATCGGTTTAAGAGAAGAACACTATCAATTAGTGTTCTCTTAAACTTACTTTGTTCTTCTTCTTGATTCAATATCAAGTGAAGAACACAAGTGTAAGAGAGGGAGAGAGCACGAAAATTGAGAGAGAGGAGAGGATTTTTGTCTTCTCTTTTTCCTAGAAAAAGATGAATAATGAATCACTTATGTTTGGTGTTGTATATTCTAATATATATACATAATTAATGTGATTATTGGAATGTGTCTAGGTTCATCCAATGATGTCTAGATTAATTCCAATCAATCACCATTAATTCTTCAATCAAGCCTACCAAAATTTATGGTATGATCAAATCATACCAAAAGGGAAGAGCTTGATTGGAGTTGATTTGTCTCTTTCCAAAAGAGATAAGTCAACATACCACCTAGCATGAAATATGGCTGATTTTGCTTCCTCCAAGGGAGCATATCGGCCATGTTTAATTAAGGGAAGAAGTCCAACTTCTTCCTACTCCAAAATAGGAATTATTTCTCCTCTCGGGTATAATTTAACGGACCGGGTTTTATCGTAATCCAATTACGACGAACCCAACATTAAATCCAATTTAATGTCAATTAAATTATTCCTGTTGATCTTTTAATCCAATTAAAAGATCCAACGTCTCAACGTCTCAACTTTCCATATTTAATCGAAAATCTAATTTACCGATTAAACGGAAGCCCGATACAATATCGGCCAGTCCATCCAATGGACTTTCCCTTAAGTAATCCAATTACTTATTTTATCATTCGAGATTAACTCCAAGTCAATCTCTCAACCTCCTCGGTGATTTGTGTGTGACCCTTTAGGTTCACCCTCAGCTAGACTTGGGCCCGTGTCCCACAAGGGCCCGTTACCATGGTGTTAGAATAGGTGACCATGTAAGCCAATTTTGGCACGAATATGTAACCTATGTCTAGACAATTTTTTGGTATTTGATAAAACCATTTATGAATAAGAAGTGAAAATTCATATGGCAATACTTTGTTTGCGTTCACTTATCTGCGTTTACATTTCTGTTCACTACGCAAACAAAGCCCACGAACTGAGAAACGATTTCGGGGACTGGGACTACGCTTGGAGGTAGGTCCATGAAATCAGTCTCACCGATTCAGTCCGGAAATTTCCAAGTCAAGGAATCCCGAAAATGGGTACCGGGATTCCCTTTGAGACTTGCACTAAGCATCTACTGTCGTATTTCATCGACGGGTGACGAAGGTCGTCTAAGCAGTGTTAGTGGGTCAGCATGCTAGGAAGCAGCTGACTGAGGTGACTCGCGGGAACCGTCTTACGGAGGACCTTGAGTATGGTCAGCAAGGTATGACGTGTATTCCCGGTTCCAATGGTACAGGCCAAGTCCTTTGACTTGAGGAATTGCTGAGTTTACCTGTGCATCCGGTCTGTATCTTAGATATGGTGAGAGATTGCCAAAATACTCTTGAGTAGACATAAGCCATGTCTAGTGCAGCTCGGGTGTACAAAGTGACAGTAGTTTCGAAGAAAGGATCTGTCTCCTGTCAAGAGGTATTGACAGTTGAGTCTCATGTATGCTCTGTGTCTTGTCCCTAAAATCTGTGGCCACAGTAACTGAACAGAAGGGAAAGGTTTCCCTTGCGGCGTTTAGTAAGGACAGATCGACACTTAGGTCCAAAATGGGTACCTGCATTTTCCATGCCCTAGACCCTAAGTGATGAGACCGAAGATAGAAGGACAAGTGTACTGTTAGAGCCTAAATGTTCATCCCCGAATATTTCACATAGTCTCTAGTGCCATGGACCGTTGCTAGATGGCCACCCATGGTAACGGGCGGATTCTAGGAATCCGACCAAGTCTAGCTGAATGGTGAACCTAAAGAGTCACACACTATCCCCACACACTTAATATTTAATTTGGGATTAAATATTGGAGTAGAGGAATGATTAAATTAGATTTAATCGGGTCCTATATTTTCTTGGAGAAATTAATTCCTTCTATTTGATAAAGGGAATTAAATTAATAAATAGGATTTATTAAAGGGTTGATTTAAAGGGCTTAGAATAAATATTAATATTTATTTATTATATTTATTCTTTTAGCCTTTTGGAATATTTAATGGGATTTAAATATTCCATTAAATTAAAATCAACGGTTGAGATTGAAAGGGGAGATGGAAGGCTAGGATTCGTTTGACTAGGTCAAACACTAGTTTGACTAGGTCAAAATCCTAGTCAAATTAGAGTTCTTAGAGTTGGAGTTTAAAGAGGATTAAACTCATCCTCTATATAAACCTCTAGCTTCCAACAATTGTAGGATGATGATTCTTGAAATCACACACACAACACACACTCTCCCCTCTCCTCACCTCTCGTCCACCCCTCTCTCTCCCTAACAAGAAAATATTTTTCTTAGTTCTTTTGTTCTTGGAACATTAGAACTTAGATAAATCAATACCGTTAATTGATAACGTGTTGTTGATTCATCCACTCCAAAAATTATACACTTGTTCGTTGCTAGCACGACGTGCAAGATACGTGGGTGGATCATGTGTCACGATTTGGAGGGTCTCAAGAACGAGATCTCGGTTCAAAACGGGGAAGAACGCGAGTAGCCGTTGAAGACGAAAACGACAACGGGTAGGTCTCATTTTACTTTTTTTGTCCCTCTTTAATTTCCAAACTCTATGGCCTCCATGATTTCTTTACATGCTCTATGATCATGAGATACACCGAACGCCCGGGAACCTCAAGGGCACACCCCTTGAGCGTGTTCTTTTAAATTAAAAGCATGCCTTAATTTTTGTATAATTATTTTATCGCGCTTCCGCATTCGCGCAATTCCCGGGACGATCCACCGATTTCTTTCAGTGGTATCAGAGCCCGGTTCGGTGTATAGGCCTAGGGTTAATGTGCGTTATAAGCATGAAACGTGATATTGGCATGTTATATATTAAATCTTGATTGTTCTTGATTTTAAGCATGTCGGTTTTATTGCTTTTAATTCATGTGAATTTCTGAATGTTGGTATTTTTCTGTTTTTTCTTGGGAAACGGGGTGGAAAATTGAACGAAAAAACGAGAAAGGACGCAGCCGGCCAGCCGGGAGGGCTGGCCGCACGCTGCCGGCAGGGCAGACGCACGCAGGCAAGGAGGCCTGCGCGCGCCCGCCCAGCCGGTCGCGCAGGGCAGCGCGCAGCCAGGAAGGCTGCGTGCAGGCGCGCGCGCACGCAGACAAGGGTGCGTGCGAGTTCCGCGCGCGGAAGGGCTCTAGGCAGCGCCGCCAGGTGCGCGCGCACGCAGACGGAATGAGTCTGCGCACGCGCGCACGGCAGGCGTGCTCAGTGTGCGTCTGCGCGCGCACTGCGCACGGCACGGCCGGCAGCCAGCAGGCCAGCGCGCGCGCAAGGCGAGGGAGCCTGCGCGCGCGGCGGCCTGCCAGAATGCCAGGCCGCGCAGCGCGCTGCCGGCCAGGCAGTGCCTGCTGCCCTGTGCGCGTGCCGGCGGGCCGCTGCCGGCGGCGGCGGCTGCTGCTGCTAGGGTTTCAAAACCCTAGCAGTGTTTTTTCTTTTATTTTTTTTAATTATTTTCAGTTTTAATTTTGAATTAATTCTGAAAAATCGTTTTTGGTTCAATTATGCCTATTTTTTCTAAAGACATTATTTTAGGAGTAAAATAAATTGGATTTGGAATCCTGGGGTTATTTTACTTTAAAATGATGAGGAAAGGTTTTCCTAAAACGAGAAAATATTATTACCAATATTTGTGTTTTATTTTTCACACGTTATGCACATATTCATTTATTATTTTGGATATGCATGATTGGATATCATATGTTGTTGGTATATTGTAATTATATGATTGGATCATGTGATTATGTGTGTTGGATGAAAATGGATGATCGCGAGCCCTAGACCGGATGTATGGTTTATTTTCTGTTGGGCCTGTGTGCCTCTTTTACTGCTTTCTCCTTCTCTCTTTCTAGTTACCTTGGAATAATAAGGCATTCTACCTCCCTCCTTATGTACTCCCCCCGGGTTTTCGTTGGGGTTTCCATTTTTAATATGTAATGAGAGTAGACTAGGAGTGAGGTTTCTATTTTTTGTAATTGGTGGAGAAGAAGGAAGGACCACATGGAGAGCCCAGACGGGAGGTCCCTTGAAGTTTTCTATGAAGTGAAGAAAGAGAAAAAGAGACCATGGCCCATCAGCATGATGATTGGGTTACTATTAATGTAGTAATATAGGACCAACCCTAGATTGACCATAGATCCACTGCGGGCTCAGTGGGTCACATAGGATTCGGGCTCGTGATCATCCAACAGGGGCGTGCTAGGCTTTAATTTTGCATGTGGTTATGATGATGGATGAATGGGTTGTTTATTTATCATATAACTGCTATGGATGGTTTATTTACGCATTATGAATGTATGTGTAGATATTTATTTATTTGAGATCTCGGTCATTTCTTACTCTTACATTGGTTGGACCAATGTCAAAATATTAGACCCTAGACAAAGTGGACATAAACTCTAGGAGTTTGTCCATGCCTTCCAATCCATGCATAGTGAGGAAGCTGCTTTGGGTCAATAGCGTGGTCTCACGAGTCGTGGCACGTTATTGTACTTAAAGGAAGCTACACTATGTCATGAACGAAAAAACGGGCTGCTGCTACCTGTTTCAAGAGTCGTGGGGGTACCAGTGGGTCCGTGGCTCGGTCGATTGGGTTGGGTCTAACGCCCAATTAACATGATTCGCTTGGAGTCCTCGGGATCATATGAAAGGGTGAGGCAATAATCTTGGGAATCTCGTGGAACGAGAATGGTATGGAATACCTCCCACAGGATCTTTTCCATGCGAATCGTAAAAAGCGGGGTATGGGAAAAATCGCTGTGGATCCCAAGCCCACTTGGAAAGGATTTTCCGAAAATCACGTTTGAGAGTACCGTGTTTTCGTATAAATAGTGGGAGGATTAAATGACTAAAGCCCATGCATTTAATTATATTATCAAACCACCGTCTTTTATTTTTTGCTGATCGCGCGCTGTTTTTCTAAAATGTAGATTTTAAAATGTCTAAGAACCCACTTTCCACCATTCTTGAGACAAACAAATTCAATGGAACAAACTACAACGACTGGTTGCGGAATCTCAGGATAGTCCTAGATTACGAGAACCAAGGCTACGTCATGGACGAGCCTCTCCCTAGGACCTTACCGGAAGGATCCACGCCAGAAGAACGTGAGACGTTCGAGACTTGGCATAAGGATAACCGGAAGGTCCGTAGCATCATACTTGCTTCAATGACCAATGAGATTCAGAAGCAATATGAAAGGCTAGACGATGTCCCTTCCATTATGGCTCGCCTTAAGGATTGCTATGCAGTCCCGGACCGGCATACTAGGTATGTCGCGACCAAGGTGCTCTTTGGAACGAAAATGACAGAAGGATCCTCTGTACAAGAGCACGGGGTTAAAATGCTTACCCTGGTGGAAAAGCTCGAGGACCTAAAGGCAGGTCTCGATAATGAAACGTACATAGATGTGATCCTTCAGTCACTCCCACCCTCCTTTGACCAATTTATCGTCAACTACAACATGAACGCACTTGAGAAGGGCATTCATGAGTTGATCAATATGTTGGTGCAATACGAGGCAACGACTAAGAAGTCCACGCCATCGGTATTGTTTGGAGGTGCTTCGACTTCTAATACGAAAGGCAAGGGTGCCGGACGTTGGAAGAAGAAGAAGGGGAAGGGAAAGGCCGTCAAAGCAGCTACGAACACTAAGAGTGTTCCCATTGCCAAAGAGGGGAAAGGCAAAGGAAAGGGAAAGGTTGTCTCCAAGCAACAGTCGAAGGCATATGACATATGTATCAACTGCCGTGAGAAAGGGCATTGGAAGAGAGAGTGCCCCAAACTCTTGTCGAACCAAGGTATATATGTGATTGAGGTTAATATGGTCACTAGTTCTGCCTCTTGGGTATTAGATACCGGCTGTGGAGCTCACATTTGCAATGACTTGCAGGTGTTGAAAAGAAGCAGAAAACTGGGTAGCGAGGACATGATCCTGAAGCTTGGGAATGGCAAGCCCATCTCGGCAGAAGCAGTAGGATCCGCCACTCTAGTGATTAGTGATAGTATTAGCATAGATTTAGAGCAAGTTTATTTTGTACCCAGTATGATTAAAAACATCATTTCCATTCCATTGTTGGACAATAGTGGTTATGAGTTTAGAATCAATAAAAATTGCTTTTATTTGATGAGGTGTGGAATTGCTCATCTACTTGGTACATTGCATAACGGACTCTATATCTTGCAACAAACGAATTTCGTCCCCAATGCACAACACAAACGAAAATTAGATAATAATGGGAACACACGTCTGTGGCACGCTAGGTTAGGTCACATATCCCAGGATAGGATGAAAAGGTTGGTAGACTCAAAGAACCTAGAGGTTGGGGACTTGAGCGATCTACCAACTTGTGAGTCCTGTCTAAGAGGGAAAATGACCAAAAAGCCCTTTGTAGGACAAAGCAGGCTTGCCACAGGTCTGTTGGACTTGGTCCATACAGACGTATGTGGACCACTAAGGACGCAGGCCCGAGGTGGGTTCTCCTACTTCATAACCTTTACCGATGATCATTCACGGTATGGTTATGTTTACTTGATGAGGTACAAGTCTAAAGCTCTTGAGAGGTTTAAAGATTTCAGACTTGAAGTGGAGAACCAAACCAACTGCAAAATTAAAATCCTACGGTCGGACCGAGGCGGTGAATACCTTAGTACGAAGTTCCTAGATTATCTAAAAGAACATGGTATAATATCAGAATGGACACCTCCAGAAACATCACAGTTAAATGGTGTCTCTGAAAGGAGGAATCGAACCCTGTTGGACATGGTTCGGTCCATGATGAGTTTTACCAAATTGCCCTTATCGTTTTGGGGCTATGCACTAGAAACGGCGGCCAAATTATTGAATTTAGCGCCTACTAGTGCATTGACCCAAACGCCATATGAGATATGGCACGGCAAGCCTGCATCCTACAACTACTTGAAAGTGTGGGGTAGCCCCGCATACGTCAAGAGGTTAGTGGGAGATAAGTTAGAATCTAGGTCTAGCTTATGCAGGTTCGTTGGATACCCTAAAGAAACTGCGAGTTATTACTTTTATGACCCCTTGGAACAAAAGGTGTTTGTTTCAAGAAATGCAGTATTCTTGGAGCAAGGCTTCCCGGAGGATATCCAACCTGATGAGCTGATCCTTGAGGAATCAAGTGATGGAATCCAGCCACCAGAGGAGGCCGCGGAACCCTCACTTAGAGGATTCAGGATTAACAGCCGAAGGGCTGACCAACCTCGAGAAATCCAACATGCTAGGCATGAAGGACAGCCTCAGGAACAGCCAGTCCCGGTTCCTGAACCGCCGGCTCCGATACAGTCAGCGCCCACAGTCACCACTGATGTTCCCGTTCTCCGTAGGTCCACTAGAGAGTCCAGACCTCCAGTGAGATATGGCTTTCTAGGTGCGACCGATCTTTTGGATAACGATCCTAAGACTTATGGAGAAGCGATGTCTGACATCGACTCCGGGAAATGGCTTGAGGCCATGAAAGCCGAAATGGACTCCATGAGCGAGAACCAAGTTTGGAGTCTTGTAGATCCACCGAAAGGTGTTAAGCCAGTCGGCTGTAAGTGGGTCTACAAGCGCAAACTTGGCGTTGATGGAGAAGTCACAACCTTTAAGGCTACGCTTGTAGCTAAGGGATACACTCAATGACCCGGGGTCGATTTTGAGGATACCTACTCGCCAGTACCCATGGCTAAGTCCATTCGGATTTCTGCTCGCTATAGCAGCATGGTATGACTATGAGATATGGCAGATGAAAGTGAAAACGGCCTTCCTCAACGGTTTCGTTGAAGAAAAGATCTATATGGATCAGCCGCAGGGTTTCACGGTCACTGGAGAAGAGCAGAAAGTCTGTCATCTCCAGAAGTCCATCTATGGCCTCAAAAAAGCCTCCCGAAGTTGGAACATTCGCTTTGATGAAGTAATACGGGGTTATGACTTCATAAAAAATGAATCCGACCCTTGTGTATACAAGAAGGTCAGTGGGAGCTCAATAGTGTTCCTAGTGCTTTATGTGGATGACATTCTGCTCATTGGTAATGACGTTAGAATGTTAGGAAACACAAAAGCATGGTTGTCAATCCAGTTTTCCATGAAGGACTTGGGTGAAGCCTCCTACATCCTAGGCATCCAGATTGTCAGGGACAGATCTAAAAGGATGTTAGGACTCACCCAAAACTCGTATATGGAGAAAGTCCTAAAGAGATATCGAATGGACAACTCCAAACGAGGATTCCTTCCAATGAGGCATGGGATCAAGTTATCCAAGAAACAGTCCCCACAGACTGATGAGGAAGTTGAAAGGATGAAGGTCATCCCCTATGCTTCTGCCGTAGGTAGCATACAATATGCGGTTCACTGCACTAGGCCTGACATTGCATACGCTTTGAGCGTGACAAGCAGATATCAGTCCTGCGCAGGAGAGGCACATTGGAATGTTGTTAAGGGCATCCTTAAGTACCTAAGGAGGACTAAGGACATGTTCCTAGTCTATGGCAATGGAGAACTAATTCTGGAAGGCTTTAGCGACGCGAGCTTCCAGTCTGATGACGATGATGCCAAGTCTCAATCGGGGTACGTATTCAAACTCAATGGAGGAGTGGTAGCTTGGAAAAGTTCCAAGCAAGCAACCATTGCTGACTCCACCACAGAGGCTGAATACATAGCAGCTTCAGAAGCTGCTAAGGAAGCGGTTTGGATGAGAAACTACATCCAAGAGTTGGGTGTGGTGCCTAGCATCGCCGAGCCTGTTGTCATCTTTTGTGATAACAACGGCGCTATAGCGCAAGCAAAGGAACCGAGATCTCATCACCGTTCCAAACACATTCTTAGACGCTACCATCTTCTTAGAGAAATGGTAGGAAGAGGTGACGTCCGGATGGACCGAGTCAACTCGGCAGACAACACAGCAGACCCGCTGACAAAGCCTATGTCGCAGAGCGCTCATACGCAACATCTTGAGAAGATGGGGATTAAGCATATGGGAAATTGGCTTTAAAGGTCAAGTGGGAGATTGTTAGAATAGGTGACCATGTAGGCCAATTTTGGCAGGAATATGTAACCTATGTCTAGACAATTTTTTGGTATTTGATAAGACCATTTATGAATAAAGAAGTGAAAATTCATGTGGCAATACTTTGTTTGCGTTCACTTATCTGCGTTTACATTTCTGTTCACTACGCAAACAAAGCCCACGCACTGAGAAACGATTTCGGGGACTGGGACTACGCTTAGAGGTAGGTCCATGAAATTAGTCTCACCGAATCAGTCCGGAAATCTCCAAGTCAAGGAATCCCGAAAATGGGTACCGGGATTCCCTTTGAGACTTGCACTAAGCATCTGCTGTCGTATTTCATCACCGGGTGACAAAGGTCGTCTAAGCAGTGTTAGTGGGTCAGCATGCTAGGAAGCAGCTGACTTAGGTGACTCGCGGGAACCGTCTTACGGAGGACCCTGAGTATGGTCAGCAAGGTATGACGTGTATTCCCGGTTCCAACGGTACAGGCCAAGTCCTTTGACTTGAGGAACTGCTGAGTTTACCTGTGCATCAGGTCTGTATCTTAGATATAGTGAGAGATTGCCAAAATACTCTTGAGTAGTCATAAGCCATGTCTAGTGCAGCTCGGGTGTACAAAGTGACAGTAGTTTCCAAGAAAGGATCTGTCTCCTGTCAAGAGGTATTGACAGTTGAGTCTCATGTATGCTCTGCGTCTTGTCCCTAAAATCTGTGGCCACAGTAACTGAACAGAAGGGAAAGGTTTCCCTTGCGGTGTTTAGTAAGGACAGACCGACACTTAGGTCCAAAATGGGTACCTGCATTTTCTGTGCCCTAGACCCTAAGTGATGAGACCGAAGATAGAAGGACAAGTGTACTGTTAGAGCCTAAATGTTCATCCCGGAATATTTCACCTAGTCTCTAGTGCCATGGACCGTTGCTAGATGGCCACCCATGGTAACGGGCGAATTCTAGGAATCCGACCAAGTCTAGCTGAATGGTGAACCTAAAGAGTCACACACTATCCACACACACTTAATATTTAATTTGGGATTAAATATTGGAGTAGAGGAATGATTAAATTAGATTTAATCGGGTCCTATATTTTCTTGGAGAAATTAATTCCTTCTATTTGATAAAGGGAATTAAATTAATAAATAGGATTTATTAAAGGGTTGATTTAATGGGCTTAGAATAAATATTAATATTTATTTATTATATTTATTCTTTTAGCCTTTTTGAATATTTAATGAGATTTAAATATTCCATTAAATTAAAATCAACGGTTGAGATGGAAAGGGGAGATGGAAGGCTAAAGATTCGTTTGACTAGGTCAAACACTAGTTTGACTAGGACTTTGACTAGGTCAAAATCCTAGTCAAATTAGAGTTATTAGAGTTGGAGTTTAAAGAGGATTAAACTCCTCCTCTATATAAACCTCTAGCTTCCAACAATTGTAGGATGATGATTCTTGAAATCACACACACAACACACACTCTCCCCTCTCCTCACCTCTCGTCCGCCCCTCTCTCTCTCTCTAACAAGAAAATATTTTTCTTAGTTCTTTTGTTCTTGGAACATTAGAACTTAGTTGAATCAATACCGTTAATTGATAATGTGTTGTTGATTCATCCACTCCAAAAATTATACACTTGTTCGTTGCTAGCACGCACGACGTGCAAGATACGTTGGTGGATCGTGTGTCACGATTTGGAGGGTCTCAAGAACGAGATCTCGGTGCAAAACGGGGAACAACGCGAGTAGCCGTTGAAGACGAAAACGACAACGGGTAGGTCTCGTTTTACTTTTTTCATCCCTCTTTAATTTCCAAACTCTATGGCCTCCATGATTTCTTTACATGCTTTATGATCATGAGATACACCGAACGCCTGGGAACCTCAAGGGCACACCCCTTGAGCGTGTTCTTTTAAATTAAAAGCATGCCTTAATTTTTTGTATGTTTATTTTATCGCGCTTCCGCATTCGCGCAATTCCCGAGATGATCCACCGATTTCTTTCACATGGGTGGCCGTCTAGCAACGGTCCATGGCACTAGAGACTAGGTGAATTTGCGTGAACATTTAGGCGCCGATTCCGTACGGGTACGATCCTTCCGTCTACCGTCTCCTGGCCTTAGTCTAGGGTATGGAATTGGGCGTCGGTTCCCATCCTTGACTAGGCATCTATGCTTAATACTCGAGACCACGTATGCTTCATTGCATCGACACAGGAAACCATTCCCTATTCGACCAACCACTGTGGCCACAGCTTCAAACAGCATGAACGTGTCTCCGAGTGCATAGGAGATACCTCTGTCACATACTGACAGCGGACGGATCCTCTTATTGGAATCCACCGTCCTCGCTACACATTCCGACTGCACTGGACAAGGCTTATGATAATCATCTTACGGAATGATTACCTCTCGCCAGATCCAAGATACAGCCGTCATGTGCACGTGACTGTCATGATCCCTCAAGTCTGAGGATTACTCCCGTACTATCGGAACCGGGGAAAACCAATCATACCGACCAAGCCTCCAAGGCTTCCATATGCTGATCCCCGCGAGTCAGTCCAGTCGGCTCGACCCCAGTCGACCAACCCATCAAGATCGTGTAGGCGTCCCACGCCTATCGCCGATAAAACACTGCACTTATCCAATGAACACGACTCTTGACGCAAGTCTCAATAGGACTCTCGATGCCCTGTCTCGAGGTCCTCGACTTGGAACGTTTCAGATCCAACTCTTAATCAGTTGGTTTCATGACCACCATCCAATGTGTGGCCCAACTGCACGAGTTGTTATCCATGGTCTGTGGGCTTTGTGGCGATATAAGTTAAACACCATTTTAACAAATGTAAGATGAGCGCAACAAAGAAGGTACCATTGGTGACGAACACTCATCTTATTCATCACATAATAATATTACATTCACATCAAGTTGTCGGATAGGTTACAAATTGTCAAACCTATTGGCTTTCTGGTCACCTATTCCAACATATCCCAATCAAAATGGACAACAACTCTACAAGGAATACATGCAAGCCAACTGGAGATGATGGAGCTAACAAAGAGAGGAAACACAAACCTCGCTGACAAACCTGAAACCCCCTTTCCCGACAAAACCCATGAGCTTGAGTCTAGGTGTCAGCAAACCAAGATGTATGTGTCAAGACAAGTGTATTTCTACCCCAAGTGTTGCACCAATCACGCAAAAGATAAATAATTTCCAGCTTCCACCATGGAAAAAAAAGCGAGATTGACGCTGATTGTTATGACCGGCCCAAACGCCGGTCCAATTTGGAACGGTCGCAGGAACTGTTGTGGAACGGTAACCCATTGCTGACGTCACATTTATGTTGTGATAAATCCTAACGGATTGGAATGGCTAGACCATTCCACATATTGTGCCAAATTATGTGTTCCAAAGTGGAGTCCATCAACCGTTCCAAACAGGGAATGGAATAAATTTGCATTACAATTTGGAATACATATATGCCTCTTGGAATGGTAAGTGGACATAAAACGCATACTGCTTCGAATCCTAGCCCCACGACCGCTACAAATTGGAACGAAGGAATGACCATTCCAAAATTCAGTACAAAATGAGACCATTTTTGTCTTAATAAAAACGTTGTAATACGAACCATTCCTAATTATGGTACTTATCAAAACTAAGTTATAGTTGTAAGCACTGTTCCGAAAGGTGTTAGACTTTGGAACGGTTCATGTACATAAGAGATTATGTATTACAATACCCATTCCAAATACACTAAAACAACTATATTTTAACGGATATATCTATGTTCTTGTTGCCACACCTGCACCCGCTCCCAATGCTAATTCAACGACTAGTTTTGGAGTTTCAATTACTATTCAAATGCCCGTTCCAATATTTCTTATATATATGTCCCCTTCATTTAATGTCTTCTCACTCTCTCTCCATTTCATTTTTTCTCACTCTTTCTTTTGAATTTTTATACATATAAATGAGAATATCACCAATCTCTGTTAAGTTTCCATTGATCTTTTAAGTTGTTTTGTTCAGGTAACAACTTGAAACCCTTTCTAGTCGATTAAGATGCACACAATTAATTAATGATTGTATATATATACATTTGTTTTGCTTACTTAATTAATTTTGTTAATTGTGTAGGACTAATCATGCTAAGACAGTTGAGGAGATGGATGTATGATCGGGATGTTAGAATAGGTGACCAGAAAGTCAATGGTATTGGTTGTTCTGAGAACCATTCGTCAATCTGTGAACAAGTAATATTATGTTAATGAATGTGGTAAGGATTCATAGGCATGAGTTTGTTGAACTTACTGCTTGTCACAACAAACGGCCACAGACTGAAATCACATTTCGGGGACTGGGACTACGCTTGGAGGTAGGTCCATGAAATCAGTTCCGCCGAATAAGTCTGAAAATCTCCAAGTCAAGAAATCTCGAAAATGGGTACCGAGATTCCCCTTGAGACTTGCACTAAGCATCTGCTGTCGTGTTTCATCGACGGGTGACGAGGATCGTCTAAGCAGTGTTAGTGGGTGGGCCTGCTGGGGAGCGGCCGACTGAGGTGACTCGCGGGAATCGTCATATGGAAGCCACTCGGGCTTGGTCAGTATGACTCGTATTCACGGTTCCGATAGTACGGGATTAGTCCTCGGACTTGAGGATCACGACAGTCCCCTACATACTAAGGTTGTATCTTGGATCTGGTGAAATTTGACCGGTTATATCACATGGTCATCATAAGCCTCGTCCAGTGCAATCGGAGTATGTAAGAACGGTGTATTCCAAGATAGGATCTGTCCCCTGTCAAAGGATATGACAGCGAGATCTCCTATGCGCTCGGAGATTGTTTAGACTCACAAAGTCTATGGCCGTAGCACTTGATGTAGTGGGAAAGGATTTCCTACGTCGAGCTAAACCTATCTCGAGCATTAAGCATAGATGCCTAGTCAAGGATGGGAACCGACGCCCAATTCCATGCCCTAGACTAAAGGCCAGGAGACAGGCGACAGTAGGACCGTACCCGTACGTATCGAGCGTCGGTAGGACCGCACCTGCGTATAACTCGGAGCCTAAATGTTCACACCAAATATTCACCTAGTCTCTAGTGTCATGGACCGTTGTTAGATGGCCCCTCATGGTAACGGACTACTTTGGTTATGAAATAACAAGAAGTAGGTCCAAGTCTAGCTGAAAGGTGAACCTAAAGAGTCACACCCGCTACACCAAATGAAAGGGAATTAATTTCGGGAGAAGGTTTAATTTAATGGAATTAAATTATACATCTTGGAGATTCAAGCCTCGATGGATTATTTGGAATAATTGGGCTTGAGTTCATAAATTAGATTTATGGATTTTATAAAACATGGGCTTCCATTTTAATTAGATTAAAAGGTTGAATTAATTAATGGGCTTGGTATATTAAATAGGATTTAATAATATAAAGTTCATGGGACTATTTAATTGAGAATTAAATGAAGTCCATTCCATTAATTAATTAATGGGCTTAGTATATTAAATAGGATTAATATAAAGTCCATGGGATTATTTAACTTAGAATTAAATAAAGCCCATTCCATAAAGCCCATCAAAATGGATGGACAAGATTTGATCAAGGGATTGATGAGATGAAGGGCCATGATTAATTTGACTTAATTAAAGCCTAGTTTGACTAGGGATTTGACTAGGTCAAAATCCTAGTCAAAGTGTGTCTTTTTAGAAGAGTTTGAGAAGGAATAGGAAATTTCATCTTCTATAAATACTCAAAAACACACACACACACACACACACCTACTAATCTCTACAACTCTCATCTCTCAAAATTCTCTCAAGAATTCGTCCATCCCTCTTATACTCTCCAAGATTTCTACTTTGTTCTTCTTGATGGATTCAAGTTAGAACATAAGAGACATCGATTGCGTTAATTGATAGCGTGTATCGATGTCTCTTCTCCCCAAATAATTTCTTGCTAGCACAAGAATTCTTTGCTTTCCGGTGTAGTGAGTGTCATGATTTAGATGGTCTCTTCTTTGAGATTTTGGTGCAAAACGGGGAACAATGCATGTAGCCGAACGAAGACAAAACTACAACCGGGTAGGTTGTTTAATTACGATTTTTGGTTTCCATTCTATGGCCTCCATGTTGTGTTTTGTTGAACATGAGATACATCGAACGCCCGGGAGGATCAAGGGCACACCCCTTGATTCGTTTATGTATGGTACGCATGATTTAAATTCCGTTTAATTATGCTTTGCAATTTTATTATGCAATTCTTTCGCGCTTCCGCTATACGCGCTGATCTCCTGGGCCGATCCACATTACGTTTCAGTGGTATCAGAGCCTGGTTCGGTGTATAGGCCTAGAATTCTATGTGCTATGTGCGTTTAAGCATGATAAACGTGTTTTAATTTACGTTTATAGCATGTTTAACGTAGATCTTCATTGGCGTTTAATTTTGCATGGAATTTTAGATCTTGATTTTCTTGAATGTGTTTATACATGTTCTAGTGTTGAATTTATCTTGTGGTTCAGAAAAATAGCATGAAAAGTCGAAAAGGAGTGAAAAACGGCGAACCGACAGCAGTAGCACGCTGGTCGCGCGCATAAGGGCGCGGCCGGGGGCTCGTACAGGCAGGGGCCTGCGCGGACAGCGCGAGCGCGGCCCGCGCACAGGCGTGGGCGCCTGCACGCATGCGTGCAAGCGCTAGGTCTCGGCGCGCATGCGCGCGCCTGGCCGGCCGGCTGTGCCGTTTTCTGTTTCTCTCCCGTTTTTGGCTCGTTTTTCAAAACTATTTTTACTGAATTATTTTTATGATATTTTCTGCATTATTCTGAACCCGTTGACTTAGAATATTTATTTTTGAGATTTGGAATTTCTTAAAATAAATGTTGCTTTGTTGATGAGGAATAGGTTTCCTAACAAGGTTTAATTCTTGCAATTGTTGCACCAAAGATCAAGATTTAAATGTAAAATTTCGCTATAATTTCTGCGTTTTATGATGTTGGACATCATGCTTATTTTATGGCTTGAGTATGAGTAGATTTTGACATGTATTAATATTGCACAAATGTTGGATTTTGAAATTCTTGAATAAATGGGCATCTTCTTGAATTGTTGATATTTGTGTTTCAGAAAATTAATTGCAAGAAAACAATTAAACATGAAAAATGGTGGTGGTCGGCAGGGAGGCCGCACGGCAGACAGCAGGCGCGCACTGCGCGCGCGCGGTCGAGGGCCCGTGCGCGCAGGCGCGCGTCCTGTGCAGGTTGCGCGCCTGGCCGGCGGTTGTGGACCGTTTTTCGTTGTTTTCGTGCGTTTTCAGAAAATCTGATTTTTCTGTATAATTCTGGAAAATTTTCTGAATTAATTAACTGGGGCATTTTAATTTTGGTTGAGATTTTATATTTCAATAGAATTAATATATTGCCTTGTTAATTATGGAAAAGGATTTTCCAACAAAAATCATTGTGCATAGGTTGCACCATTATCCAATATTTGGTGTGAATATTTTTGCATGTAATTTCTACATTTATTTTATGGTATGGGATATCATGGATATTTGAATAACATGGTTTACGTGGGATATTTCTTTATGCTATTTGTGTTAATTGGATTGACAAAGGATGATCACAAAGCCCCTAGACCACATGTATGGTTTATTTATATTTATTTGTTGGGTTGTGGCCTGTGTGCCTCTTTATTTTCCTCTCTCTCTCTCTCTCTCTCTCTCTCTCTCTCTCTATCTCTCTCTCTCTCTTCTAGTTGCCTTAGAATAATAAGGCTTGCTCTCTCCCTCCTAATGTACTCTCCCCAAATGTTTAATTGGGGTTTCTATTTTATGATGTAATGAGAGTAGAATTAGTGGTGAGGTTTTATTTTTGTAAATAAAAGCTGCAAAGAGAAGACAAGCCCAAGGTGTTGGAGGCCCATGGAGGTAGCCATCAGATGGCCCACGGAGGATCCATGGAGAAGGAGCCTGGTGTAGGCCCAAGATGGAGAGCCCAAGAAGATAAAGAGGACTTACAAGGCCCATTGCATGTAATGGGTTATTAAATCTTGTAATAGCATAGGGCCTACCCTTAGATTGACCATAGTTCCACTGCGAGCTCAATGGGTCACATAGGTTTGGGCTTGTGATCATCCTACAGGGGCGTGCTAGGCTTTATTTTGCATGCGATGCCTTTATATACTTATGATTATTCTATATGCTTTATGTATGGTTGCATTTATGCTTAGAATATTTCTGCTATAACGCATGCAATGCACTTAATATGTGATGAGGTCTCGTTCTATCAAAACTCTAACTTGGTTGAACCAAGTTAAATATAGACCCTTGATAAATGGACTAGGACTCTGGGAGTCTGTCCAAGCCTTCCATCCATGGAAAAAGTGAGGAAGATCTTTTAGGTCGATAGCGTGGTCTCACGAGTCGTGGCATGACTATCGTGCTTAAAAGAAGTTGCACTTTGTAATGAACGAAGAGTAGACTGCTGTTACCTGTCTCACGAGTCGTGGAGGTAGCAGTGGGTCTATGAATCGGTTGATGGGTTGGGTCTAACGCCCGAATAACGTGATTCGCTTGGAGTCCTCGGGATCAACATGAAAGGGTGAGGCAATTATCTTGGGAATCTCGTGGAACGAGAATGGTATGGAATGCCTCCCACGGGTTCTTTTCCCATGCGAATCATAAAATCGGGGTATGAGGGAGATCGTTGTGGATCCCGAGCCCACGAGGAAACGATTTCCCGAAAACAACGTTTGAGAGTGCCGTGTTCTCGTAGAAATAGTGGGAGAGGTTAAGGACTAAAGACGGAGACTTAACCAAAATATTACTTAATTCTGCATATTATTTTCTACTTTATATATATTGTAAATGTCTAAGAATCTACCAAACACATCACTAAGAGGTTTATTAAAAGGGAACCAATTACACGAATTGACTGCGAAATCTTAAGATGGTCTTAGATTTCCAGAACCTTAACTCACATACCGGATGAGGACGTTCCTTAGCCCTTGCCGGAGGGGTCGACAACTAAAAGCAACGCTTGGCGTTCAAAAGTTGAAGGATGACCACCGGCAAGTAGGATAAAATGATGTTGGCTAAAACTATGCTTCGTTTGCATCATATGGTCCCGGACCAACATGTAGGGTAAAATGCAACGAAGGCATTTTTGTAGCTAAGATGACGGAAGGGATGTCTGTACAAAGAACATGGAGTGATGATGCAATCCCTAGTGGAGAAGTTCAAAAGATCTCCACGTCAGTCTTGAAATAGATACGTACATTGACATGATCCTTCAGTCTCTTCCTTCCTCCTACGAACCATTAATTATCAACATGAACGAGCTTAGAAAAGATCTTCATAGGTTGATAATTATGTTGGTCTAGTACGAGGCAACGATTGCAAAATCTGCGCCATCGGTACTAGTAGGAAAGGCTTCAACCTCCATGGCGAAAGGCAAGGGTGCCAGACGCCAAAAGAGGAAGAAGGGTAAGGTGACATCAACTATTAAGCACTTCAAGTGCTGTTCCTTTACAACACAAGGTGGAGGTAAAGGAAAGAGCAAAAGGTTCAAGCAGTCAAGTTCATAGATTTCTAAGAACGTAAGCATCCACAGTCGTAAAAGGGCCATTGGAAAGGGGAGTATCCTAAACTTCTCTCCAATGTAGGTAAACTTTGATATTGAGTATTGACATGATCACTTTTTGGTATTTGATACCGTTCCTATCACTAATTTGCGGGTGGTTTGCAGAAAGTGAATAAGGACTTAAAAGCCAAGAACAGTTCTAGGATTCAACAATGGCAAGGTCTATTGCTGAAAAGGACTAGAGACTTATTAGGCCCATAATGATGATCATGTTAGAAATTACGTAATCTAGCATGATCAAAAGTATGTCTCTTTGTTGGACAAAGGTTTTATTTCATACATATTTGATCAACAAAATTATTGAATATTGATTCATGTTTGCTAGTGTTTACACGTGAATTCCTAGAAAACCATCCCATAAAAGGTTTATGGATACTCAAAATTCAAATTATCTAAATGGATTAAACAAGACTAACTTACAGATTTGGCATCTGCAACAGCTAGGACGTTTCCTCTTATTAAAAGATAAGTAAATTGGAAAGTTCGATGAATCTAGAAATAGATGATTCGAATCGACTAAATTTACAAGTCTTTTATAAAGAAGAAAGTCCCAAAGCTCTTTGTTGGAAAAAGTAGGCTTGCCAAATAGTCCATTGGAAGGTGGCCAATAAGACAACTATAGGTTACTAATACCCAAGACCATAAGAGGGTTCAAAAGTCCTAAGGTCCCATAGGAGGTTTGAAAATTAGACTTAAGGAGGTGAACCATAAATGGTTGCAAAATTAAACCTGTTTCGATAGGATCGAAAAGGCCGTGTATTTAGTGGGAGCTCTTGAACATCCAAATTGAGAATGGAATTCTCAATGAAACGTTTCCTGTAAAGGCCAAGTATGACGGTCTTTGAAAAAAGGAACGATCGAGCTTCGTTGGATGAAGATCGATCGAAGTTTCACCAAATTACCTTAGCCCGTGAAGACATAGACTCAAAATTGCCAACGTAAGGAACGTGGCACTTTGCTAGGAGTCACGCACAAGGAGCCATGGTTTGGCAAGCCTGTGTCCCGACAAAGTCCTTGAGCATGTAGAAGGATCCTACATATGTCAAGGGACTAGTGGGAGACAAATTAGACTCGGTGTCTGATTTGTACAAGTTTACGACAGAATAATACTAATGTTGCTTATAATCGCATTTCTTAAATTGATCATATTCCAGTCCCCATAAGAATGAAACCGAACGTCGTAAGAGGTACGAGTGATCGGGATATGTTCGGTCAAAATGGATAGAAATCCAAAATGACCTGCGGAACGTGATGTTGGACATCGGAGTAGGATTTATGGAGAGGAGCCATAGAATCCGCTAGGAAATTCAAACAAGGTTTGAAACACCGCATAACTGGAATATTCATTTTGACGAGTTCATACGGAGCATGACTCGGTCTTAAACAACGTAGGTGATCAGTGGGAGTAGAAATGGTGTTCCATGTGTTTAAGTGTGTAATGTCTTGATTCATGGATGAATGGCATTAGGAATCACTAAAACACAATCCGTAACTCACGAAAATTCTCCATGACATTTTAGGGTTCCCACATACATATCATGGATTGAGCTTTTCAAAAACTCAGTCATGGTAGACTGATGAGAAAACATAGATATGTAGAGAGACAAACAAAGTTAACAGAAAATTAACAACACACAAAGTTCACAGAATGTAGTTAACTTTATATTAATTTCATAGCACCAACAGCAACATATATGTTAACAAATAGCAAAAACCCACACATTAAACAAACACTACAACATATATGTTGGAAAAAAGAGCAAACAAACGAGGGACCACAAATTTTTTTACAAACAAATATTAAAAATATTTAAAAAATACCTTTAAAAGCTTTGTTTGTCCCACAACAAAACCCACTTGTTGGGACCACAACTTTTATGCATACAACCCCACAAAATTACATAAACAAACGGAAGACGAGCTATGGATACAAACCTAACAACAATAACTTTTATGCATACTAAAATATTTCAATATGTTCATGCCACACAAAAAAAAAATCACTGAAACATTAGAGAAAAAGAAAGTTTCCGTAATATGGGAGTGGGTCATCATTCAGCAAGGGGTCGCGCATGACCACCATGGTTGACTCTTTCGTCCTCCTCTATGGCCATAATCCTCATTCTTGATGGATTTAGGGAAAGTTGAGGTTAGGGTTCAATTTTGGTTAAGAGGAGATTAGCGTGCAATTTTGGGGATGGATTTGGGGGGCTGAGATAGTCTTTTGGCTTCTCAATATCTCAATAGGCATGTGCACCTCATTGTTCCCTCCAATTTATCCCCGTCAGTAGTTAGTACACATGGCATTACATGTGGCGTCGCACTTGTACACCTTGTTGGAAAATTTAATAACTACTCCCGGCTAAAATTCAAAATCTCACCGGAAAAAATCATACAAAACCCTAAATCGGCCTATATTTAATCAATTTTGTAAGTTATTGGACTTTAAAAAAATATGGGCATACTTACCGGACTAAAAGTAATATTGAGCAGACTTAGCGAACTAAAAAAATAATTTTTCCATGATAAAATAAGAATAAGTTATGTATGCAATAACAATGAAGGATGTGCATAGAGAGTACATGCATATGTATATGGTAATGTGATGGTATTTAATATAAAGAAACATAAAAGATATGGTACTCATAGTAAAAACATAAAAGATGTGGTGCTCATACTTAAAAAACATTAAGGGATAATTACATTTACACCCGCTCACCTATTGTTCATTTACACAAACCACCCCTACCTTTTGAAAAATTACAGAAACCACCCTTGACAGCATTTAAAACCCCAAAATACCCCTATTGACTTGGTCAAACTATAATATAAACTTTGAAGGACAAAATTGCCCTTTGGGTGTTTCTGTAATTACCAAAGGATAAAGGGGGTGTTAATGTAATGTTTATGAGAATGAGTAATATGACCCCATATACTTTTTTCGTATTTATATCAAATTTAAATTAAAATTATTTTATCAACTTTTTTTAGTTGAATCTCTATAAAAAATTATAATTTTTAATAATTAAAATATTAAATTGTTCAATTAATATATATATTTATAAAGTTAGCTACTAGGCTATACATTTAAATTATAATTATCACACTTGTATAAATTATTTTAGATTCTTAAAATTAGAAAAATATTTATCCTCTATTTTTATTTATAACTAAAATTAATAAATTATATCAAACTTAAATTTATGTTTAAAACATTTTATAACTTTTTTTTTTATTGAATCTTTACATAAATTACACCTTTTAATAATTGAAATATTAAATTATTCAATTAATATATTACAAAAAGTTAGTTACTAGGGTATATATTTAAATTATAATTATCAAGCTTTTATAAATTATTTTAAATTCTTAAAATTAAAAGATTATTTATCCACTATGCTTATTTGTATTTAAATTTTACTATAATTAATAAATTATACATATATGTATATATATATTTATACATATATTAAAAATATATATTCATACATATGTGATATATATCTATATTTTTGTACATACATATTTAGATAGCGGATGGAGGTGAAGGAGGGCGACAACAAAGGCGGGTGAAAACGGAAGAGGGGTCAGGCACAGGCAGGGTGGCGGGGGTGAGGGATAAATTTTTTAAAAAAAATTAATAATTTAAAATATCTTTTTAATAAATAAATTATTTATTTTACTAATTCTAATATGATTTATATAAAATTCATAAATTATTTTGATTTAGAATATATTAATTTTAATAAATTTTAGTTATAAATAAAAATAGAGGATAAATATTTTTTCAATTTTAATAATTTCAAATAATTTATTCAAGTATGATAATTTTTTAATTCAAACTTATAATCTAGTAACTAATTTTATAAATATATATTAATTGAATAATTTAATATTTCAATTATTAAAAAATGTAATTTTATATAGATTCAATTAAAAAAAGTTAATAAAATAATTTAAATTTAAATTTAAGTTTGATATAAATAATTAAAATAAAATATATGGATCATATTACTCATCGTCATAAATATTACATTAACACCCCCTCTACCTTTAGTAATTACAGAAACACCCCTAAGGGCATTTTTGTCCTTTAAAATTGATATTAAAGTTTGACCAAGTCAATAGGGGTATTTTTGGATTTTAATGGCTGACAGGGGTGGTTTCTGTAATTTTTTAAAAGGCAGGGGTGGTTTGTGTAAATGGACAATAGGTGAGAGGGTGTAAATGTAATTATCCCAAACATTAAAGGTACTAGAATAATAGCTAAATTGATTGCAATCTAGAAAATTTTGTAAAGGATCGCAATTCTACCTTGAAGTTAAAATCCGGAATCATGCATTTTTTTCTAAATGATATAGGGCTATAAATATAAAAAAACTATGATAAAATATGAAGACATGGAATTGAGCTTAAACAAAGGCTTGGAGCATTTGTTAAATTGAAATATAAGGGGATGGATATAAATAAACCAAATTGATAGCAAACCTTTTAATGACATAGTGGATGTTTCCTCAAATTCTTGGAATTTTCTAGTTGTAATTGTGCCCCCTAAACATTTCATGAGGTAAGCCTAAAGACAGCACGCATCAGCCCAGCTGGTTGTAAACCTACTGGCCCACCAGCGAGGAGGTAAAAGCCCATAAGAACATTTCTTTCTATCTTCATTAAACTAGCAAGCCCAAAAATCAAGCCTATCCCAGCCGGACACGTCATTATACAGCTAGGCAGACACGTCATGTAGATTGCCAACGCATCGGGACAGCATACTCAAATATCTCCAACTAGCTCCTAATGATTGATGACAACCGACCTGGTAATCTACAAGTACCAAATTTTTGGCTTTCCAGGCAGATCTGGCAAGACCTAGTCAATAGGTCATATCTTCGTTAAGGATCCAATCCCAATTGGATTTTTTGGTTGAGAAGCTGACTCAAAGGGCTTTCCAACAGTTTACAAAACTTGAAAACCACCATTCGCATTTGGATCCACGATCGCTTATAAATGACTTTTTGTGCAGTCATTTGTCAAGTAACATCACTCTCATACTTCTGCTCTCAATTAATCTCGATACTATAGCTACTTTCAGCTCGTTTTCTACACTTTTCACGAATTATCACACATCATTCTCACTTTTTATCAAGTTTTCTTTTTTTTTTTTTCAAGAATATTACTGACTTAAGCATCGGAATGTTAACCCCTCTTTACAGATCAGTCCCCCTTAATCTTATATTTTCTTGAAGATCTTTCTATCTTCATGAGTACCATTGGACCTAGGTATACATCATTGGTGTCGTCTGTGGAAAGAGCTTAAAGCGTGAGAATTGGCTAGTTGAGACAACAGAGGTGATAATGGATCTTTTGAGGGAAACACCTCCCCCTGCAGCTAGATCTACCAATCTACCTCCAGATCAAACATTAAGGGTTGCTATACCCCGCTCCAACTCTCGACCTAACAACTGGTCCTATTGCCATGAGCCCACTTCTCTATGAGCAGATCCACCAGTTCATAGTGAAAACCATCCACTTGACCCTTTGTGGCTCCCAAACTAGTAGAGCAGGACCCTCTTCCTAGCAAGAACGAGGTGGAACATCAGGAAGTCAAGGTATTGATGAACAGATCCTTGCTGGTTTTCAGCAGCGTAGATCCCTACATGCTTATTTCACTTACAAGGAAGCAGCCACCCTCTAGCCCCCAGAAATTTGGCAATCCTTGAGGAAAGAGATGATGAAACTCTGCCAATAGGTAACAAAAGAAACCTTACTAGCAGAGCATGGTGTTCCTTTCAGCGATGACGTCATGGCGGAGGAGCTCTCTACTCATTTATGACAACCTTCGCACCTAGCTATGTATGATGGCAACACGGACCCAACTGAACATATTAGTACGTTAGAGAATACAACCTCCTGCATAGGTATATGGATGGTATTAAATGTCATGTATTTCTTACCACACTAACAAATCCTGTAAAACAATGATTCTACCAGCTCCCAATGGAAGAATAAGATCTTTTGTAGAGTTTAGCTCCCTTTTCTTGCACTAGTTCGCTAGCAACAGGAAGTATCAAAAGTTGGCCATTAGCCTCTTTAGGGTTAAGCAAGAGGAAAAGGAGACTCTAAGGGCATATGTCCAGCGCTTCAACACAGCCGTCCTGGAAGTCCCAACAGCCTACTAGGAAGTGCTAGTCAACGTCTGACCAAGATGAGAACTGACATCTAATTCCATACTAGGGCAGTAGACGGAAGGATGGTACCCATATGGAACTCAGGAGCCTAAATATTCCCACCGATGTTCACCTAATCTCTAGTGCCATGGACCGTTACTAGACAACCACCCATGGTAACGTTCCTATGTTGGACACAAGCCCATGTCTAGTTGAGGGTGAACCTAAAGAGTCACACACAAATCACAAAGGAAGTGAAGGAGTTAATTCCGAAAGACGTTAAATATATCGATTATTTATACGTGGGATAGTCCATTAGATGGATGGCCCAATGTAATATTGGGTTTAAACTAATTAATTTATAGAATTTATTAATTGAGAGAATTTAGGCTTAAGTGTTTTATTGTATTAAATGACTTTGGGCCTAATTTAGTTCGGTCTTGAATTATATTGGATTTAATCCATTGCACCCTTTTTGGGCTTTTTCTAATTTAATTAGAACGAGGCCTGGTCCACTAAATTGGGACCAAGGGATCGAGTTGACTTCCATGTTTGGAAAGGGAAGAGTTGGACTCTTCCTTCATGTAAGGGAGAGTGTTGACCCAAAAGATCAACTCGGGCACTAATTATGGCTCTCCCACTTGGTATGAAATGATCATACCTTGTGGGAGATGACTTGATTAATGGAAAGGAATGGAATGCAACTAAACACATGTCAATTTATCTAGACTCATTTCTATTCTTCCATTAATCATAGATATAAGGCCTAAACAAACACACACACACACAGACACTGCCCTCACTAGTCCATGCACTACTCTCGACCTCTCTACACTTTCCTTCTCCCACTCTCTAGTTCTTCTTTGATCTAGGATCATTTGAAAAACAAGATAAGATCAAGGAATACATTAATTAATAGTGTGATTCTTTAGATCGGATTTCATCCAACGCTTAATCTTCTCTAGCAAGAGGATTAAACATACTCCCGGTGTGTTGTGGATATCCTTAGAGGATCTCTACATTGACATCTAAAGCGTGAACAAAATTGGAGATGAAACAAAGCACGTAGCCGATCAATAAAGCAACAAAGGTAACGGTTCGATTTACGATTACGTCTCTTGTTGTTTCTTTGTTTATCCATGAGCCTTGTATGCTAGCTTATGTGTTGGAATAGGTGACCAGAAAGCCAATAGGTTTGGCAATTTGTAACCTATCCGACAACTTGATGTGAATGTAATATTATTATGTGATGAATAAGATGAGTGTTCGTCACCAATGGTACCTTCTTTGTTGCGCTCATCTTACATTTGTTAAAATGGTATTTAACTTATATCGCAACAAAGCCCACAGACCATGGATAACAACTCGTGCAGTTGGGCCACGCATTGGATGGTGGTCATGAAACCAACTGATTAAGAGTTGGGTCTGAAACGTTCCAAGTCGAGGACCTCGGACAGGGCATCGAGAGTCCTATTGAGACTTGCGTCAAGAGTCGTGTTCATTAGATGAGTGTCGTGTTTCATCAGCGACAGGCGTGGGACGCCTACACGATCTTGATGGGTTGGTCGACTGGGGTCGAGCCGACTGGACTGACTCGCGGGGATCATCATATGGAAGCCTTGGAGGCTTGGTCGGTATGATTGGTTTTCCCCGATTCCGATAGTACGGGAGTAATCCTCAGACTTGAGGAATCATGGCAGTCACGTGCACAGGACGGCTGTATCTTGGATCTGGCGAGAGGTGATCATTCTGTAAGATGATCATTATAAGCCTTGTCCAGTGCAGTCGGAATATGTAGCGAGGACGGTGGATTCCAAGAAGAGGATCCGTCCCCTGTCAGTATATGACAGAGGTATCTCCTATGCACTCGGAGACACGTACATGCTGTATGAAGCTGTGGCCACAGTGGTTGGTCGAATAGGGAATGGTTTCCTGTGTCGATGCAATGAAGCATACGTGGTCTCGAGTATTAAGCATAGATGCCTAGTCAAGGATGGGAACCGACGCCCAGTTCCATACCCTAGACTAAGGCCGGGAGACGGTAGACGGAAGGATCTAAATGTTCACGCCAATTCACCTAGTCTCTAGTGTCATGGACCGTTGTTAGACGGCCACCCATGGTAACGGGCCCTTGTGGGACACGGGCCCAAGTCTAGCTGAGGGTGAACCTAAAGGGTCACACACAAATCACCGAGGAAGTTGAGAGATCGACTTGGAGTCAATCTCGAAGGATAAAATAAGTAATTGGATTACTTAAGGGAAAGTCCAATGGATGGACGGGCCGATATTGTATCGGGCTTTCATTTAATCGGTAAATTGGATTTTCGATTAAATATGGAAAGTTGAGATGTTGAGACGTTGGATCTCTCAATTGGATTAAAAGATCAATGGGAATAATTTAAGTGGATATTAAATTAGATTTAATGTTGAGTTCGTCGTTGGATTACGATAAAACCCGGTCCGTTAAATTATACCCGAGAGGAGAAATAATTCCTAATTTGGAATAGGAAGAAGTTGGACTTCTTCCCTTAATTAAACATGGCCGACATGCTCCCTTGGAGGAAGCAAAATTAGCCATGTTTCATGCTAGGTGGTATGTTGACTTGTCTCTTTTGGAAAGAGACAAATCAACTCCAATCAAGCTCTTCCTTTTTGGTATGATTTGATCATACCATAAATTTTGGTAGGCTTGATTGAAGAATTGATGGTGATTGATTGGAATGAATCTAGACATCCTTGGATGAACCTAGACACATTTCAATAATCACATTAATTATGTATATATATAGGAGTATATACAACACCAAGCATAAGTGATTCATTATTCATCTTTTTCTAGGAAAAAGAGAAGACAAAAATCCTCTCCTCTCTCTCAAAATTTCGTGCTCCCTCCCTCTCTTACACTTGTGTTCTTCACTTGATTTTGAATCAAGAAGAAGAATAAAGTAAGTTTAAGAGAACACTAATTCATAGTGTTCTTCTCTTAAACCGATTCCTTCCTAAACCCGTTCTTTTCTAGCAAGAAGAACGTGTGTTTCTTCCGGTGTGGTGTGGATCACCTTTGGAGAATCCATACGTTTGGATTTCGTGAGCATTCCGGAGAAGGAACAACGCTAGTAGCCGGGAGCATACGCTAAACAATCAAAGGTAACGGTTTATTACGCTTTGATTGATTTCATTTGTATATCTATGCCCTATGTGTTTAAATATATGTTTTAATATTTACACATCCTACATCGAACGCCCGGTTGAGCACCCAAGGGTACACCCCTTGGGATTCGCGTATTTTGAATTTGATTTAAATTTACGCACTTTTCTCGCCTTTCTCGCTTCCGCTCGCGCTCCCGGGCGGATCCGCTTGTCCTTCAAGTGGTATCAGAGCCCGGTTCGATGTAAGCGGCATAGATCTATGTGTTTGGCATGATCTACTTGCTTTTAAATGGCTTTATTGGCATGTTAGATTACGTAAATATATGAATAATGTGATGATTCAATTGTTTGGATTTAATGGACTTTTGGCATGCTTAATTTTGTTAGATTGGATCTAAAATTGCATGCTTATTTTCAGAATAATATTAATGTTATTGTGCTGAAACAGTTTTGAAAAACAAAAAAAAAAAAAAAAATTTGGTCGGGCCGGCAGTGGCCGCGCGCAGGCGCGCGCGCGCGCTGTGCGCAGCCGGCCGCTGCTGGCCGAGGGCCAGGGCGCGGCACAGCGCGCGCGCGCTGCCCTGTGCACGCGGGCGGCCGGCCAGCACAACGGCTGGGCCGTTTTGTGCCGTTTTTCGACTTTTTCCGGAAAATTCGATTTTCTGTATTTTCTGCACAATATTCTGAAAATATGTTAATTTTGCATTTTTGATTCTGGGATAATTGGATTATTCCTTGAATTAAATTTGCTTAATTAATTTGGGATCAATACATGCATTGGATGCATTGTTTAAAATGTCCATTAAATTTTAATTTTGAATTTTGCATATTATTTGTATATTTATGCTTTTGTGATGTTGGACATCACTTGGGTATTTGGAATATCCATTGGTTATTTATGCATGATTATTTGGAATAATTATGTTATGTGAGTTGATGGAATCAACATGGGATGATCACAAAGCCCTAGACCTTGTGTATGGATGAATGAATGTTTATTTATTTTCTGTTGGGTGGGGCCTGCGTGCCTCTTGTTTCTGGGACTATCATCTCCCGTATTTTCAGCCTCATGATGTTAAGGCTTGTTTTCTTTATTACCAATGTATTACTTTCAGTTGTAATGAGAGTAGATAGGATTGGTGAGGTTTTACTTTTAACAAGCAATTGGAGTCGGAGACCCCAAGGAGGAGCATCAAGGCGTGAAACAAGAAGCACTTCAAGGCCCATTGGAATGACAATGGGTTTTATTATTATTGTAATAATTTAGGACCACCCTAGACAGACCATAGACTCACTGCGGGTTCAGTGGGTCGCATAGGTTGGGCTTGTGATCATCCTAACAGGGGTATGCTATGTTTTCTGCATGCGGCGTATTTATTTATCGCTTTAAATATTGGATATTTATGCATGCTAAAACACAATAATGTGATGAGGTCTCGGTCATACACAAACTCTCATTTGGTTGGACCAAATTAAATATTAGGCCCAGAACGGACTTGGATCAAAATGGTATTTTGGTCTGTCCGAGCCTTCCGTCCACAGCAATGTGGTGAGGAAGCTACCACTACCCAAGTGTGGTCTCACGAGTCGTGGCACACTTGGACTAGGGGAAAGCTGCACTATTGTTGTGAACAAAAAGACTGCGCTCGCTGTTTCCCTGTCTCACGAGTCGTGGGGGGCGACAGTTTGAGGCATGATTTGGTTGATGGGTCGGGCCCAACACTGAGTAACATGGTTCGCTTGGAGTCCTCGGGACCATGTGAATAGGTGAGGCAAAATATCTTGGGAATCTCATTGGATGAGAATGATATTGGATATCTCCCACAAGGTCTTCTTCATGTGAATCGTAAAAGCGGGGCATGGAGATTACGCTTGTGGATCCCAAGCCCACTAGGAAATGGTTTCCCGAAACTCCGCTTGAGAGTGGCGGACTTTCGTATAAATAATGGGAGGGTTAAAGACTAAAAGACCAAGTCTTCAACTTGAACAATAATATTACCATCATCTGCTAATTTCTGCTTTACATTTTCATTAATGTAGATATGTCTAAGAACCCGTTAACCATGATTCTTGAGACTAACAAATTCAACGGAACGAACTACTCGGACTGGCTGAGAAACCTGAGGATTGTCCTCGGTTTCGAGAACCAAGGCTACGTCTTGGACTAGCCGCCACCAAGCAACTTGCCGGAGGGGTCCACGCCTGAAGAACGTTTGACGTTCGAGAAATGGCATGAGGAAAACCGGAAAGTACGCAGTATCATACTGGCTTCGATGTCTAACGACATCCAGAAGCAGTATGAGAGGCTGGACAACGTCTCCGCCATAATGCTCCGCATGAACGAGGTTTATGCGGTTCCGGATAGGCATATTAGATATGCCGCCACAAAAGCATTCTTTGGCACCAAGCTTGCTAAAGGAGCGTCTGTACAGAGTCATGGGGTCAAGATGGTCTCCCTAGTGGAGAAACTCGAGGACCTTAAAGCTGGGCTTAACAATGACACGTACATTGACGTGATCCTCCAGTCGCTTCCTCCATCCTATGACCCGTTTGTTGTAAACTACAACATGAACGGACTTGAGAAGTCTATTCATGAGTTGATCAACATGCTGGTCCAATACGAGGCAACGACCCACAAGTCGGCGCCGGCGGTATTGATAGGAGAGGCTTCGACCTCCAAGGCGAATGGCAAGAGGGCCGGACGCTGGAAGAGGAAGAAGGGCAAAGGGAAGACGGTTCCGGCCCCTGCTCGCGCTCCGGGGGTCCCTGTTGCTCCGGTTGGACCGAGCAAAGGGAAAGGGAAGACCCATGGTTCTCAGCGGTCCAAGGCAAATTATGTCTGCATACATTGCCAAGGGAAAGGGCATTGGAAGAGGGAGTGCCCACAACTCCTCTCCAACCCAGGTGTGTTTGTGGTTGAAGTTAATATGATTACTAATTCTGCTTCATGGGTATTGGATACCGGGTGTGGTGCTCACATCTGCAATGATTTGCAGGCACTGCAAAAGAAGCAGAAGGCTAACCAAGGATGAGATGATCCTGAGGCTAGGCGATGGCAAGGCCGTTGCTGCGGAGGCCGTAGGATCACTAGAGTTAGCCATTAGTAGTCATGTTAGGATTGTACTGAACGACTGTTTCTATGTACCTAGCATGATCAAAAACATTGTTTCCATCCCGGTCCTTGATAAGGAGGGATATGAATTTACCATCAATAAAAACGGTTTTTCATTATCAAAGATGGTATTTCTCATTTGCTTGGTACATTGGTCAACGGTCTGTACATACTTCAACAGTCTAATTGGATTAAGACTGCAGAACACAAACGAAAACGTGATGATCATAATAACGCACAGATATGGCATGCGAGGTTAGGTCATATCTCTAAAGATAGGATAAGAAGGTTGGTGGACTCAAAGAGTCTAGAAATAGACGATTTGGACAACCTACCGACCTGCGAATCCTGTCTAAAGGGAAAGATGACCAAGAAACCCTTTGTTGGACAAAGTACGCTAGCCAGTGGTCTGTTGGATTTGATCCATACAGATGTCTGTGGTCCACTAAATACTCAGGCTAGAGGTGGGTATTCGTACTTCATAACCTTTACCGATGATAACTCACGGTATGGTTATGTTTACCTGATGAGGTACAAGTCTGAACCCTTTCGAAGGTTTAAGGAATACAGACTTGAAGTAGAGAACCAAACCGGTCAAAAGATCAAAGCCCTTCGGTCGGACCGAGGTGGAGAGTATTTGAGTGGTGAGTTTACTGATTATCTAAAAGAGAATGGGATTCTCTCTCAGTGGACCCCTCTTGGAACACCGCAGCTTAATGGTGTGTCTGAAAGGAGGAATCGGACCTTGTTGGACATGGTCCGATCCATGATGAGTTTTTACCGAACTACCCCTTTCCTTCTGGGGATACGCTCTTGAGACGCCGGACAAAGTTTTGAACTTGGCGCCATCTAAAAGGGTATCCCAGACGCCACATGAGATATGGCATGGCAAGCCTGCCTCCTACAAATACTTGAAAGTGTGGGGTTGCCCCGCATATGTCAAGAGATTAGTGGGAGATAAACTGGACTCGAGGTCTAGTTTATGCAGGTTCATCGGCTATTCGAAAGAAACTGCGGGGTATTATTTCTATGATCCCTTCGAGCAAAAGGTTTTTGTCTCGCGAAACGCAGTGTTCTTGGAAAAAGGTTTTCCATCGGATAGTCGAAGCGATGAGGTGCTCCTTGAGGAATCAAGTGAGGAGCCCCAAGAGGCGGTAGTGACATCTGAGCCTGAAGTTCCCACTGATATTGTTCCAGTCCTCCATAGGTTGGCCAGAGTATCCCATGCACCTGATAGGTATGGATTTCTGGGCCTGACCGGTCAGTTGGATAATGATCCAAAGATGTACGGAGAAGCGATGTCGGACATCGATTCGGACAAGTGGCTTGAGGCCATGAAATCCGAGATGGACTCGATGGGTACAAACAAGATTTGGACCCTAGCAGATCCACCAAAAGGGGTTAAACCCAAAGCTGGAACATACGTTTTGATGAAGTCATACGGGGATATGATTTCATCAAGAACGAGTCCGATCCTTGTGTATACAAGAAGATCAGTGGGAGCTCAGTTGCGTTTCTGGTGCTTTACGTGGATGACATCTTGCTCATTGGGAATGATGCTAAGATGTTAGGTACCACTAAAGCTTGGTTGTCAACGCAATTCTCTATGAAGGATATGGGCGAGGCATACTACATCCTTGGCATCAAGATCTACAGGGATAGATCTAGAAGGATGTTAGGAATGGCCCAGTCCTCGTATATGAGGCATGAAATTAAGTTATCCAAGAAGCAGTCTCCTAAGACTGATGAGGAACTTAAACGGATGTAGGACATCCCTATGCTTCAGCCGTAGGCAGCATACAGTATGTTGTTCAGTGCACTAGACCTGATGTGGCTTTCGCTTTGAGCGTAACTAGCCGATATCACTGGAGTGCAGTCAAGACTATCCTGAAGTACCTGAAAAAGGAGTAAGGACATGTTCTTGATCTACAGCGGTAGAGAGTTGATACTGGAAGGCTATAGCGACGCTAGCTTCCAGTCGGATGACGATGATGCCAAGTCTCAGTATGGTTTTGTATTTAGACTAAATGGTGGCGTGGTTACTTGGAAGAGTTCCAAATAGGCTACCACGACGGACTCCACCATAGAGTTTTTTGAATACATAGCGGCTTTGGAAGCTGCTAAGAAGTGGTTTGGTTGATGAGCTACATCCAAGGGTTGGATGTAGTACCTAGCATTGCTAAGCCTATAATTATCTTTCATGATAACAACGGGGCGATAGCGCTAGCAAAGGAACCGAGATCTCATCACGATCCAAGCATATTCTTAGATGCTACCATCTACTTAGAGAGATGGATAGCAGGACTGACGTTCGGTTGGACCGAGTCAGCTCCGCAGAAAACATAGCAGATCCACTTGCTAAGCCCATGTCGCAAGTTGCCCATACTCACCATCTGAATAAGAGGTTCGAGGTCAATGGGTGATTGGCTTTAGGTCAAGTGGGAGATTGTTGGAATAGGTGACCAGAAAGCCAATAGGTTTGGCAATTTGTAACCTATCCGACAACTTGATGTGAATGTAATATTATTATGTGATGAATAAGATGAGTGTTCGTCACCAATGGTACCTTCTTTGTTGCGCTCATCTTACATTTGTTAAAAATGGTATTTAACTTATATCGCAACAAAGCCCACAGACCATGGATAACAACTCGTGCAGTTGGGCCACGCATTGGATGGTGGTCATGAAACCAACTGATTAAGAGTTGGGTCTGAAACATTCCAAGTCGAGGACCTCGAGACAGGGCATCGAGAGTCCTATTGAGACTTGCGTCAAGAGTCGTGTTCATTAGATGAGTGTCGTGTTTCATCGGCGACAGGCGTGGGACGCCTACACGATCTTGATGGGTTGGTCGACTGGGGTCGAGCCGACTGGACTGACTCGCGGGGATCATCATATGGAAGCCTTGGAGGCTTGGTCGGTATGATTGGTTTTCCCCAGTTCCGATAGTATGGGAGTAATCCTCAGACTTAAGGAATCATGGCAGTCACGTGCACAGGATGGCTGTATCTTGGATCTGGCGAGAGGTGATCATTCTGTAAGATGATCATTATAAGCCTTGTCCAGTGCAGTCGGAATATGTAGCGAGGACGGTGGATTCCAAGAAGAGGATCCGTCCCCTGTCAGTATATGACAGAGGTATCTCCTATGCACTCGGAGACACGTACATGCTGTATGAAGCTGTGGCCACAGTGGTTGGTCGAACAGGGAATGGTTTCCTGTGTCGATGCAATGAAGCATACGTGGTCTCGAGTATTAAGCATAGATGCCTAGTCAAGGATGGGAACCGACACCCAATTCCATACCCTAGACTAAGGCCGGGAGACGGTAGACGGAAGGATCGTACCCGTACGGAATCGGCGCCTAAATGTTCATGCCAATTCACCTAGTCTCTAGTGTCATGGACCGTTGCTAGACGGCCACCCATGGTAACGGGCCCTTGTGGGACACGGGCCCAAGTCTAGCTGAGGGTGAACCTAAAGGGTCACACACAAATCACCGAGGAAGTTGAGAGATCGACTTGGAGTCAATCTCGAAGGATAAAATAAGTAATTGGATTACTTAAGGGAAAGTCCAATGGATGGACGGGCCGATATTGTATCGGGCTTTCATTTAATCGGTAAATTGGATTTTCGATTAAATATGGAAAGTTGAGATGTTGAGACGTTGGATCTCTCAATTGGATTAAAAGATCAATGGGAATAATTTAAGTGGACATTAAATTAGATTTAATGTTGAGTTCGTCGTAATTGGATTACGATAAAACCCGGTCCGTTAAATTATACCCGAGAGGAGAAATAATTCCTAATTTGGAATAGGAAGAAGTTGGACTTCTTCCCTTAATTAAACATGGCCGACATGCTCCCTTGGAGGAAGCAAAATTAGCCATGTTTCATGCTAGGTGGTATGTTGACTTGTCTCTTTTGGAAAGAGACAAATCAACTCCAATCAAGCTCTTCCTTTTTGGTATGATTTGATCATACCATAAATTTTGGTAGGCTTGATTGAAGAATTGATGGTGATTGATTGGAATGAATCTAGACATCCTTGGATGAACCTAGACACATTTCAATAATCACATTAATTATGTATATATATAGGAGTATATACAACACCAAGCATAAGTGATTCATTATTCATCTTTTCTAGGAAAAAGAGAAGACAAAAATCCTCTCCTCTCTCTCAAAATTTCGTGCTCCCTCCCTCTCTTACACTTGTGTTCTTCACTTGATTTTGAATCAAGAAGAAGAACAAAGTAAGTTTAAGAGAACACTAATTCATAGTGTTCTTCTCTTAAACCGATTCCTTCCTAAACCCGTTCTTTTCTAGCAAGAAGAACGTGTGTTTCTTCCGGTGTGGTGTGGATCACCTTTGGAGAATCCATACGTTTGGATTTCGTGAGCATTCCGGAGAAGGAACAACGCTAGTAGCCGGGAGCATACGCTAAACAATCAAAGGTAACGGTTTATTACGCTTTGATTGATTTCATTTGTATATCTATGCCCTATGTGTTTAAATATATGTTTTAATATTTACACATCCTACATCGAACGCCCGGTTGAGCACCCAAGGGTACACCCCTTGGGATTCGCGTATTTTGAATTTGATTTAAATTTACGCACTTTTCTCGCCTTTCTCGCTTCCGCTCGCGCTCCCGGGCGGATCCGCTTGTCCTTCAAGTGGTATCAGAGCCCGGTTCGATATAAGCGGCATAGATCTATGTGTTTGGCATGATCTACTTGCTTTTAAATGGCTTTATTGGCATGTTAGATTACGTAAATATATGAATAATATGATGATTCAATTGTTTGGATTTAATGGACTTTTGGCATGCTTAATTTTGTTAGATTGGATCTAAAATTGCATGCTTATTTTCAGAATAATATTAATGTTATTGTGCTGAAACAGTTTTTGAAAAACAAAAAAAAAAAAAAAATTTGGTCGGGCCGGCAGTGGCCGCGCGCAGGCGCGCGCGCGCGTTGTGCGCAGCCGGCCGCTGCTGGCCGAGGGCCAGGGCGCGGCACAGCGCGCGCGCTGCCCTGTGCGCGCGGGCGGCCGGCCAGCACAACGGCTGGGCCGTTTTGTGCCGTTTTTCGACTTTTTCCAGAAAATTCGATTTTCTGTATTTTCTGCACAATATTCTGAAAAATATGTTAATTTTGCATTTTTGATTCTGGGATAATTGGATTATTCCTTGAATTAAATTTGCTTAATTAATTTGGGATTAATACATGCATTGGATGCATTGTTTAAAATGTCCATTAAATTTTAATTTTGAATTTTGCATATTATTTGTATATTTATGCTTTTGTGATGTTGGACATCACTTGGGTATTTGGAATATCCATTGGTTATTTATGCATGATTATTTGGAATAATTATGTTATGTGAGTTGATGGAATCAACATGGGATGATCACAAAGCCCTAGACCTTGTGTATGGATGAATGAATGTTTATTTATTTTCTGTTGGGTGGGGCCTGCGTGCCTCTTGTTTCTGGGACTATCATCTCCCGTATTTTCAGCCTCATGATGTTAAGGCTTGTTTTCTTTATTACCAATGTATTACTTTCAGTTGTAATGAGAGTAGATAGGATTGGTGAGGTTTTACTTTTAACAAGCAATTGGAGTCGGAGACCCCAAGGAGGAGCATCAAGGCGTGAAACAAGAAGCACTTCAAGGCCCATTGAAATGACAATGGGTTTTATTATTATTGTAATAATTTATGACCACCCTAGACAGACCATAGACTCACTGCGGGTTCAGTGGGTCGCATAGGTTGGGCTTGTGATCATCCTAACAGGGGTATGCTATGTTTTCTGCATGCGGCGTATTTATTTATCGCTTTAAATATTGGATATTTATGCATGCTAAAACACAATAATGTGATGAGGTCTCGGTCATACACAAACTCTCATTTGGTTGGACCAAATTAAATATTAGGCCCAGAACGGACTTGGATCAAAATGGTATTTTGGTCTGTCCGAGCCTTCCATCCACAGCAATGTGGTGAGGAAGCTACCACTACCCAAGTGTGGTCTCACGAGTCGTGGCACACTTGGACTAGGGGAAAGCTGCACTATTGTTGTGAACAAAAAGACTGCGCTCGCTGTTTCCCTGTCTCACGAGTCGTGGGGGGCGACAGTTTGAGGCATGATTTGGTTGATGGGTCGGGCCCAACACTGAGTAACATGGTTCGCTTGGATCCTCGGGACCATGTGAATAGGTAAGGCAAAATATCTTGGGAATCTCATTGGATGAGAATGATATTGGATATCTCCCACAAGGTCTTCTTCATGTGAATCGTAAAAGCGGGGCATGGAGATTACGCTTGTGGATCCCAAGCCCACTAGGAAATGGTTTCCCGAAACTCCGCTTGAGAGTGGCGGACTTTCGTATAAATAATGGGAGGGTTAAAGACTAAAAGACCAAGTCTTCAACTTGAACAATAATATTACCATCATCTGCTAATTTCTGCTTTACATTTTCATTAATGTAGATATGTCTAAGAACCCGTTAACCATGATTCTTGAGACTAACAAATTCAACGGAACGAACTACTCGGACTGGCTGAGAAACCTGAGGATTGTCCTCAGTTTCGAGAACCAAGGCTACGTCTTGGACGAGCCGCCACCAAGCAACTTGCCGGAGGGGTCCACGCCTGAAAAACGTTTGACGTTCGAGAAATGGCATGAGGACAACCGGAAAGTACGCAGTATCATACTGGCTTCGATGTCTAACGACATCCAGAAGCAGTATGAGAGGCTGGACAACGTCTCCGCCATAATGCTCCGCATGAACGAGGTTTATGCGGTTCCGGATAGGCATATTAGATATGCCGCCACAAAAGCATTCTTTGGCACCAAGCTTGCTAAAGGAGCGTCTGTACAGAGTCATGGGGTCAAGATGGTCTCCCTAGTGGAGAAACTCGAGGACCTTAAAGCTGGGCTTAACAATGACACGTACATTGACGTGATCCTCCAGTCGCTTCCTCCATCCTATGACCCGTTTGTTGTAAACTACAACATGAACGGACTTGAGAAGTCTATTCATGAGTTGATCAACATGCTGGTCCAATACGAGGCAACGACCCACAAGTCGGCGCCGGCGGTATTGATAGGAGAGGCTTCGACCTCCAAGGCGAATGGCAAGAGGGCCGGACGCTGGAAGAGGAAGAAGGGCAAAGGGAAGACGGTTCCGGCCCCTGCTCGCGCTCCGGGGGTCCCTGTTGCTCCGGTTGGACCGAGCAAAGGGAAAGGGAAGACCCATGGTTCTCAGCGGTCCAAGGCAAATTATGTCTGCATACATTGCCAAGGGAAAGGGCATTGGAAGAGGGAGTGCCCACAACTCCTCTCCAACCCAGGTGTGTTTGTGGTTGAAGTTAATATGATTACTAATTCTGCTTCATGGGTATTGGATACCGGGTGTGGTGCTCACATCTGCAATGATTTGCAGGCACTGCAAAGAAGCAGAAGGCTAACCAAGGATGAGATGATCCTGAGGCTAGGCGATGGCAAGGCCGTTGCTGCGGAGGCCGTAGGATCACTAGAGTTAGCCATTAGTAGTCATGTTAGGATTGTACTGAACGACTGTTTCTATGTACCTAGCATGATCAAAAACATTGTTTCCATCCCGGTCCTTGATAAGGAGGGATATGAATTTACCATCAATAAAAACGGTTTTTCATTATCAAAGATGGTATTTCTCATTTGCTTGGTACATTGGTCAACGGTCTGTACATACTTCAACAGTCTAATTGGATTAAGACTGCAGAACACAAACGAAAACGTGATGATCATAATAACGCACAGATATGGCATGCGAGGTTAGGTCATATCTCTAAAGATAGGATAAGAAGGTTGGTGGACTCAAAGAGTCTAGAAATAGACGATTTGGACAACCTACCGACCTGCGAATCCTGTCTAAAGGGAAAGATGACCAAGAAACCCTTTGTTGGACAAAGTACGCTAGCCAGTGGTCTGTTGGATTTGATCCATACAGATGTCTGTGGTCCACTAAATACTCAGGCTAGAGGTGGGTACTCGTACTTCATAACCTTTACCGATGATAACTCACGGTATGGTTATGTTTACCTGATGAGGTACAAGTCTGAACCCTTTGGAAGGTTTAAGGAATACAGACTTGAAGTAGAGAACCAAACCGGTCGAAAGATCAAAGCCCTTCGGTCGGACCGAGGTGGAGAGTATTTGAGTGGTGAGTTTACTGATTATCTAAAAGAGAATGGGATTCTCTCTCAGTGGACCCCTCTTGGAACACCGCAGCTTAATGGTGTGTCTGAAAGGAGGAATCGGACCTTGTTGGACATGGTCCGATCCATGATGAGTTTTACCGAACTACCCCTTTCCTTCTGGGGATACGCTCTTGAGACGCCGGCCAAAGTTTTGAAACTTGGCGCCATCTAAAAGGGTATCCCAGACGCCACATGAGATATGGCATGGCAAGCCTGCCTCCTACAAATACTTGAAAGTGTGGGGTTGCCCCGCATATGTCAAGAGATTAGTGGGAGATAAACTGGACTCGAGGTCTAGTTTATGCAGGTTCATCGGCTATTCGAAAGAAACTGCGGGGTATTATTTCTATGATCCCTTCGAGCAAAAGGTTTTTGTCTCGCGAAACGCAGTGTTCTTGGAAAAAGGTTTTCCATCGGATAGTCGACGCGATGAGGTGCTCCTTGAGGAATCAAGTGAGGAGCCCCAAGAGGCGGCAGTGACATCTGAGCCTGAAGTTCCCACTGATATTGTTCCAGTCCTCCATAGGTCGGCCAGAGTATCCCATGCACCTGATAGGTATGGATTTCTGGGCCTGACCGGTCAGTTGGATAATGATCCAAAGATGTACGGAGAAGCGATGTCAGACATCGATTCGGACAAGTGGCTTGAGGCCATGAAATCCGAGATGGACTCGATGGGTACAAACAAGATTTGGACCCTAGCAGATCCACCAAGAGGGGTTAAACCCAAAGCTGGAACATACGTTTTGATGAAGTCATACGGGGATATGATTTCATCAAGAACGAGTCCGATCCTTGTGTATACAAGAAGATCAGTGGGAGCTCAATTGCGTTTCTGGTGCTTTACGTGGATGACATCTTGCTCATTGGGAATGATGCTAAGATGTTAGGTACCACTAAAGCTTGGTTGTCAACGCAATTCTCTATGAAGGATATGGGCGAGGCATACTACATCCTTGGCATCAAGATCTACAGGGATAGATCTAGAAGGATGTTAGGAATGGCCCAGTCCTCGTATATGAGGCATGAAATTAAGTTATCCAAGAAGCAGTCTCCTAAGACTAATGAGGAACTTAAACGGATGTAGGACATCCCTATGCTTAAGCCGTAGGCAGCATACAGTATGTTGTTCAGTGCACTAGACCTGATGTGGCTTTCGCTTTGAGCGTAACTAGCCGATATCACTGGAGTGCAGTCAAGACTATCCTGAAGTACCTGAAAAAGGACTAAGGACATGTTCTTGATTTACGGCGGTAGAGAGTTGATACTGGAAGGCTATAGCGACGCTAGCTTCCAGTCGGATGACGATGATGCCAAGTCTCAGTATGGTTTTGTATTTAGACTAAATGGTGGCGTGGTTACTTGGAAGAGTTCCAAATAGGCTACCACGACGGACTCCACCATAGAGTTTTGAATACATAGCGGCTTTGGAAGCTGCTAAGGAGTGGTTTGGTTGATGAGCTACATCCAAGGGTTGGATGTAGTACCTAGCATTGCTAAGCCTATAATTATCTTTCATGATAACAACGGGGCGATAGCGCTAGCAAAGGAACCGAGATCTCATCACGATCCAAGCATATTCTTAGACGCTACCATCTACTTAGAGAGATGGATAGCAGGACTGACGTTCGGTTGGACCGAGTCAGCTCCGCAGAAAACATAGCAGATCCACTTGCTAAGCCCATGTCGCAAGTTGCCCATACTCACCATCTGAATAAGAGGTTCGAGGTCAATGGGTGATTGGCTTTAGGTCAAGTGGGAGATTGTTGGAATAGGTGACCAGAAAGCCAATAGGTTTAGCAATTTGTAACCTATCCGACAACTTGATGTGAATGTAATATTATTATGTGATGAATAAGATGAGTGTTCGTCACCAATGGTACCTTCTTTGTTGCGCTCATCTTACATTTGTTTAAAATGGTATTTAACTTATATCGCAACAAAGCCCACAGACCATGGATAACAACTCGTGCAGTTGGGCCACGCATTGGATGGTGGTCATGAAACCAACTGATTAAGAGTTGGGTCTGAAACATTCCAAGTCGAGGACCTCGAGACAGGGCATCGAGAGTCCTATTGAGACTTGCGTCAAGAGTCGTGTTCATTAGATGAGTGTCGTGTTTCATCAGCGACAGGCGTGGGACGCCTACACGATCTTGATGGGTTGGTCGACTGGGGTCGAGCCGACTGGACTGACTCGCGGGGATCATCATATGGAAGCCTCTGAGGCTTGGTCGGTATGATTGGTTTTCCCCAGTTCCGATAGTATGGGAGTAATCCTCAGACTTAAGGAATCATGGCAGTCACGTGCACAGGACGGCTGTATCTTGGATCTGGCGAGAGGTGATCATTCTGTAAGATGATCATTATAAGCCTTGTCCAGTGCAGTCGGAATATGTAGCGAGGACGGTGGATTCCAAGAAGAGGATCCATCCCCTGTCAGTATATGACAGAGGTATCTCCTATGCACTCGGAGACACGTACATGCTGTATGAAGCTGTGGCCACAGTGGTTGGTCGAACAGGGAATGGTTTCCTGTGTCGATGCAATGAAGCATACGTGGTCTCGAGTATTAAGCATAGATGCCTAGTCAAGGATGGGAACCGACACCCAATTCCATACCCTAGACTAAGGCCGGGAGACGGTAGACGGAAGGATCGTACCCGTATGGAATCGGCGCCTAAATGTTCATGCCAATTCACCTAGTCTCTAGTGTCATGGACCGTTGCTAGACGGCCACCCATGGTAACGGGCCCTTGTGGGACACGGGCCCAAGTCTAGCTGAGGGTGAACCTAAAGGGTCACACACAAATCACCGAGGAAGTTGAGAGATCGACTTGGAGTCAATCTCGAAGGATAAAATAAGTAATTGGATTACTTAAGGGAAAGTCCAATGGATGGACGGGCCGATATTGTATCGGGCTTTCATCTAATCGGTAAATTTGATTTTCGATTAAATATGGAAAGTTGAGATGTTGAGACGTTGGATCTCTCAATTGGATTAAAAGATCAATGGGAATAATTTAAGTGGACATTAAATTAGATTTAATGTTGAGTTCGTCGTAATTGGATTACGATAAAACCCGGTCCGTTAAATTATACCCGAGAGGAGAAATAATTCCTAATTTGGAATAGGAAGAAGTTGGACTTCTTCCCTTAATTAAACATGGCCGACATGCTCCCTTGGAGGAAGCAAAATTAGCCATGTTTCATGCTAGGTGGTATGTTGACTTGTCTCTTTTGGAAAGAGACAAATCAACTCCAATCAAGCTCTTCCTTTTTGGTATGATTTGATCATACCATAAATTTTGGTAGGCTTGATTGAAGAATTGATGGTGATTGATTGGAATGAATCTAGACATCCTTGGATGAACCTAGACACATTTCAATAATCACATTAATTATGTATATATATAGGAGTATATACAACACCAAGCATAAGTGATTCATTATTCATCTTTTTCTAGGAAAAAGAGAAGACAAAAATCCTCTCCTCTCTCTCAAAATTTCGTGCTCCCTCCCTCTCTTACACTTGTGTTCTTCACTTGATTTTGAATCAAGAAGAAGAACAAAGTAAGTTTAAGAGAACACTAATTCATAGTGTTCTTCTCTTAAACCGATTCCTTCCTAAACCCGTTCTTTTCTAGCAAGAAGAACGTGTGTTTCTTCCGATGTGGTGTGGATCACCTTTGGAGAATCCATACGTTTGGATTTCGTGAGCATTCCGGAGAAGGAACAACGCTAGTAGCCGGGAGCATACGCTAAACAATCAAAGGTAACGGTTTATTACGCTTTGATTGATTTCATTTGTATATCTATTCCCTATGTGTTTAAATATATGTTTTAATATTTACACATCCTACATCGAACGCCCGGTTGAGCACCCAAGGGTACACCCCTTGGGATTCGCGTATTTTGAATTTGATTTAAATTTACGCACTTTTCTCGCCTTTCTCGCTTCCGCTCGCGCTCCCGGGCGGATCCGCTTGTCCTTCATTATGTTCATATGGTATCTAAATCTGCATATTTTACATCGAAGGAGAGTCCAAGGGAACACACCTTGGACTAAGTTTTTAGTTTTATAATGGTCTTGTTTTCATGCTTCCACCGTGCTCCAGGGTGGATCCACTTCCTTCATTCTAATCATCCCATCAATCAAGGCTCAACTCACAAGATATGATCAAATCAAACTATAGAAAATCTCAATCAAGGGTGATATGTGTTTTCCAAAAAAACACAAGCCCATCTGTTAGAATAGGTTACCGTGAAGCCAATCTAGTTAGGCTTATGTAACCTATTTTTGACATTCGTGGTGTAAATAAATTCATTCTGAATAAAAGTGATGTTCAGTTATGGCATTAGTACTTAGATTATGTTCAGTTACTATTTAATATCTATCACTGTTCAATGCACAAGCAAAGCCCACAGACCGGAAAGGTTAATCCAAGAAGCTGGACTGTGCATAGGTTGGCAGTCATGAAATTAGCTTCTGTGGATCGGTCTGAAATACTCCAAGTTAAAGGACCTCGGGATAGGGTATCGAGGGCCCATTTGATACTTGCACTAAATGATTGCAGTCGCGTTTCATCGACTAGTGGTGAGGATTTCTCATGCAATATTAGTGAGTTAGCCAGCTCGGTGTCGGCTGACTGAGGTGACTCGCGAGAATCGTCATATGGGAACCTTGAGTAGGTTGGTCGGTATGACTTGCATTCCTGATTCAGACAGTATGAGATTGGTCCTTGGACTTGAGGCACTACTGTAGTCACATGCACACCATTTCTGTATCTTAGGTTTGGCAAGAGGCTACCAAGTCGAGAGACTTGGTTGCTATAAGCCCCATCTAGTTCGGTCAAGATGTGTATTGTAGAAGTAGGTCCCAAGACAGAATCCGTCTCCTATCAAACGGTTGACAGTAGTGTCTCACTTATACTCTGAGACTCGTTCCCTATAAAATCTGTGGCCACAGTGACTGAACAGTGGGATAAGATCCCAGTGGCGTTTCACGGTCAACGAATATAAGCTTAAGTCAAGGATGGGTACCGACGTCCAAAATACATACCCTGGACTAATAGCTATGAGATAGTAGACGGAAGGACAATACTCATATACACTCTGGACCTAAACGTTCACGCCATAATTTCACCTAGTCTCTAGTGCCATGGACCGTTGCTAGACGGCACCCATGGTGATGGACGAATTCCTATCATGTGATGATTAGATATTCGCCCAAGTCTAGCTGAGGGTAAACCTAAAGAGTCACACTCAATTCACCGAAAATGGAGAAATTAATTTGGAATTAACTCCGGGAGATCGAACAATTTAATTAGATTAAATTGGTTCTCTTTTGGAGTGAGCCTTTAAATATTAATTGGATTAATTAGGCTTTGTTCATGAATTAGATTTATGAATTAAGAGAAGGGCTATTTCTGTGTTTAAGTAGAATGAAGATGGAAATATTGAATTTGGGCTTAAGTATTTATTTGATATTCACTACAAACCCCTTAGGAATTGATGGACTATTTAAATAGGATTTAAAAGTCCATTCCATAAAGCCCATCTAGGGATGGACGAACGAGATCGAATCTTGGGGCTAGATGAGATAAAGGGCTAGGATTAAGTTTGACTTAATCAAACCCTAGGTTGACTAGGATTTGACTAGGTCAAAGTCCTAGTTGTGTATAGTGTGCCTTTTTGGAAGAGTTTGAGTAGGATTAGCAAAAATACTTCCTTATGAATACTCAAGCACGCACACACACACACACTAATCTCTACAACTCTCTCATCTCACACACACCGCCGCCCCTCTCTATCTCTCTTTCGTTCATCCCTCTCTCACCACTTCACAAGAACTCTTATGTTCTCTTGTATTTGAACAAGGGAATGCTTGAACAATCAATCACGTTAACTAATAGGGTTTGGTCGATTGTGTCTCCTTTTTCTCTTGATCTCTTGCTAGCACGAGGGAATCAAGATCCGTGAATTGCATGGACAATTTAGAGGATTCCTATATTAAGATCTCGGTGGCAAAACATGGAACATGGAACAACGTGTTAACTAATAGAATTTGGTCGATTGTTTCTCATTTTACTCTTGATCTCTTGCTAGCACGAGGGAATCAAGATCGGTGAATTGCATGGACAATTTAGAGGATTCCTACATTGAGATCTCGGTGGAAAAATATAAAACAATGCGTGTAGCCGAACAAAGAAGTCTACAACGGGTAAGTAACGTTTGTAGTGTTCTTGTTCCAACCCTAAGGCCTCCATGAAATCAAGCATGCTTATTTTCTATTATTCATGAGATACACCGAACACCCGGGAGATTCAAGGGTACACCCCTTGATTAGTTCTTTAATTCCTATGATTTAATATACATATTTTATGCCATTGGAAATCCTAGGATGTCTAGTTTATCATACTAAAACAATTTTTAGGTTGGATTAGTATAATTAAAGTTATGATTTAATTAGTGATCAGTGTTCATGCTGATAGGATTCACAGGTTAAGGGACGGTAAAGGAAATTCTTAAAAATATAAACACTGACTTATATATAGCAAGATATGTACTGATGGAAAGATAATTGAGTCTACTTTATGTAGAAGAAAATGGATTAAGGATCTGGATTTGTGTAGAATAAGATATTAACAGATTACTGAGGAGTGTCCGAATATTGTCTAATGCATTATTAAGGAAATTCAATATTATTGATATATTGACTATACGTCTTACAAATATTTATAGAACACAAGTGTTAGAATAGGTGACCTGACGGTCAATAGATTTGGCGTTTTGTAACCTATTTGACAACTTGATGTAATGTAATATTATGTGATGAATAAAATGAGTATTCGTCACCAATGGTGCCTTCTTTGATGTGCTCATTTTACATATGTTAAAACGGTGTTTTACTTATATCGCAACAAAGCCCACAAACCACGATTAACAACTCATGCAGTTGGGCCACGCATTGGATGGTGGTCATGAAACCAACTGATTAAGAGTTGGTCTGAAATGTTCCAAGTCGAGGACCTCGAGACAGGGCATCGAGAGTCCTATAGAGATTTGCATCAAGAGTCGTGTTCATTGGATGAGTGCCGTGTTTCATCGGCGATAGGCGTGGGACGCCTACACGATCTTGATGGGTTGGTCGACTCGGGTCGAGCCGACTGGATTGACTCACAGGGATCATCATATGAAAGCCTTGGAGGCTTGGTCGGTATGATTGGATTTCACCAGTTCTGATAGTACGGGAGTAGTCCTCAAACTTGAGGAACCATGGTAGTCACGTGCACAGGATGGTTGTGTCTTAGATCTAGCGAGAGCTGATCATTCTGTGAGATGATCATTATAAGCCTTGTCCAGTGCAGTCAGAATGTGTAGCGAGGACGGTGGGTTCCAAGAAGAGGATCTGTCCCCTGTTAGTATGTGAAAGAGGTATCTCCTATGCACTCGGAGACACGTTCATGCTGTTTAAAGTTGTGGCCACAGTGGTTGGTCGAACAGGGGATGGTTTCTTGTGTCGACGTAATGAGGCATGCGTAACCGACGCCCAATTTCATACCCTAGACTAAGGTCGGGAGACGGTAGACGGAAGGACCGTACCCGTACGGAATCGACGCCTAAATGTTCACGCTAACATTCACCTAGTCTCTAATGCCATGGACCGTTGCTAGACGGCCACCCATGATAACGGGCCCTTGTCGAACACGGGCCCAAGTCTAGCTGAGGGTGAACCTAAAGGGTCACACACAAATCACCGAGAAGGTTGAGAGATTGACTTGGAGGCAATCTCGAAGGATGTATAAGTAATTGGATTACTTAAGGGACTATCCATTGGATGGAGGGGCCGATATTGTATCGGGCCCTCGCTTAATCGGTGAATGGGATTTATCAATTAAATATGAGAAGTTGAGATGTTGGATCTTTTGATTGGATTAAAAGATTAACGGGAATTATTTAAGTGGACATTAGATTAAATTGGATTTAATTTTGGGTTCGTCATAATTGGATTATGGTAAAACCCGACACATTAAATGACCCCAGAGGAGAATTAATTCCTATTTTGGAATAGGAAGAAGTTGGACTTCTTCCCTAAATAGGCATGGCCGAAAATGCTACCTTGGAGGGAGCAAAATTCGGCTATGTTGGATGCTAGGTGTTAGTTGACTTGTCTCTTTTGGTAAGAGACAAATCAACTCCAATCAAGCCCTTCCCTTTTGGTATGATTTGATCATACCTTAAAAGTTGGTAGGCTTGATTGAAAATTAGTGGTGATTGATTGGGATGTATCTAGACATCCTTGGATAAACCTAGACACATTCCAATAATCACATTAATTATGTATATATATGAGTATATACCAACACCTATGAAAGAGATTCATTATTCATCTTTTCTAAAAAAAAATGAAGAACAAAAATCGGCCTCTCCTCTCTCTAACTTTCGGCCTCTCCCCTTCACTTTTACTAGTGTTCTTCATTTGATCTTGGATCAAAAGGGAAGAACAAAGTAAGTTTAAGAAGAACACTAATCAATAGTATTTGTCTTCTTAAATCGATTCCTTCTATACCCGTTTTCTTCTAGCAAGGAAAATGAAGGTTTCTTCCGGTGTGGTGTGGATCACCTTTGGAGGGTTATTACGTTTGAACTTAGTGGACATTCCGAATAAGGAACAAAACAAGTAGCCGCGCACACGTGAAAATCTACAAAGGTAACGGTTAATTATGCTTTCGTAGTTTTTCATTTCCTCTATGCTCTATGTACAATATGTGTTTTAATATTGATACATCTTACATCGAACGCTCAGTTGAGCACCCAAGGGTACACCCCTTGGGATTTCACGATTATACAATTTTAATTTACGCATTTTCTCGTCTCTCACTTCCGCTCGCGCTCCCGGGCGGATCCGCTTGTCCCTACAACAAGAACAACATACAAAAGTGAACACGTCATTCTACTAACTAAATTATTGTGAAATTGAGGTCAGTATAGTTAATTGGACATATATATATATATATAAGAAGATGCATGGTTATGTGTAATCTTGATCGTAAACTGTCATATGCTAAACTAGATTATCTGGTTGTCTTGTAAAATTGTTGTTATGTGTTATGTCTATGGTTCGCTCTATTGTACATGATAAATAATTGTGATATACGTCGATGTTGTTGTCAATGTAGATGAATGATGGAGTTTTCGTGAATGACTGTCACATGCTTCTACGTGATTATTGAATAGAGTTGAGTTATGAAGTCGTTAAATGTGCAGATAGTGAATTGAGATGAAAAGATGGCTTACCTAACCTTGGCATATTCAATGGTTTACGATGATGTGATTGATGATGAGTTGTGTGCTGTCATGACGATGTGATTGATGATGTGATATATGATATGAGAAAATGAATATACAACTAGGAACTATGGTGCAAAGGGTACCGGGGTATTCTGGGTAGTGGGGAATATCCTATGCTGACGGCTACACAATGGGGTGGTGTGGGGGTGCCATGTTCAGTGGATGTCCTGTGCTGAGGTAGCTATACACTTGGCCAGTGTTGGGATATCACATAAGATGGGTATTCTGTGCCAGCGATTATATGATAGTGATTGAGATGATGAGAGCCGACAAAACCATTGAATATACTCCAGCTAAGTTAAGTAGGGCCATAAGGAAATAAATCATAATTGTGTGTATATTATGTTGTTGTTGATGGTGATTCTGACGTTGGTTTTCACATGATTGTTAGTATTGATCACTTTGAGATATTGTGAAATTGCATAATGAATATGGTTGATTAGTGTTATCGCATGAAATTGGTCTTCTTTGTATGTGCTCACATGTCTGTGTATATATAGCTAATTAGTTATACTTACTGAGTTGGCAACTCACTCTTTGCCATGTACTTTTTCAGTAGATAGATTGCAGTGACTCGTCTAGCTAGCTTGTAGTTGTCAACCTTATTAGGTGGGTCAGCACTGAAGTGTCATCATGAGTCGGGAGCTCTAGCTACATATTAATGATAATATTAAACTCCGACTGGATTGGTATCTTAAGTTTTGTAATAGCTAGAAACTCCACGTTTTGTCGTTTCATATGCTATAGTGAAGTATGTTATATAAAAATTTTGATGAGGTATTTAATCGATTGAGGTTTATATAGAATAGTAACATAAGATTATTTATCTGGTTGGGATAAACGTGAATTAATTATGAGATGGAATGTGATTACGGAGGGGGTGTCACACTCAAGCTCGAAATACTCTTAATTAATAAATTTCATTTATTAATTAGTGTAAGCCCAATATAATATTGGGTCATCCATCAAGAGGACTATCCCACGTATAAATAATCTAATCATTTATCATATTCCAGAATCAACTCCGAGTTAATTCCTTCACCTTCTCGATGATTTGTGTGTGACTCTTTAGGTTCACCCTCAACTATACTTGGGGTCGTGTCCAACATTAGCTCGTCACCATGGGTGGCCTTCTAGCAATGACTCATGGCACTAGAGACTAGGTGAATGTTAGCGTGAACATTTAGGCCTCCGATTGCCATACAGGTATGGCTTCTGTCTACTCTCTCCCGTCCTAAGTCTAGAGCATGAAATTGGGTGTCAGTTCTCATCCTGGACTAGACAGCTATGCTTGACTCTCGAGACTGTGTTGGCTACTTGATGTAGGAAACCATTTCCTACTCGACCAACCACTGTGGCCACAGTTTTAAAGAGCATGAACGCGTCTCCGGGTGCGTAGGAGATACCATTATCACATACTGACAAGGGAAGGATCCTCTTTTTGAAATACATCGTCATCTCTACACATTCTGACTACACTGGACAAAGCTTATGTTGAACATGTCCATGACACAAAGACCTCTTACCAGATCCAAGATACAACCATCGTTTGCACGTGACTGTCATGGTTCCTCATGTCCGAGGATTAATCCCGTACTATCGGAGCTGGGGAACTCTAGTCATACCGACCAAGCCTTCAAGGCTTCCATATGATGATTCCCCACTAGTCAGTTCAGTCAACTCGACCCCCGGTCTACCAACCCACTAAGATCGTCTAGACATCCAGCGTCTATTGCCGATGAAATGTGGCACTCATCCAATGAATACAATGCATAGTGCAAGTCTCAGTAAGACACTCGATCCCCTGTCTTGAGGTCCTTGACTTGGAATGTTTCAGACCCAACCCTTATCAGTTGGTTCCATAACCCCTATCTAATGTGTGGTCCAACTATATGGGTTGTTTATTGTGATGTTGATGCAATACAACAATAATGACTGTAAGAACCCTTACTAAAACCTCTCCTAATATTGATATCAATGCCTTGCAAATCAACACAGATTGGAGGAAGCCCCTCTTAGACTACCTGCAGGAAGGGATCCTTCCTGCTGATGAAAGCGAGGCCGCCCGCCTAAGGTGCAGGGCAGCTAGATTTGCTCTAATAGGAGGGATCCTTTACAAACGCAACTTCTCTTAACCCTTCCTCTGGTGCCTATCTGCCAAGGAAGGCAAAATTGTATTGTAAGAGATACATGAGGAATCTTGTCGGTCCCACACAAGTAGTATGGCTCTTGCAGGTAAAACTCTACGAGCCGGGTTCTTTTGGTCGACGCTCAAGAAAGATGCAGTGTAATGGGTAAGAAAGTGCGAGCAATGCCAAAAGCACATCCCACTCATTCACGTACCAACTGAATCATTCAAGGCTATTTCAACACCTTGCCCCTTTTCCCAATGGGTAATAGACATAGTGGGTCCTTCTCTAGTTGCACAAGGGCAACGCAAATTCCTACTGGCAGCAGTGGACTACTTCAACAAGTGGGTGGAATTTGAGCCCCTTCCTAAAATCACATAAAACAAAGTGCTCCAATTCCTATGGAAAAACATAGTCTGCAGGTATGGCTTGCCTCGTATACTTATTTCTGACAATGATCGTCAGTTTTAGGGCTGAAAATTCCAAGATTGGTGTCCCAACCTAGGCATCCAGCAGTGTTTCACTTTGGTAGCCTACCCCCAAGCTAATAGGTAAGTAGAAGTCACAAACCGCATCCTGGTACAAGGCATTAAAATCAAACTGGAACAAGCAGGAGAGCAATGGGTGGACACCCTACCCAACGCATTATGGTCCTATAGGACCACTCCCAGATCAACCACAGGAGAGATACCTTTCAACTTGGTGTAAGGCTCATAAGTTGTCATCCCTACTAAAGCCGTACTACAAGCAGGAAGGCAAAAATACCCTGTTGCATACCAACTTGGGATTAATAAACAAAGGCCGAGAAGATGTTCGGACTTGCATGGAAAGATACAAGCAAAATGTGGTGAACGCCTATATAGGCGGGTGAAAATGATAGAATTCTAAGTGGGAGACTTCGTACTCAGGCGAGCAAGTAGATTAAATTAATTAAGGGAAATATAAAAAATTGGATCAATTATTAGAAAAGTCCATCTTATGGATAACCCAAAATTTAATTAATTAAATTAATTAAATTTTGACTTGGCACTTTTAATTGGATTTGGACTGATTAATTCATTGGATTATTTAATTAGTATTTTGACTTGTATTTATTTAATTTGATTAAATAATCTATTGGACTTCAATATGATTTTAAACTAATTGTATCTATTTAAATGTTCAATGGACCTTAATTGAAATTGATTTAATTCGATTAAATAAGTTCGAACTATTACTTTGAACCCAAAACCAAGCAAGAAGAGCAAATTGAGGAGGAATTGAAACTCATCCATATGAGGTGATTAGTGGCCGGCCATGTGTGGAAGTGTGCACATGTAGTGCACTAGAGTAATTGGAGATTGTATGAGAAGTCATCTTGGAGATAACTAGTAATTTTGATATGTGATTTCTCACAACTCACAACACACATTCCTCATTTTTGGCATCACAACTCACGGCCACTACTATTGCTCAGTAGTGAATTCCCTCTTCAACATTCTCCTTTGATTGTTCTTCTTGAATTGAATTCAAGTCAAGAATAAATCAAAATTTATATATTAATGAATTGAATTCAAGTTAAGAATAAATCAAAATTTATATATTAATTAATAATGTTGTTTTGAATTTTGTTTTTCCTATGATCTAGTTTTATCTAGCAATTGAATTTGGTCTTTTCTTTTAAGTGTGGTGTGGACGAATTAGAGGGGTCCTACTTTTAATTTTAACGTGAAAGGATTTCGTTGAAAGAGGAAAAATCGCTTGTAGCGGTTCAATGAATTTATAAGAAAAAGTAATATTTTAGTTTACATTTCATGCAGCTTTACGTTTATCTCCTTTAGCAACATTCACACATGTTTTATTATGTATATTTATGTGTTTGAAAATATTGAACACCGGGGAATTGAAAGGAAACACTCCTTTCAAATCAATTGAAATTTCTTTTATTTTATACTTTCGCCGTGTTCTCGAACCATACCGATTCTTTCACGCACCCTCCACCGCTTGAAGCCGTCGTTCCTTTGGCCTAGGACGCTTGGGGATGCCACCCTTTCCAGCTCACACTCTGATATTTGTTAGAAATATAGCGTGATAACATTAAGCTTTTAGGCCTATAACATTCTTTCCCACTTCTCACCCAAGTTGGGGAAACATTTGATAATCGACTTCATGGAGCAACTTCCCTCCTCTGCCGGCAAAAATACCATTAGGGTTATTGCCAATCACACTTTCTTCCTCTTTATGATCATTTTGCTGCTTCATTCCTTTCTTCCTTGTTCTTGGAACAGGTTGCACAACCTTCCCATCAACATCACTTTTGATCGGAACAAGGTATTTACTAGTCATTTTTTGAAAGAACTGTTGACTTCATTTGGCATCCGCAACAGCTCAATTAGTTTTGCGTATCACCCTCAAACTGACAGGCAAACTGAACGCGGAATTAGTGCATACCGTGCTATTTACGTTGTACGTGTGGTTTCGCCCAAAAGCAACGGACGCAATGGATTGAGATGGCTTAATACTGGTATAAAACACCTCCTTTTATGTTGCCATTGGTATGACGTCGTTTGAAGCCCTCTACTGCTACAAACTTCAGTATCTCACATCAACCCAACTTCAAGAACCTCAAGTTATTGGTGTTAGGAATTGTTACAAACTCGCGAAACCATTCGCCAACATCTCAAACTCCACCTTGAAGCGGCCCAAACTCGAACCAAACTTTATGCGGATTGCAACCGAAGTGAAAGAAGATTTCAGGTGATCAGTGACCGGGTCTATCTGAGGTTGAAACCTTACAGGAAACTCTCTCCCTCCACAAAAGCAAACTCTGAAAACTGAGTCCCAAATACCTAAGGCCTTTTCAGGTTTTGTAATGCGTTGGTGCAACTATCTATGAGCTCCGGCTAATTCCTCATGCTAAGATTCACCCTGTTTCTCTAGTCAAACGAAAGGTGGGCAAGTTGATCACCTCTCAGCTTCCTTACCCCCTTTTGATGACAATCTTTGCTCGCCATCTGAACAACTCGCTCGTTCCACATCTTGATCAAGTGTGGTCACCTAACCGAGTCATCGGCTTCTTGGGAGGATTACCGCATCACTACGCACCAGTTTCCGCATCTTCAGCCTTGAGAACAAGGCTGCTCTCATGGAGGAGGCGATATTATGCACAGGCGAATGTAATCATAATAAAGAAAGAAGAGTCGCAAGAAATACATATAACATTTTCTACAATTGAAACATATAACAATGTCCAACAGTTAGCTTAGAAGAAAGGCGGGAAATCTGTTGAGAGCACTTAAGCTAGGCTTAGCAGTTACGAAAGACAACAAAACAAGTTTAAATGATTATATCAATGTAGAAGAAAGTCAGAATTCTTTTTTTTAAAACACTGCCATAAATTCTGATCATCTTCTCGGCGGAGCTAAAACTGGCGAAAGGTGGTAGGATGCATCTGATATCATCATTACAGCTCATTGTGGACTTTGCATTCTGTTTTAAACCATTTTATAGGAAAAAATTTACTGGAAATTTGGCAAGTTTCCAATGGTCTAATTGCAGTGACAAAAAGACGGAGGGTGATGTTGAAACTGCATCTTTTAGCATTTATTTTAGGGTTAATTACACTTACACCCCCTCTGAGAATGTATAATTACACTTTTCCCCAAAAAAAATTTGAAATTACACTTACACCCCCTCCAAAAATTCTCTGTTTACACCTCACCCCCATCTGTTAGAGTTTGGACGAAAAATGTCATCAACAAAAATAATTACACAAATTTTCAATTTTGCCCATCATTTAACATTCTCATGTATATTTTTGTACTTATAACAGGATAAGTGTAACGTATATGTATGGAGTGAGGCCAATATTATTATATATTTTTTCCTTATAGTACAAAATTATTACACGAGAATGTTAAATGAGAGGTAAAATTGAAAATTTATGTAATTATTTTTGTTGAAATGAACATTTTCCGCCCAAACTTTAACAAATGGAGGTCAGGTGTAAACAAAGAATTTTTAGAGGGGGTGTAAATGTAATTTCAAAACTTCTTTGGGGGAAAGTGTAATCATGCATTTTCAGAGGGGGTCTAAATGTAATTAACCCTTTATTTTAAAAGGTCGTTTTAATTAAATACACGACTTTGCAAAATTCGTGCAGACGGAAACGACTTTGCGAAAATTGAAGAAAAAACTAGATGAACTTGATATTGAGTTGTAAACACAGGGTTGATATGGAAATTAGCCCTGATAAACTTCATTTGCACCTTTCAAAGTAACCCTTGAAATCAAGCTAGTTTGATACAAAATCTAAAGTGTATAGAATACAGATATCTGGCAAAATATGACAAAGAATAAAGATTCATTTATTGATAGAAACCTGTTGCACGCGGGACACAGGAAATTTATAGTTGAATGGTTATTCTACAACAACAGCTTTCAGCCTTCTACTACCCACAATCAGTGGGGTAAGGCTTTTTCTTAAGTTCATTTTCTCTGTAGAGTCATAATAAAAACGGTTTCCCAAGTCTCTTGAGCAAGCTTATTACCAACATGCCACTGCTTAATGGCAATATTAATGCTGTACACTTCAAAAAAATCTGGGAAAGGCGCATGGAGAAAGCCGAAGGATCCATTCCTCTAGTCACGGATGCTTCTTAAGCATAAGTTACCTTAGCTCGTGTATTCTAGATGAAGTCTGGTTGGCCTGTTGATGTTAAGCAACGATGCCACATCCGGCTGTTAGGGTCGACAACCTTTGGCTGAGAAATGACTTCAGGAATAGGAAAATAGGCGTAATGCGTATTGCAAATTCCAACTGTGATTCCACTATATCCAGCAAATGCACCATGAACCTGCCAAAAATATTTATGTATAACGAGTAAGAATTTCCGTATATCACGGCTTATGCTGTGCTCCAGGATAAAATGACCAAAAAACTTGAGTGAGTTGAAGACATGAAAACCTTCTCAGAATGGCGTTCAACATGCAGACATGTTAAAATTCACTAATTATGTAATGTTTTTCAAGCATACAAAGAAGCAATGGTCTTCGTGCAAATAAGATGAAATTGGTTTGGTGTATCCATTAATGGGTTCATTTGGAGAAATAAATGAGAAAACTAACAAGGGCAACAAGAACTTACAGCATTTTGACCAAGAACAGTACAGAGAATTCCATCAGATGCGTTTGCACGGCATGCACGGATCATGTATGTGGGATCAATGTATTTGACATCCACTGGAAATCCAATCCCTTTAAAGAACTTCTTTGTCTGCGAGGAATGAGTAACTTGTATTACTCGCAGATAATATGGACCCCAAAATTCAACATTAACCATCTAAAAAGAATTAATCTGAAAGTATAGCGACAGGATCAGAACAGGTGATATTTGTGTTCCTTTCATTTACTTTTGCCAAATTACAACACCATTTAATTGGGAAAATATATAATAAATTCATTACAAAAAGTTTATATAATAAATACATTAGAAAAAATCCATCATCAGTAGTGAATTGAATTTATTGGGCAAACCAGCTAGTCTAGAAACTTTCAACTACTTTGAGGAACTTAAGAAAAACAATATCCAAGTTAGACTGATTGGAACACAACTTCCAGTTCACAATGCCCCATCATAGTTCATAAAAGCAAATACCCTCCTAAGAGAAACAGACAGAAGAATATTGATTCAGTCAAAAATATACTCCAACAGGACATAAATGTTGATACAAGTCATCTTAACATACAAACTCTTCTTCAGAACCATTGGTCGCAAGGATAAACAGTATTGACCAAGAAGGAAAGAAAAGCAGATACAAAATTTACCTTAAGAAATACTCTCTGAGCTACTGATATACAGAATTAGAAAACACTATGCTATTGATATACAGATGTCTGACAAGCTACATTACAACACCTCACTAGTAACTAATTTTCGGGTTAAATACACTTTGCCCCCCTCAATTATTGTCGAGGTAGCATTTATACCTCTAAATTAATAAATATAACACTTACCCCCCTTAAATTGATTGGTTGTCTTGAATAATTATATTATTCACAATATATTTTTATATTGTCCAGAATGTGTCATCACCAAATTATTTTCTAAGAAGAATTTTTAATAAGTGTAGAATTTAAATTAAAAGTAAAGGGGTAAATATCACTTATGGTCCCCAACTATGCCACTTATTCAGATTTGGTCCCTCATGTTTTCTCCTCATCAGACCTAGTCCCTCAAATTTAAAGGTTCATCAACTTTGGTCCTTCTGTTAAATATCCGTGAGATTTAATGGATTTGTTAAAAAAAACATGTAAATGGGCTCACAAAATTTCGAACCCACAACTTCCTTGCTTTAAAATGATAGTGCCCTCAGCACTCCACCAAGTCCATTTCTTGGTTATTTTACTACATGAATTGTTACTTATATGTAACAGTAAAATAAAAAGCATATTAAAGAAAATCTCAAAACCAAGCTGAAAAATCTCAAAATCAATCATTCTAATAACCATCTCAAATTCTATAAATTCCTATATATCTGATAACAAAAAATTAAAATATGACCAACCAAAATAACACAAACACCAAACAATGTCATAAATCACAAGACATAAAAATACATAAAAAAAAAAGACATAAAAGTCATAAAACAAATACATAAATTCATGTCATCAAATACATAAAAATAGTCTCGAAAATTTTCTGAACATCAGTTAACACACAATTCAAAATTGTTCCATCACAACAAGAATAGTTATTGCTTGTCTTTTTTCTTCTCCTTATTTCCACTGTCCTTGCTTTAATATTTTTTTATTTTACTGTGACATATAAGTAACTTTTCATGTACTAAAATAATCGAGAAATGGACTTGGTGGAATGGTCATGGCACTACAATCTTAAAGCAAGCACGTGGATTCGAATTTTTGTTAGCCCCACTTACATTTTCTTTTCCTTTTGTTAAAAAATCCGTTAAATCTAACGGATATTTAACGGAAGGACCAAAGTTGATGGAATCTTTAAACTTGAGGGACTAAGTCTGATGATGAGGATACATGAGGAACCAAATCTGGATAAGTTGCATAGTTGACGCACCAAAAGTGATGTTTACCCAAAAGTAAAGTAATAAGTTAATATATATATATATATATATATAATAGATACACAAAAAATATAATATCCCAAAAACTCATATATACTTTTGAAAAAAAAAATTGACATATACATGCTTAACCAAAATTGAAACACCTTTAGGAAAAAAATGAACAAACATATTTTGTCATAATTTTATAAAAAAAATGTATTTAAAAGACGGATATGTAATTACTCATTTTTATCTAAACTTAAATAGTTAATAACTCAAATTTTATTACCAAATTACTATAATCTCTTACATGAAAGTTTATTGTGTATTTATTATACTCATTCATTATTAACTTTGAGTTTGTAAAATTTAATAAGATTTGAACTATTTAACTTACTAATTATATTTTACTTTATTGTAATTAAAAAATATTTTTTTCAACTAAGAAAATTTTAATTGCACTTAAAATGCAAAATTATAAAAAAGAAATCTTTTGAACAACAAATACATATATATAATATAAGGACAATATTGTCCAATATTTAGTTGTAGGGGGTAACTGTTACATTTGTTAGTTTATGGGGTAAATGCTACATGAAGAATAGTTCAGGAGGCAAAATGTATTTAACCTTTAATTTTATAGTGCCTGAGAATTTCTCTTGTATCTGCAGTCATTTTGGTCCTTGAAATATGAAACTTAATTTTGCACATGGTGCCAACATTTGTATAGGCATATCTCTGTACTACAGCAACAAAGTGATAACAATTCCTTCATTTTAGCAAAATAACTGAACAAGTCTGAATATGTTCATAGAAACTGCAGATTTGATCATTTCTTGGATTTAAAAATCCTAGTCTATCTCTCTGACATGGAAAAAAAAAAAGTAACATAAAATTAAGAGATTGTGGCAAATTCAATCATTACAAGCATGCCAAGAAGATAAATCGTCTACTAACTAAACGAATCGTAGACCAAATTGGACGAATGAAAGAAAAGAACAAATAATCACTTGAAAACAACAAGAACAGAGTAAAGGAATTAACCTCTTGTTGTATATGAACACCAATATCTCCTAGCACGATGTTTCCTGATGCATCTGTGGCGTTGGTTTTCTGTAGAAGATCCTGCACCACAAATGTGAAGAAAATAGTGATAAGATTTACTAAATTTTTTTCTAAAGCATATGAAAATCCATCTGCCCAGAGTTCAGAAGATGTCAAATATAAGTGGAAACGGCGAGACTTTTCATCCAGAGAGTTGGGAGTTCCAAAAAGATAAAGTAAGAAAGATGTGCAATCTCTTGTTTCTGAAGTATCTCTATATCCTTTTGAGTTATCTGAAGTCATTTTGTTTTCTGGGGTAGCTTCTCCATCGATGAATAATGAAGAGGAAGATCTTTTGCATAAAGGAACGATTGGCAGGAAGAAACCCCATTTAGTAAAATAGAAGGAAAGAACTCTTATGCAAAGCAGATGTTGCCAGGAAAATAGTATGAACAGTAATTCTGCCATTGAAGTGTTCTCTAAATCTCTGAAATCCAAGCCTACATATCGAGTCTGATTTTCGATTGCTACAACTAGGAGATTCCTAGCATGTTCTAATTTCTATAGTGCTACTTGAAAAATATGCTTATGAAAGCAGTTAGCAAGAGTATGATAAACTTAGACAGGTAAGTGAGCAATTTAAGAAAAACAAATTATATTCTGGACACTTGAAAGAGAATGCATGATCTTACTAACCTGTCCAGCTCCCTCTGCAACACAGACAACAGCAGATCCCTTTCTCTCAAGCAGGTACTTCAGATGACTTAAGACACCATGAGGTCCATGCAGATTAAATGGTACCTAACAGAAACAAGAAAAAGAAAATGAGACAATGCCATTAGGGTCACAAAACTTTTTATCTTTGAATCTCATCTAGCGGAATAGTACCTCTGGAATCAAGCATATATCAATTTGTCCACTAGCAAGAGCTGCCTGCATAGCTATAAACCCACTGCTACGGCCCATCAATTTCACAATCCCGATGCCATGATAAGCGCTATGTGCCTGTCATAGGAGACAGAGAATCATCTCAACTAAGGGTGTGCATAAGAGAGTTCCAGTGCATAACCTTAAAAGTAGGAGGGAAAAGCTAGCAAATGAATAATTAACTCCTGGTTGAAGATAAACTCCGAAAAAAAGAAGTATGAAACTGAACCTCAATATATGCAGAATTAATTGCTCTTTGTGCCTCTTCAACGGCCGTATCAAAACCAAATGTTTTATCCATAAGCAAAATATCATTGTCAATGGTTTTTGGCACACCAACTACAGCTACCTTTAATCGTCTTCGACCGCACTGTATAGCAAACACCAAGAATATAAACCTTGAGAAACATTAGAGGTGGATAGCATCACGTGAGATTAGTCATGACATAATCCCAAATGAGACAAATAAATCCACATATTAATCTTCCTTCTTTCTTTGTCCCACGAATGAAATCACAATAACTTCTTTCATGCTTTAGCTTAACTTAAAGTTCTACGGCGTGCAAACCCCAGGTAAACTTGCTGTAAATTGGATGTAGTTTAATCTAAAAAAGAAAAAAAGATAAACTTTTGATTTCTTTAACTTTTGTACTAAACATTAGAAGTTTAATGTTGAAAATGTGTACAATATCTAGCATGGGGCCAAACTTTAGGTATGAAGGTTATAGTCCAGAAACCTCTTCGTGTATGGCATTGGCACCAGCATGAGTACCATTTCCACCAGAACAAAGAGCATATTGATTCCTCTTTCCTGTCATCAATTCTTAACTTAGTATCAAAACAACCATAGCATTGTGAAAACCTACTAAAATATGATGAAGCCAGATGAATGATGCGCTAGCATCAAGATTACCTCCATACTGTCCACAATATCACTAACTGTAGGTCCTCCACGTGAGACTCCTAGCAAGCTTCCTCCAGAGAGATGAATATTCTGGACCACTTTTCTGGATAGCTGAAACAACAGATCAAAGCACACAGAGTTTGATCAAACATGCCAGGAGACACATTTTTCCAGAAAAGTTTATTAAATCCATGATGTATTAAGTTGCATCCAAGTTTTCAAGATAGGATTTAGTATCATGAAAAATAATTGCAAGAGTATGAGAATTGATTGAGAGTCATTATGGCATGAAAATGATTACTATGTCTGCTCAAGGAGGGTTGATAGATAAGGGATAGCGTGTTAGTTACACAATTCAGTGACCGAGTAGTCTAGTAGCTTGCATAAGATGTTATGGTCAACCTGTGATATGTAGTGACAGCAATGAAGCACTAGATACTTTCAAAAATAGGGTATTGTTTGATGAATACCATTTAAGGAATTGTTGTTACATTTTCTAAACTCTTAGACATCTGAGAGGCAAATTTCAAATTGAGCAAAAAGTATTCCTTGTAGGCCACAATTTCTAGGTTATCATTAAAAGCATTAGTTTGTTATCAGACTTGGGCCAACAATCAAATATTGATGAGGATTGAATCAAAGCAATTGATAATGACATGTCAAGCAAGAAAAGCTTTACTCACAGGCATCTCTGATAGACTGCTGTCAGAAAATCCTCGATATCCAAAAGGGATGCCAACAATCTTTTTCACGCCATATATCTCAAGGGTGATGACTATCTGCAGCGGGAACAAGAAATAATACAAGTTAAAATGTGAACTGTCCATTCCTTGAACAGCCTCAAAGCAACATATAGATTGCTAAAAGAATAATAAACTGCAAAGGTTATATAGAGTATATATATCTAGTCTCCCACAATCATTTCCATCTTCATTTATTCTAATAGTCGAATTCAGCTTTCTATATTCTCTTCCAAGACAACTTATCTGAAACCAGAGCCTAAACAGCCTATATTAGTACCTGTCGTATCACATCATTGAGGCCAGGACAAAGGCCCCCACAAGTAACAATTGCCGCTTTTACATCTTCTGGTTTGAAGTATATTTTCTCTCGGGGTCCAGCACGGTGAACCCTGAAATTAATTCGAGTGAGATATTCTATGAATTGATGCATCGTTATTAATATATGGGTAAAATGAAATGTAGCTCATAAGATTTCAAATTAAGAGTTTGGTGAAAATATTTTAAATTATTGCAATGGGACGCTAAATGATTTAATTGTTAACACAATGAGGAAAATTATTTTCTTCATCAATTTAACATTTAATATCAAGTTGTTTTTCCGTGCTCATAGTTCAGCATCATCTGATCCTTCCTCCGGAAACCAGGTGAAATTTCAAGGTTCTATGTCCAAGAAACATGCTTAGAAGATCATAGCTCTAAGATGCACTCTTTATATATTAACCTCATAAAGTCAAATTAATGATTTTTACCATTGCTCAACCCATGTACAATCTGGATCAATACACTCTGCACCTGCAGATGTAGGAGATGAATAACGTATCACCTGAAACAGTCACATAGAAACTTCTTTCAGAGATGATCAACCCAACAAAACACAGTGCATGGCAGAGAGGAAGCAAGTATCTAGTGCTAGAGATATGAAGTAGTCATTCTTTCATCGGCAGGTTAAATGTAATCTGAGAAGATTAAAATAAACATTAAATGCATATATTGCAAATAATTTATCTAATAGAGCCTGAGAAACACATGAAAATATGGTTGTGTTATATGCTCAATCTCATTCAACTTCCCAAATAGCCAATCCTTTTTCCAGTTGGTGTTAGATAGTGAGGCTTCTGGCGAGTCTTAAAATCATAGGAGTGGGACTAGCAATACAAGCAAAATCATAGACTCTAACAACCTAATAGATATCAACAATAGATGTCAACCAACTTGATCAAAATCTGATCAAAAACAAAACAGAATATATTCATTGTGGAGTAACCTCTTGTAATGAGATTGAAGAAGATTCATGAGTTGACCGATAAACTAAATTACAAAAACAAAAGAAAATAGAGAAACAGCTAGGAAATTGTTTGTGCCGAGATGAATAGTAATTTCAGCCTTCTGTCTTCGAGTGAAGATTAAAACAATATAAGATCTGGCTAAATGTATCTCAAACAAGTTTTCCAACATAAAAATAACAAACATGAACACCCTGGGACTTAAGGAGATAAGTTGATGTGATACTCTGCCTGGGTAAAAAGCAGTCGAAATTTCATATTTAAGACGAAATGCTAATACAGTGTCAGGCACACCTCTGAAGCAATTCTTATTTCAACATAGCTATGAGAAGAAATTACACATCCTCTTTTGCGCTCGGACCTTCATAATTAAGCATAACCTATCAACTACTCTTTTCTATTCAATATAACTGGAAAACTAATAAGAGAATTACTAGTTATTTCCAGTATAACAATTCCGGAATCTACAAGCAGTAATAAATGTTCATAATCAGAAAGAATACAATATAATAGAAGCAGCAGCAGCACAATTGAGCCAATTGATAATCCCTATTCAAATTGTGGCAGTAAATATGAACAAGAAAAAACAAAAGAAAGAAACTGACACTATACCTTAAGTAGTACTCTATCGTTGTTGTTGATGTATCCATGCCATTCCTCATCTGATGGATAACCTTTAGCAAAATCAGGACTTACGGGAGTCCTGTCACAGAATCTCAAATTAAATTACCTTTTAAAAAAGGAAATATTCAATTTTAAACTGAAAATTTCAGATGATATTCCCCACATTCTCTTTGCCATTGGATTTTCAAGAGATGAAAAATTAGTCATAAGCTATGCACAATCCCTTCAACTAAAAGGCACAATATTTACATGCATGAGTACAACAGAAAGCTTAATCCACTGCATTAGTAACAAAACAAAATCTCCATTTTCCTAATAAACCATACAAAACAAAAACAAACAAGAATTGACATAATCAGAGAAAAAAAGAAAGACGGGGAGTACAAGTAGACGAAGTCCAACCAACAATATATTTATAGACTCACGATCATTATTCATCTCAGGCGCACCACAGAATCTACGAGAATCAAATTCGGCAAACAAAACTAGAAGAAAAATAAAAACAGACTTGTTTTCTTTTGCAATTCAGCTATTCTTATTCAAACCCCATCACAAACCTCATTTTGAGACAGAAAGGAGAGGGGTAAGAAACGGCGTCGGGGAGCACATCAGTGATGTGCGGAATGCGGAAGCGGGCCTCGAAGTCATGCTGGTACTTTGACTTCCAATCCGGATCGCTGAAATCAATGCTCCCCTGCTTCCCCCCTTCCGCCTTCACCTCAATTCTCCTCCAAATCCGGGTCCGCTTCCAGTTCGGGCTCTTGTAACATCCAAAACCAAAAGAGAGCAAAGCATTGTCAACGAAAGTAGTCCTCCGCCGGAGAACCACACCCGGTTTGATCGCCGGCGAAAGCGCCTCCATTAATCGCGCAACCGGAAGTAAATGCAACTATATGCGTCTCTGTGTGTAGAAGAGAGAGTGGTGGTGGGGAAGATCGGAGCGACGGAGAAAGCTAGTGGACAGCAGAGAGTATGGACAAAGACTATAAGTGCTGTTGCTTTTACTCTTTCCTGTTTTCTTCTATTTTTCAGAGTTCAACGGAGAGTTCATGTGGAATTACGAAAGCGGCTTTGACATATGATCCAATTCAATTAGCCCCCTTTGGGTTCTACAATTCTTTTTGGCAACATTCAATAAATATTAATTAGGGTAAATTTTATCATAATTATAAATATTTTTTCGTTGTTTGAAAAACTACAAATACCCCTTAAAATTTGTTATTTTCAACAAAAAGATCTGAAATTGACCATTTTGCCTTTGAAATTTTTATTAAAATAGTAGAAAAATCAACCGAAGCAAATTGTGTTATTGCTCCTCTGTATAAAAAATTTAAAAAACCTCTCCATACGCATTGTAGTTCAAAAAAATTTAATAATTAAATAAAAAATAATTCAGTACATAAAGGCATTTTAATCATTTCACTAATAAAATGGATGGAATGGGTTATTTGTTTGATGGTTACAAACCTCAAGGGTATTTGTAATTTCTCAAACAACTAGGAGATATTTGTAATTATGCCAAACTTCAGGGGAGGTAATGTAATTTACCCTATTAATTATTTGCATTTTCATTCATTTCAAGTTTATTATAGGATTCATAATATTGGGATATTAATGACTAAAATACTCATAAAGTGTAAACTTGGAATTTGTGAACTGGTAAATTTCCAAACGAAAAAATAATTATTTCCTAAATTATAAATGACTATGACATAAAAATCACAGTGAATCAATGATTTTTACCATGATCAAATAAAACAAAAGTAAAAACTTAAATTTTAACCACGATTATATTTAATATTGTTCTTAGTTACGGTTACATTTGACCATTGACACGATTCTTAGGGAGAATTACACTTTTGGTCCATCCACAATACTACTAAAACACTTTTGGTCCCAATTAGAACAATTTTTGAACACTTTTAGTCCATCCGTCAAGTCACAATTAGACGTTAACGGGAAATCTTCATGTGAGGCGCACATGAGTTGTTTTTCTTCCCCAAATCAACCAATTCCCCCAAATTCTCCCAAGTTTCAAGTCATTTCCCATCTTTTCCTCTTCCAAAATCCCAATTCCCAAATCCCAAGCATACTAATTTTCCAAACTCCCAAATTCAGGTTCCTCGAGGACATACTCCGTTACTTGGACACAAAGTTCCCCGACCCGCCGTTGACTATCACCAACAATACTACTAGTAGCATCTGGGGTTGGTGCGGCGAGACGACACCATTGGTGGTGAGAGTGGTGGTACTGCAACACCTGAGCATGAACTGGCACTTGGAGAGGATGGTGAAGTGGGCAGATGATGTGGCAACGCGCGGGGGAGATCCGTTGATGGGCAACTCGCGAATGGAGGTTAAGAAGTTTGCGAAGAGCTACTTGCAGCTACTTCAAGTAATGCTAGAGCACGCACAGATTGAGGAGATGGTTCTCATTCAGAAATTAATATGGACTGGGGATTTGGAAATCATGATTTTGGAAGAAGGAAATATGGAGACAACTTGAAACTTTGGGAGAATTTGGGGGAATTGGCTTATTTAGGAAAGAAAAGCAACTCACGTGCGCCTCACATGAGGATTTTCCATTAACTTCTAACGGTGACTTGACAAATGGACTAAAAGTGTTCAAAATTGGTTCTAATTGGGACAAAAAAGTGTAACCCATGAATGAAAGGGGACCAAAAGTGTTATAGTAGTACTGTGGAGGAACCAAAAGTGTAATTCTCCCCAATTCTTAAGCATGCCTAATATTTTGACATTGCATGTACAAACATCGGTTAATAGTCGTTCCATAGTTATAGTTAATTAGTATCACTATAATTTTTATTTTTAAAAATGGTAATTATACATGATAAAAAAAATCATATTTCTTTTAATTTCGTTTCGCATGACCAGAATTTCTTTTTCATCCATGCATATGATACAATTCAATTATTAATAATCCCGTCACAACTAATGTTTTTCAAGAAAAAGAAAAGCAGTACTTTAATTTTGCAAATGACAAAACACATTGACCTTTTTCAAAATTATTACAAAAGCAAAAAGAAATTAAGAGGATGTTTGGGTGAGTTTATAAATTTTTTAAAACATCTGATAAGATGTTTCAAATGTTTAAAAATTTATAAGATATTACAAATTATTTGATAAGAGGAGCTTAGAATTGCTTCAAAAAAAATAAATAAGGAGTTCCTAATTTATTTTTAAAATTTTAAAATATTTCTTCAAATTAATTACAAATTGTCATTACTCAACATTTTTATAAATTTCATAATCTTATTTTATCCAAATATTTCGTGAACTTATTTTTAAAATAAGATCTAACATTGTATAAATTTTAAAAATTATTTAACTAAGTTGAGACAAACACCGTCTAAGATAATCGAAGGTTGTCCTTTTTCTAGGTTGTCTTTTTTTTCCCCGACTACTGTTTCTTTCTCCTCATGACTTTCAAATCGAGTTCACAATTATGAGAACTTTTCAACTTTAGTTACATTTGTAGAATATTGATTTGAACCTTTCGTTTGATGAACTTCAAAAGAAAATAACTAAAAAAAGACAATTAAAGAATAAGGAAAAAGGGAAATATTGACAAAAACCGGTAACAACTTTAAAGTAGTTGCTTGTGGGAATCTACTAGTCAATGAGGCATTATTCCTTGTTATCGCATCATCAACCATGAAATGCGCTTTTAGCTCTACCAACTGTGGAAAAGAAAATATGGGCGTGGATTGATGCATTCCACACAATCAGATATAAAAACTGTTTCGCTTTTTTGAGATTGATAGAATAAATTATTTGGGTCCATTTATATGATTCTAGGAGATTTAAGAAAAGAATAATGAAAAAGCTGAAGTAGTTCTTAATTTAATCAATGTTCTGAAAATTGGCGTGGGAGATCGAGTCGAATAAGCGACAAAAATGCAAGCAACCTCCTGTGATATTACAAATGTGCAAATTATCCCCTTATAAAATATAAAATAGTAATTTATCTCCTTGTATTTTTTAAAATGTATCAATTTACTTTCCCATATTTTTTAAAATAGAGCAATTTACCTTCCCATCTAAATTGCTCCATTTTAAATAACACAGGGAGGCAAATTACTATTTGTTTTTCATAGGGGATAATTTGCTCATTTGCAATATCACAGAGAGGTAAATTGCATTAAACCCTGAATAAGCTATTAGGCCATTGGGATGTTGTTTCGATTTGTTGAACCGATTACAAATATTGTTGAATAATGTGTTGATCAATCTCGTTATTGCACAATTGATGTTTTAACATAGTGGTTAGGTTAAGGTCTCATGAATAAATTCGAGATCTCATGGGCCCGAGTTCCCACCAGAAGTGTGGATATTTGTCTCACTTAATATGAATATTGTAATAAGCATATTCCTTACTTAATGTGAATTTATTGATTACTGATGTAATTATGTAATGATCGTTTGTAAAAAAAAAAAAAATCATTGTTGTATATGTTGGATTGTTGGCTTAATAGAAGAATATTTCATTGTGATTTATTGATGGTCGCTTTATTTTTTTGGATTCATATTGTTCAGGTGCTAATTCATGTTCGTTATAATTAATCGGGAGATGTATCTAATTGTAAATAGGTCATGACATGATTGCAAGCATCGTATGCAGGTCGTAGAGATAGGCATGACATAACCTTCGGTAAACCTCTAGCTAGTACATTGATGTGGATTTGTAGGTTTAGGCTTTAAGGAGAGGATCCAACCTATGAGCTCAAGTTTAGGTGTTAAATAGTCTCGAAAGAGATATTAACATAAATCCCATATAAAATTATAAAGTTAGAAGAAAAAAAACAAAAACAAATGCAATATGAGTTCCATAGACCATTCCTATCAAATGTGTCATCACAAGCACAAACAAATATATAACTTTAATTCAAGTGAATTCAGAGAGGTTTACACATTATAGAGAGCTAGGGAATCGAATTTGGGGTAGCATCGGATGCAAGTGAAGTGAGGGTGGAGATCTTGGAGGTGCATAGACAGTTAATTCAATGTAGTGTGAGATTGTTTAATATGCACATCACATATTTGATAAAAAGTGGTCTATGGGGATGCCGAGGCAAGGTGTCACAGGCCGTCCTTCAACTAGGAGTGCCGGCTGTGACTTACGGAGGACGTGCGGGCGATAAGGGAATGTCGGCCCGGCACGTGGAGCGCAATGGTTCAAGCGGTATGCGATTCGGACGTCGGACAAGGGAGTTGTGGAAAAGGTGCGCTCCTCGGCCATTTCAGGGACTTTCAATATCTACTGCTAGAACAAGGGAAATTATTTTTAAGCCTATTATAAGGGGGACAGCAGTGGTGACTCCAGCCAGTCCCCTCCGTTCAGCGAGGCACTAAATGAGCGATTCCCTTGGGGCATGATGGGGGCCTCAAGGGCCGGCTTTAGGCACCTCGAAGGGAGGGCTAAAGTCCCCGGTCGGTATGGGAACCGAACGGGCGGCGTGGGCCAGGATGGCACACGTTGGGCAAGCAACGCGCCGAGAGGCTCCGTGTGATTGCGAGGATGCCCCACGGGCTGCGGGAAGACATAGGCAATACCTCTCGGGCGGAATGAGCAATCGAGGCGAAGCATTGAAAGACCTCGTGAGCTACTCGTGTCATGAGCTGTTGGGGTCTAGCCATGCACGATGATCCGTTGGCCAAGATACGCGGTCGTGGGGCGACGCCGCGCTATGGGTAAATTATGAGGCCACGCCGAAAGGCAAGGAGGCATGTTGGGCATGCCGTGCGAGACTGATGCGAGATGTTGGCATAAGATTTGGGCCAAGGACGGATGATGCTGCCCTACTCGGGCGAGGCATGCGAGACGGGCATGGCGAAGACATGCGCCGGTAATGCACCGAGTGATTGTTGTGCGTGAGATGGACGTTGTGGGCGTAAGTTGGCCCATAGTGCCGAGACGGGGCGAATATGCTCCGAGCCATTGCGAGAAGTATCGGCGGGGCCCGAGATTGTGGGCGAGATGCAGGATGGCAAGCTAGCTAGTTGGGGCCGGACATGAAGGCGCGCAAGGCGCAAGAGCCGCGACCCTCTGCGAACATGGGCATTCCGGATAGGCGAGTGCTTGGGCGCAAGGCGCCGCACAGGGATGCGTTCGGATGTCGCGCTAGTAAGCTACGAGTGTCGAAGACACATGGTCGGGAGACCGAGAGGACTCGAATGGAGGAAGGCCGGTCGAAGGTTGTGAGCAATCTGAGAGGCATCACGGGCCAAAAAGAAATATTCCGCTGTGACAAAAGAGTCCGCCCGTGACACTTGGTATCAGAGCCCGGATAATCCTGGGCTCCCGAAGGACGAAGTGCGCACTTGAAAGGAAAGTGTGGCACCTGAACTCTACAGCAGGTAGAGGCGAGTTGAGACCGTTTTGAGATAGAATCAGACCGGATTACGGCACAGTTGTGTTGGTTTGCTACGTGTGGCTTTGAAATGCTTCAGTGAGCCGATTGTAAGACGGAATGGTTTTGGGGGATGTTCGCCACAGAATGAGAGAAGTGGGTGGCATCCTTTCGTGCGCGTTGGAGCTGCTTGTGAGTGAGTAGCGACGGTCCAACCTTGTGTTGTGTGGGTTGGCAGCGTTGTTGGCATGATATGTGTTTGAGCAAGCTGTCGGCTGTTTCCGAAAATTTTTTGTTTTGGGGTAATGATGTGTGAATCAGGTTTCGGAATTCATCTTGGCTTCCCTATGAGGGAGGGAGACATGCCGATGCGTCGGGTGGACTGCGAGAGCCATGTTTGTGCGATTTAGCAACCATGTGTGCAGGAATGCTGCAAGTCAGGAGACGATTAAGACGTTGAGGCCGTTCGGTGGGTGAAGTACCACCTTGTTGAGAAACCTTCCAGCAGGGAAGGATGAGCAGATGTTGAGGTGCTGAGGCACCGTTGCACATCAGGTGCATGCAGAGCAAGCCACCCTTGGGGTTGCAAGGAGTGGACGCCTAGACCCCTTTCTACGTGGACAGTGTTGCGTGTGGAAAGTGTTCTGAACAATGTGTTTGGGCAGAGCTGAGAATGTTGGGATGAAGTTTTCGTGGAAGAGATGGGGGTGCATCGAGCGAAAAGATGACACGCTCCAAGAACCAGAGGGCAGAGATCCGTAATGTGTGATTTGAGGCAACTTGTCCGGAGCTTGTGTGGAAGAAGGCCACCAAGCAGTTTTGTGTGCTCATCAGGAGTACAATTGAGCTGAGTTGAGAACGTTCCTTGAAGAAGTTCTGACACCATATGTGGGCTCTTTGGTCTAAGGATTTTCGAGAGAGACAACCGAGTTGAGATAGTGAAGGAGCATCAGGCTCTATTGGTGCCAGGAGCGGCATGGTGTAGCCGGGGCGGAGAGGGACATGACAGTCCTAAACTTGCTGTCGGTGTTGGGTTGGGGCACAAGCTTCAATCCTTTTGGCCGGAACGGGACGTGAGAGTTCCATCTTGCGGTCGTGTTGGGTTGGGACTAAGATCTCAATCCCTGTTTGTTGGTCAGGACTACAGTCTTGATCCTGATTGTCGGATGGAGAGTAGAAGAATCCTCATCCTGCCGTCGGATTGGGGGGGGGGGGTAATCCCAATCTTGCGGTCAGTTGGGGGCGAAGACCTCAACAGTTGTGCAGAGTCAAGTGGACTCGTTGAGGAGAGAATGGGACCAGCATGCGGCGGGGTTCCGATGTTTTGGGGCGAGGCCCAAAAGTGCTTTACAGTTGGGTTCAGTGTGGTCGATCAACCGCAGAGGCGGAGTGCGTGCTTGCCGAGGACGGCAACACATCGAGTGGGGGAGAGAGTGCGTCCAGCACGCATAGACTTCAAGCTCAAACTTGTTCCAAATCAATTCGGGTGTATATGAGGCACTGTTTTTGAGGGACATGATTCGTTCTAGCTCAATTCCGAGTGTAATGAGGCACTGTTTTGAGGGATGACACAGTATGACGGCACACTTGACGAAACTTGTGGCACCATTTGTTACCCACCAGTCACAGAAAGAGAGTGCAGAATGTTGACACAGACTTCGGACTTGGGGATTTGAGTGTATTGATACACTATCCATGGGGGCAAACTATCAGTTGAAGCAACAGATGAGGGAGAGAGTGCAGCGTTACGGCTCAGACTTCAGGCCTGAGGGATTGAGTGTATAGAGACACTATCCGTGGAGGCAACCATCAGTTGTGGCAACAGTTTGGGAAAAGAGTGTAGAGAGGTACACAGACTTCCAGCTTGCGTTCAGTTTGGGAAGAGAGTATAGAGATGTACACAGACTTTCAGCTTGCGTTCAGTTTGGGAAGAGAGTGTAGGGATGTACACAGACTTCCAGCTTGTGTTCAATTTAGGAAGAGAGTGTAGAGGCGTACACAAACTTCCAACTTGAGTTTTCAGTGAGGAATGGAGTGCATTGAGGCACTATATTTGTGGAGGCAACCCAGCTACTAAGGAAGTGAGTGCAGAATGAGGGTACAGACTTCCAGCTTACATTTTTGTGTTGAATTGGATGCATTGCGGCACTATTCGGGGGAGCCAACCACCAATTGAGGGAGAGGGCGTAGACGAAGTACACGGACTTCCACTTGTGTTGAGCAGGCCACTATGAGGTGCAGATGAGGCGCCATCGGGGTGGAGACAACGTGTTGTGCTGAAGAGGCACTCACGCAGATGGGCTTAAAAGAGCCAGAAGTCGGTCTGGTGCTGCGTGATACTGGGAGGAGTATCAGACACTGCATACACTTCAATTCTTTGTGTATGTGTTGACAAGGACGTCAACAGATCGAGTGGGGGAGGATGTCACAGGCCGTCCTTTAACTAGGAGTGCCGGCTGTGACTTGCGGAGGACGTGCGGGCGATAAGGGGATGTCGGCCCGGCACGTGGGAGTGCAATGGTTCAAGCGATATGCGATTCGGACGTCGGACGAGGGAGTTGTGGAAAAGGTGCGCTCCTCGGCCATTTTTAGGGACTTTGAATATCTACTGCTAGAACAAGGGAAATTATTTTTAAGTCTATTATAAGGGGGACAACAGTGGTGAGCTCCAGCCAGTCCCCCCGTGCAGCGAGGTACTAAATGAGCGATTCCCTTGGGGCATGATGGGGGCCTCAAGGGCCGGCTTTAGGCACCTCGAAGGGAGGGCTAAAGTCCCCGGTCGGTATGGGAACCGAACCGTCAGCGTGGGGCCAGGATGGCACACGTTGGGCAAGCAATGAGCCGAGAGGCTCCTTGTGATTGCGAGGATGCCCCGCGGGCTGCGGGAAGGCATAGGCAATACCTCTCGGGCGGAATGAGCGATCGAGGCGAAGCATTGAAAGACCTCGTGAGCTACTCGTGTCATGAGCTGTTGGGGTCTAGCCATGCACGATGATCCGTTGGCCAAGATACGCGGTCGTGGGGCGACGCCGCGCTATGGTTAAATTATGAGGCCACGCCGAAAGGCAAGGAGGCATGTTGGGCATGCTGTGCGAGACTGATGCGAGATGTTGGCATAAGATTTGGGCCAAGGACGGATGATGCTGCCCTACTCGGGCGAGGCATGCGAGACGGGCATGGCGAAGACATGCGCCGGTAATGCACCGAGTGATTGTTGTGCGTGAGATGGGCGTTGTGGGCTCAAGTTGGCCCATAGTGCCGAGACGGGGTGAAGATGCTCTGAGCCATTGCGAGAAGTATCGGCAGGGCCCGAGAATTTGGGCGAGATGCAGGATGGCAAGCTAGCTAGTTGGGGCGGGACATGAAGGCGCGTAAGGCGCGAGAGCCGCGACCCTCTGCGAACATGGGCATTCCGGATAGGCGAGTGCTTGGGCGCAAGGCCCCGCACAGGGATGCGTTCGGATGTCGCGCTAGTAAGCTGCGAGTGTCGAAGACACATGGTCGGGAGACCTAGAGGACTCGAATGGAGGAAGGCCGATCGAAGGTTGTGAGCAACCTGAGAGGCATCACGGGCCAAAAAGAAATATTCCGTTGCGACAAAAGAGTCCGCCCGTGACACAAGGGCACGCGGAGTTATGGCAAATCGTTCTCCACCTAGTTGAAGGCATAGGTGATACTCCTTGGTTACTTGTGGGGGATTTCAACATAGTTTTGGACCATAGTGAAATTTGGGGCAATCACTTTGCTTCTAGTCTTGTTTTGGAGAAATTCCAGGATTGTGTGGTAGAAGCAGGCTTTGTGACACTGCCTATGAAAGGTCTATTGTGTACTTGGTTCAATCAAAGTGAAGCACCAAGGAGCTTGTGGAAAAGATTGGATTGGGCTATGGTTAATGAGGTTTGGTTGAGTCATGGGCTGACAGCTACTGTGTTAGCTCACATTCAAGAATATCTGATCACTCCTCCATCATTTTACAAGGAGGGAAGGTACAAAAAGGACCAACCACATTCAAATTTGACAACTTTTTGGCTAAAGACCTAGGATTCTTGCAGGAGGTAGGGAAGATATGGAGAAATTTTATTCACGCCACTGCATGTATTGGAGTTTTTTTACACAGGCAGACTGCCAAAATTTTGTGTTGGAGTTTTTTTACACAGGCAGACTACTAAAATATATCAATGCCACCTTGCTCGCTTTGATTCCTAAGGTACACAGCCCTAATATGGTTGCCGATTTCAGACCATATCCTACTGTAATATTCAATATAAACTCATTGTGAAGATTAGTGAAAATGATGCAAATGGTTATGGGGGTCCAAAATACTCAAAATGCTTTTGTCCTTGGCAGAAATATAACTAATAACATCTTATTTGCCCAAGAGCTGTCTGCAGCCTATAATCATAGGCATTTGCCTCCACCATGTGCAATGAAAGTGGACCTAAGGAAGGCCTACGATATGGTGGAGTGGGATTTTTTGACGATTGTCCTTAAATTGTTCAAATTCCCTATCGATTCCATTTGCTCGATCAGAGATCGTCTTATTACCACAAGCTCTTTTCTTAACTTGAATGGCTCTATTCATGGGTTCTTCAAAGGGGCAAGAGGCCTGAGGTAAGGGGACCCTCTCTCCCCCTATTTGTTCTTGATTGTAATGGAGGTGTTTCACACATTGTTTAAAGCGACAGACTAACAGAGTGAGGTATTCAAATACTACTAGAAGTGTTAAAGCTTACAGTTATTAATGCTTTGCTTTGCAGATGACTTGTTATTATTTTTGCTTTGCAGATGACTTGTTATTGAGGTTGGTTCTGTTACAATCATACATCAGGTCCTGAAGCAGTTTGATTACTTATGGACCTGAAGACCTCCTTTTTCATATGCCCACAACTGAAGGAAGTCTTCAAGCCAAGTTCTCAAGCTGGTCATGCCCTCCGCAATATCCTCGTCAAAAGGAACTCGCGACCGAAGGACCTCCCCGAAATAACTCTCCATATGTTGTTTAATGTCCTGTTCTTCGATAAGCAACTGATCCCCCTCCACCCAACGTTGACGAATGGAATTCTGACGATGTCGCTTGCTCGCGGCTCTGTGGAAGAATGCGTATTGTGGTCACCTTCCCGTAACAAATTCTTTTTGCTCCGCTAATTCCATGCCGTTTCCTCCTACATATTAAGGAACTCAAGCTCTCAACGCAACTTAGTTTCCTGTTGTCAACTCAAAGATGAAATCTGCCCCTTCCGGAGTTCCAAAAGTTGTTTCTGCAGTCGTTCAATCTCCTTACGAGAAGAAGATGAATTAACACTTTGCCAATTCTGAAACCCCTCAGTGACGCATGGTTTTGTCCGAGAAGTTTTGCTGATCAGACCCAAGTCCATGTGCCCTCCACTTATCCGCTACTATTCGTTCCCGGGAGTCCAAATTAGCCCATGCAACCTCAAACCTAAAAACACGTTTCTCGGATGAAAATGAACCCGAGCTAGGTTAAGTTCAATTATCAGTCGAAGATGGTTTGAATAGACAGTCTCCGAAAAGCGAGCTAACGTAATAGTGAGGCATTGTGACCATCTTAAATTGCCGTATGCTCAATCTAATTTCTCTTGCCAAATATGTGGGTATGACTTGATTGTTACACCATGAGAAATTAGTCTCTCCCACACCAAGATCATGTAAATCAGTATCAAGTAGCGCCTCTCGAAAATTCCTAATCTGCCAATAGGGGCGCAGAGGGCTTCCATCTGTCTTTGATTGACACAATGTATCATTGAAGTCATTGGCACACAACCAAGGTTGTGACAAATGGGTCGCAAGATTCCTTAGAAGTTCCAGGACCGCTTCTGCTTTGCACATTCGCCGAACCGTAAAAACCTCTAAAATGCCAGATAGGGTAGCTTCATCAAACTGAATACTTGCATCAATATGAGAAGGAGAATAAGACTGGATGGTAATCGAAATGTTCTTTCCCACAGTAAAGCTAAGCCACCTCCTAGACCTCGGCTAACAACTGACCGCCTGAATAAGCCAAACTTTCTCTTAATCCCTTCAATCCTCCTCCCAGTACACTTGTTTTTGGAGAGAAAAACCAAGTCGGGAGTTCGGAGAAGATCCCAGAGCCCCTGAGTTGTCCAAGGCCCCCCAATGTCCTGGCAGTTCTAACAAAGGATACTCATTGCTCCCGACGGGGTTGTGAGGCAAATGTTGTCGTTATATGGTAATATCCAAGAGAGCACCATTTGATTTAAAGAGCTTAGAGGGGATTGAACCATCAACCTCTATAAATAGGTCACAAGAAGCAGCTTGTTGCCATTTTCGAGCGGTAACTGAGATGAAATTCCGAGCAGAGGGATTTTTGTTACGAGACAAGGGGGGTTTTGTAGCGATGGGTATGGAGAGTGTCGTAGTGGAGAATGAAGGGGGGGGGTATGATGGAGGGATACTAACTAGATCAAGAGGAGGGGACTGGAAGGTGGTTGCAGGGATTGATGTGGAGGACAAAGGTATTGGTAAAGGGGAAATGATTGGAGTGGTGCAAGGCTCGTAAGTAAAAGAGACCAAGAGTTCATCCCCAAGGATTGATCGAATTTTCAGAACCCATGGAATTGGACGACGAACATCAATTTCCACACGGATCCGCACACTCACCCCCCAAATACTGCCACTGGAATACATATCAACATCCTAAAAAACTCCAATCTAATTGCCAATAAAAAATGCCATTTCCCGAGTTATTTTTCCAGTCGGCAAGTTGTGAACATGTGTGTAAAAGTCACACGGATCCAAAATATGGAAGAATTTGAGCAGGAAATGATTCTCCAGCAAAACCTTAAAGTCAATTCCCTTGACAGGACTAAACGATGTGATGAGAGTCAACCGTAAGGCATCCATGTGAATTGATTTGTGCATGATCACCCTATCCACAACGACAAACCTTCTGTGTTAGATTTCGAAGTCCAGACCCCCAACGGTGCAACGGAACCCTCTTCCTTCGGCGTAAAGGACAAAGCTTTTCCAAGTCTACGCAACTCCGTGCCCATGAATCGCAAATACGGCACAACCAGCGAGAACTCGAGGTACCCACACTGACAAGGTAACCAGAATGCCGAGACCTATAAACCAAGAGAAGATAGCAATAATAAGAGAAACAATAAGCAAAAAAAAAAAACACTAGGGAAAGGAACAAAGGGGAAGCGAAGAGCAAGAAGATGGGCTATACCACGTGGGGCTGAATTATTGTCAACGCCGGCGCAGTTGAGAGAGATCAGATCCACACAATGATGACGGACTCGACAACTACAGGAAACACTCGACAAAACCCTAATCCCTTGAACACTCAAACTAGACTAACTCTCGGACACGACCACAAATGAAACAAAAAGACCTGTGCGAGAAAACCCTGAAGGACTCAAAGGTCTCATTCGAGAGGAAGAGACTCTCATACGAGGAGACATTCCTACTAATAAGTCTTTGGTACCTGTATTCTACTCCGACCTTATCATAATTCTTAGTTTATAAAATAGGTAACTTGCACTTTGCCCCATTATAAAGATATTAATAGAACATGCCCAGCCCCTAAACTAAATAAATGACAATGAGGCCCTGAACTTTTAAAAGAGTATTTTACTGTCTTTATTTAAAAGAGTAGTTTACTGTCTTTCGCATTAAGGAGTAGCATTGCCCACTTTTTAGAAGTTCAGAGGGATTGTATTGCTTTTGTTTTAATTTATTTATTTAGGAGAATTTATTGTTTATTAGTATTTTTACAAGAATGTACATATGTTGCATTTAATTCGTTATAAAATTGTAATAATCTCATTTTTTTTAAACCAATTTGTGTAATAGATCAATGTAAAGATAACTAGTGCATGATGAATGGATCATTACTAAAGAAGACAAGCTTAACGAGTAAATTGTTAGATCAAAGATAAACCTAACTACACACAGGATAAAGACCAATCATTAGCCTTTCTTTAGCTACAAGAGATTAATGGGATTTAATGCAATTTACCTCCGTGTGATATTATAAATGAGCAAATTACCCCTTTATAAAAAAAATAATAGCATTTTACCTCCTTAGCAGGGAGGTAAATTGTTTCATTTTAAAAATCACAGAGAGATAGATGCTATTTTATTTTTATAGGGGGATAATTTGCTCATTTGTAATATCATGGAGGGTTGCTTATATTTTTTCCGATATTAATGTAATAACTATTGTTGTCAGGTGTCATCCCTAAGAAATAGGACCAACGATAATGGTTATAACTAAAGTTGTTTAACCAATGATATCTTAAGTTTAGTGGTTAATTTTGAATTTCATAAATAAGTTTGAAGTTATAAATTCAAGTCCTATCAAATTTATGGATATTTATCTAACTTAATATGAGTAATTTACTACAATAAGTATTTATTTCACTTAATGTGACTTTATTGATCAAATCGATATATTTTTTAATTATTAAAATTGTTGTAAATGATGTAATCACTGTTTCTATAAATAAAAAAAAAAACTAAAGTTGTTTTTTGTAGGGGAAAAATAAACTGAAGTTGTTTAGTTGTGCTTTTAGTGCAATGTCATTGACAACTAAAAGCTCTCCAGGTAGTGTTGAAATGAATTAAGTTGCATTTTAGTCCCCTATAAAAATATTAATAGACAAAGTAAAAATAAATTATGCAACTCCTCAAACATTTAAAAATTAAAAAGAAGTTCACTGTCTATGTGCTTGGAGGTCATATTGTTGTTAGGATTTTAGACCTATAACTATTATAGGGAGGAAAATTATAATCTTCCTAAGATTCAGTTAATAAACATACAATGTACCGTATAAAAGTTGAGTAGAAATATTACCCTTGAAGCGTGATTCCATGTGTAATATTTCAGAGATAAGAGCCGCAAATGAAGCTCCTCTGCTAGTATCCACGAGCAACAATCGGCTATGGGGATCTGCTAGGATCTTCACCAATGTAGAAGGTTCAATAACACTCTACTTATTTGGTAAAATATGGGAAAAGAATAATGGAAGAGGATCATTAGAATATATTAGCACATTCTACAAACTAATACCCCCTCCTCAAATGGCCAACACTAGTATTTAAAATGAGAAGGAAGTGACTCTTCATTCATCCTTTTAAATGTGAGAGTAAATGAAAACTCTTGGTGTAGTGCCTTTTTATGTACCTAATCTTAATTAGGTCTTCATGATCCACATTAAGAGTGGATGGAGTTATAAAACTCCAAAAGACTTCACAAGTCACTCACCTTAATATCCTCCATTATTATTATATATATATATCTCATATTAATAACCCATAACTTGTTACTATAATATGTGACCCAACAGGATTTAATTAACACTAGTTAGGGACTAAACCCAACAATATTAAGTGTCTTCTAGCAAAACATTAATACTCCTTACCGTTAATTAAATAATTATCATCTTTGTTTAATAATATTATAACTATTTAAATAATACACTTGATTTGTGGAAGACTTCCAACAATCCCCATTTGTTCCAGAAAACAAGATTATAGAGTAGTAGGATACCTCCCACTAACTTTCCACAAGTTGTGTATTCTCAAATCCTTTGTCAATGTGTCCCATTCAGAAATAAGGTAAGAACTATCATCATCCTTATAAAGTCTAAACATGCTTCTCGGTCTCTAGAGAAGAACTGTGAAACAAATGATTAAATAAATAATCCATTTGAATACCTCCATGCATTTGCAGTTCCACCTCCTCGAGTGGCCAGAGACAATTACCCATGAGTAGGTTAGACAATCCCATCTTATTCCTCTATTTCCACCATATGATTCAAATATCCCTAATCGTAACTGTTATTGCCCCTTTTTATGGCAAGGCGTTAGGGTATGTCTAAGAATACCAATTCTCACACATGAAACAAGGAGAAAACTCAGGTATGAGATTTGATTTAATAGTTATTTGAGATATTCTCATGTTACATTCTTAAAGAAAATCTCAAAACGGGTCAAGTGTAAATAGAAGTTCTCAACTTTTCTATCAATGTTTTTGACTAGACATCTCGTGTCCCTATGACCCATGAAATAAGATCATCAATCAAACAACATTCTAATCATTATAGGTAATTAATGTTCCTACTTAATTATCTGATTAGAGACTATAATAATAATCCATAGTCACCAGTTCACAAAATAGGATTTCATATAGCAAGTCACACTTAGTATCCTATATGGAAGTTATAGATTAATTTTGGACTTTTATTTGATACCAAAACCACAATTAAATAGAAAAAAACTTTTACTGAATAATCAAATTATTTATAATACATTTAAGAACATGATTAAATGTAAAACAACTATAACGACATCAAAGCCATTCTCTGTGTTTGATGCCTATCTCAGTAAAATGCTGCTCATGTTTCTTCTGAGACATTGGTTTAGTCAGCGGATCAACAACATTTTCATCCATTATTATTTTGCAGACTTTAATGTCTTTCCTATCAACGATTTCTCGAATCAAGTGAAATTTCCTTTCTGCATGCTTGGATTTTTGGTTGGTATAGGTTCTTTTGCTTGTGCGATAGCTCCATTGTTGTCACCATAAAGCTTAATTGGACTTGCAACACTAGGAACAACACCCAGCTCAGAAATAAAATTCTTGATCCAAACAGCCTCCTTCACAGCTTCAGCTACAACAATGTATTCAACTTTAGTTGTAGAATTTGCCACTGTTCTGTTTGGAACTCATCCAACTAACCGCGCCTCCATTCAGAATAAAGGCATAACCTGATTGGGAATGGTAATCATCCTTATTTGTTTGGAAACTAGCATCTGTGTAACCTTTTACACAGAACTCATAATCACCGCCATAGGTCAAGAAATAATCCTTGTCCGTTTAAGGTACTTGAGGATATTCTTGACTGCTGTCCAATGGTCATTACCAGGACAAGACTGGAATCCACTCGTCATACTCAAAGCAGACGAGACATCCAACCTAGTACAGACCATAGCATACATGATAGATCCAATTTCCGAAGTATATGGAATCTTGCTCATTCTCTCTAGTTCGTCAGGAGTAGTGGGACTTTGCTTCTTGCTAAGATATTTACCATGAGAAATAGGTAAAAATCCCCTTTTAGAGTTTTGCATTTGGAATAAGAAAGTTATTAACATTTCACAATGATTTACTAAAAATACTATGTGTACTAATTGTCAACTTGGAAAACGACTCTCTTTTAATAGCTCAGAATCCATTTTCACATTTCCTGTAGAAAAAACCCATTGTAACTTATGGGGTCCTCTCGGTAATTTCTTCACAAAACTTTCATTATTATGTAATTTTTGCTGATGATTTTAATCGTTATACTTGGTTATATCCTTTAAGAAATAAATCTTACTTCTTCCAATGTTTTCTTGAGTTTCAAGCTTGTCTCCACCTCCATTGGATTGAAAAACTTTGATTTTTTTTTTGTCAAACAAATCTCAACATGTCAAGAATCTTATTTATATAATTTTCTTGATTTAGTCCAATCATCCTCTTGGACCTATTTCTATAGATCCGGATAACCAAGATGTACTTGGCCTCTCCCAAGTCCTTCATAGAGAAATATTTTCCTAACCAAGCCTTTACAGACTCTAGCGTAGGAATATTGTTTCCTATGATCAATATGTCATCCACATACAATACTAAAAATACAATGTTGCTCCCACTCAATTTCTTGCAAACACAAGCTTCTTGAGGATTTCTGAGAAAACCAAAGTCTTTGATTGCTTCATCAAAATGAGTATTCCAGCTTCGGGATGCTTGCTTTAATCCGTAAATGGATTTTTTGAAGCTTACATACCTTCTTTGGACTTCGTGGATCGACAAAACCTTCCGGCTGTGTCATATACACCTCATCGTCCAAATAACCATTTAGAAAAGCGGTTTTGACATCCATTTGCCAAATCTCATAGTCAAAATACGAGGATATTGCTAGGAGTATCCTTATGGATTTAAGCATTGCTACTGGCGAAAAAGTCTCATCATAATCTATACCATGAATTTGTTTGAAACCTTTTGCCACTAACCTTACTTTGTAGACAGCTTGCCATCCATATCGATTTTTATCTTATAAATCCACTTGCACTCGATAGGTCTAGTACCTTTAGGCAAGTCAACTAAGTTCCAAACTTTGTTTTCATACATGAATTCCATTTCAGATTTCATGGCAATAAGCCATTTTTCAGAGTAGGCACTCGCCATAGCTACTTTGTAGGTAGTAGGTTCATCCATATCTAATAGCAAAACTTCATAGCCAACATTGACAAGGTACCCTTCTAAAGGATTCCTTTTAGGTGGATTAGATTTCCTACTTGTCCAAAGAATAGGCTCAACCACATTAGTATGTTCAACCGAAGTTGATGCTACATCCTGAGCTCCCACTGGAGAAGCAATTACTTCAGAAGTGATTTGTGGTTGATCGTTTTGAACTTCTTCAAGATGAATATTTCTCCCACTTAGCTTTTCAGAAAGTAGTTGACTTTCTAAAAAGACACCATCTCGAGCTACGAATACTTTGTTCTCGCTTTGGTTGTAGAAGTAATAGCCTTTGGTTTCCTTGGGATAACCTACAAAGAAAACCTTTTCAGATCTGGGTTCAAGCTTTTCCGATTGTAAACATTTTACATAAGCTTGACAACCCCAAACCTTTAGAAAAGATAGCTTAGGAACCCTTCCTACCCATGTCTCATATGGAGTCTTTTCTACAGCTTTGGACGGAGTTTTGTTAAGAATGTGAGCAACAGTTAACAAGGCGTAACCCCAAAATGATATCGGAAAATCAACTAAACTCATCATCGAACGAACCATTTCTAAAAGTGTCTTGCTCCTGCGTTCTGAAACGCCATTAAGTTGTGGTGTCCCAGCTGGGGTTCGCTGTTCAAGAATACCACAACTCTTTAGATGATCAATAAACTCTTGACTCAGATATTCACCACCTCGATCTGATCGAAGTACTTTGATCATCTGGCGAAGTTGATTCTCTACTTCATTTTGAAACTCTTTGAACTTTTCAAAAACTTCAGACTTATGCTTAATTAAGTAGACATATCCATATCTACTTAAATCATCAGTGAAAGTATTGAAATAGCTATATCCTCCCCTGGCTGCAGTGTTCATTGGACCACATACATCCGTATGTATTAGCCCTAATAGATCACCAGCTCGTTCACCAGTTCCACTAAAAGGTGATTTTGTCATTTTTTCAAGTAAACAAGATTCGCAAATGTCAAATGATTCATATCAAAAGAGTTCAATATTCCATCTTTATGGAGTTTTTGAATGCGTTTCTTATTTATATGGCCTAGATGACAATGCCATAAGTAGGTAGGATTAGAATCTTTTGATTTTAGTCTCTTGGAATTGTGTACATGAAATATTTGTTTATCTAAATCAAGCAAGTATAATCCATTCACACAATGAGCAGTACAATAGCAAATTGCATCTTTATGAATAGAAAAACTTTTGCTCTGAATCATAAAATGAAAAGCTTCAGAATCTAAAGTTGAAATGGAAATCAAATTTCTGTTCACTGACGGAACGTAATAACAATTATTTAGTTCAAGAGTCAATCCTGATGGTAAAGATAAAACATAAGTCCCTACGGTCAAAGCAGCGACTCTAGCTCCATTGCCAACGCGTAGGTCCACCTCTCCTTTTCCAAGTTCCCTAGTCCTTTTTAGTCCTTGCACATTGGAACAAATGTGAGAAACACAACCGGTATCTAATACCCAGGAACTAGAATTTGCAACATTGATCTCAATCACGTATACCTGAGGTTGAAGCAACAGAGCCGTTTTTCAAGTCCTTCAAGTACTTTGGGCAATTCCTCTTCCAATGTCCCCCCTGGTTATAATAGAAGCACTTCTGGTCAGGATTAGGTCCATTTTTAGGCTTGGTAGGCTTAGCAACTGTTTTGCCAGTACCTTGCTTCCCAGAAGCCTTCTTCTTGTTCTTGTTGCCTCCCTTCTTGAAAGCATTTTTCTTCTTTTGAACCATTAAGACATTTTTCTTTGGTTCACCTTTGATGCTCTTTTCAACAGTTTTTAGCATCCCAAGAAGCTTATGAACAGTCTTATCCATGCTGCTCATGTGGTAGTTAACCACAAAGTTTGCATAACCTTTATGCAGCGTGTAGAGGATAATGTCAGTTGCAAGCTCGTTTCCAAGTGGAACACCCAAACTCTCCAAGTTTTCAAAAAATCGTATCATCCTAAGAACATGAGGACCAACAAGTTCATCATCATTCTGCCTGCTTTCTAGAATAGCAGTCACAGTTTCAAATCGTTTAACTCTAGCTGCCTTACCAAACATAGCTTGAGTTGAATGATGATGTCATAGGCTTCCATGTCCTCAAATTGCTTTTGCAATTCAGGGACCATAGAGAGCAACATCAAGAATGCGACATCTAGGGATCGTTCTTTACGAGCTTTATAAGCTGTCTTTTCTGTAGCAGGAGCATCATCAACAGGTTTTTCAGAGAGTGGTGTATCCAATACATCTATCTTTTTCTCTTGTTTGAGAACAATTCTCAACTGTCTTTCCCAATCAAGAAAATTAGCCCCATTAAGCTTTTCTTTTTCTAGTACAACGCAATAACTAAAGTTTGAGTTACTAGCCATCTACAAATAAAAGGAAATGCAAAAATAATTAAAACATAGGATTATTCAAGAATAAATTAAGTTTAAAATGAAAACTTAATTTTATTCCATTAAAATTCAGATTAAAATGCCCTATAGAATTTTAATGATTCCAAGATCCCATTTCCTCTTAGGTTTAAGCAAGCTTTGGCTTAATAACATAAAACTAAAAGGTCATTAGGTAAAGTATCTCATACTTAATTATTCAAAAATATCTCTTGGCGGACAAATAATAACTCTTATTAACTCTTGCCCCTTGCATCAAAGTGTCATCTTTTCATGACCTACTTTGTTGAGTTTAACCAATTTTTACCAACTATTAGTCCTAAAATAATCAATGACACTTTGCTTTGGCGAAAACTATCAAATGATGATTGAAGGCTTTATAGTGTTACTAAATGGAATAGCAAATAAACTCAATATTATTAGGGTCTTAGTTGTTTCAGTTAATACATTAAAAGTGAACTTATATTAAAAATTAACTCTAAACAACTTAGCATGCATTAAAATAATAATAATAATAATAAAGCAATAAAATTAAATAATGCATTCACAAGTGATCCTAGTATGGCCCCTGTACTTAAAGAACTAATCGTCAAGTCTCTATTGCTATGAACCTCTTGGATCTCCATCCATCTTGAATTCACCACCATGGAATACATAGGATCTTGTAATTTAAATAAAATTTAAATGCAATAAATTAAACCTAGTCTAACTATTACATACAAAACATCTAACGATTCGCAGATCGTATTTAAATTACATCCTAAACATGACAGCTTGCAAATCGTATTATCTGTCCTAATTTGCATCATACTTCATAGAAAAAAAAAAAAAAAAAAAAAAACATAATTCATTCACCCACTACTATATGTAGGTGGCCCATGCATATAAAATTAAACAAATTTAAAGATATAGCATGAATTTTAAAAATATAATTATATAGTCTTTATTAGTTAATGTTAACATGAAAAATAATCAGATTATCAACTATTGATTTTGCATGACAATATTTGCTTGATAATCAAATAACTTTAATTAACGGCTCCCACTTAATAAACAATCCCTATTAGATTTAAGTGAGATAATTATTAAACTAACTTATTAACCATTAATAAACTTTTAACAAATTAAAAAATCTCCCTTTAAAAAACTTAAAAAAACCAAAATAGATTGTAGAACAAATTTCATGGATCATAAAATTTAACCAACCTTCCATAAGATAAATATTCATAATCCCATTATGATTAGGAACTCAATTTAGGTGATTAACATAAAATAGCCAAATAATACCAAAACCAAATTTTGACAAAATGTTATTCGGATATTGATAATAACCATTTAAACAACATTTTTTAAAATAAATCTAATTGGCCGAAAACTTAAGAACAATTTGACAAGTATCCAAAATTAATTATAACAGACAAAATAATGGAATAACTGTTAATCAGTAATAGTAATTTTATTGTTGATAATAATAATCAATTAGTAATAACAATTATACTAATCGAAAAAATCAAAAGTAAAATCACAAAATTTTGGCCCATTATAAGATTTATTAGATCCAATTGTAACTAATCTTATTGTTAAGGAAATTAATATAGATCCTATCCAGATTAAAAAAATCTTAAGAATAACAGTATCATAACTATATTAATAAAATCAATTTCATGTTTATTTTTTTAAACACTTTAAAACAAACATGAAATGTGTAACTTTTACACATATGAATCCGATAATGTCCTCCATAAAGTTCTTAACTTTATTTCAAAGATCCAATCTATAGTCCATGCAATTAATAATTCATGTTAAAAATTAACCAGTTCATATACAATTACAAAGTTACATCAACTTTTAATCATGATCAAAGTATATTATTAAAAGGTGCTCTGATACCACTGTTAAGAATTTAGACCTATAACTATTATAGGGCGAAAAATTATAATCTTCCCAAAATCCAGTTAATAAACATACAATGTACCATATAAAAGTTGAGTAGAAATATTACCCTTGAAACGTGATTCCACGTGTAATATTTCAGAGATAAGAGCCGCAAATGAAGCTCCTCTGCTAGTATCCACGAGCAACAATTGGCTATGGAGATTTGCTAGGATCTTCACCAATGTAGAAGGTTCAATAACACTCTACTCATTTGGTAAAATATGGGAAAAGAATAATGGAAGAGGATCATTAGAATGTATTAGCACATTCTACAAAATAATACCCCCTCCTCAAATGGCCAACACTAGTATTTAAAATGAGAAGGAAGTGACTCTTCATTCATCCTTTTAAATGTGAGAGTAATGAAAACTCTTGGTGTAGTGCCTTTTTATGTACCTAATTTTAATTAGGTCTTCATGATCCACATTAAGAGTGAATGGAGTTATAAAACTCCAAAAGACTTCACAAGTCACTCACCTTAATATCCTCCATTATAATATATATATATATATAAGTATATATATATATGTATATATATACCCCATATTAATAACCCATAACTTGTTACTATAATGTGTGACCCAATAGGATTTAATTAACACTAAGTTAGGGACTAAACCCAACAATATTAAGTGGCTTCTAGCAAAGCATTAATACTTCTTACCGTTAATTAAATAATTATCATCTTTGTTTAATAATATCATTTAACTATTTAAATAATACACTTAATTTGTGGAACACAATTGTCCTTTCTCAAAAAAAAAAAAAAAAAAGAATTGTTGTCTATTCTAGTGTATTCAGATAGGGGTCCGTTGCTTTTAAACTACAAGAAAAATGTTATACTAGTCACAATATATCAAGTGACAATATAAAGTTTGTCAATAAGAATATGAATATATATATGTATATAAGTGATAATAATTTTAATTTTGTCATAATATATATAATTATTAGTGATAAAAATTATACAATTTTTTTTTCTATCGATAATTAATGGCACATTTACATACAAAAATATTGTTTATTCACTGGTAAGTAAGTTAAATCCTAAGGCGGATTCTTATTAATAAGCAAGGGGTTCCAGACCTTCGAGTTTACACTTGTTAGGAGGGGTTTATCTCTTTCACTCACGTCCAAATAGGATTAATTGTGGTGAAAATCAAAAAAGAAGAAAAATTGTGACACATCTATAGTAACAAAAGTGATGACAAATAATTATTGTCATTAGTTTGTCACTATGGCCTCGTTTACTTTGTGTGATGGGATTATAGTGGTATAGGTTAATGAATGATAAAATTTAGGATATGTAGTGATAAGATTATACAATATTTTGTTTATTTTATTGGATGAAGTGTTGAATTAATGTGAGATAATTTTGTCTTAAAGTTACTAGTATGCCATTAATTTGAAAAAATATTATGAAATATTTAAAATTACCCCTTAATAAGACACAATAATGGTCATTGCAAAGAAATGCTTTTATATTTTGCTTTTTCAATTAGTAATTTTAGATTTTAATTATTATCATTTTGCTAAGTTTTCAAAACACCCAAAAAAAAAAGAAATAAGATTGAGGACAAATTAGGCCTTCAAAAAATTGTCTTGGGTTGGTGGGCTTTGTATGATAAGTAATCCCACTTCATTTGGTGGAATTACTCTCAACCATTTATTCTTCTCAAATTCGGGCTTGGCCTCATTATCCCGGGCTGACCATTTGAAAAGTAAACAAGTTACTAAGTTAGATTTGGTTGGTATCCAGCCCAATCCAACTAAGTAAACATATCCTATATATATGTCACTAATTGCTTTTAGTGATAACTGGGTTAATAGCATTTTACCCCCCTGTGAAACCCATAAAAGGGAAAAACCTACCTGAATTCTGAAAAAGGGCAATTCACCTCCCTGAACTTTTAAATAAGAGGCTCACTGCCTCCCTCATTAGTATTAGCTTAAAAATTTTCTTGTGAAGACAAAATTGCCCCTGTATATATATGTATTATTTACTGTTTACTGCTGTAAATTTTGTTTGACTTCTCCAAGTCTGAAAAGAGGGATAAGCATTTCTCAAAAACCCTAGCACTCAAAAACGAAAATTGAACGGCGAATTCATATTTTCTCATTCGATTTTGTAGTTTATTAGTAGGTTTATCAAGTGGGTATTTGATTTTGAAGATAATCACCGATGTTATTCTCTATTTCGAAGAAGACTATTACATGAAGCCTATTTGTTTCCCGAAGAAGAAGTAAGGTATGCAATTCTATTTTGTTTTGGTTTCTAAGTTTGGGCTTAGTTTTAAAATATTAGTTTTGGGGTGATGGTTTCTGATTTTGTTGGATTAAACATTGCTATTTTGCCCTGAAATTTCGGAGAGCTCTCCCGTGTTGAATCTGCAAATTTTGTTGACAAAGAAGACAAGAGGACAACATTAATCTATTGCTCGTATAGATGGTTAATTTTGTTGAAGATTATTGTAAAGTTGCATTTACATTGATGGGCATTGCTATTTTGTTGAAAATTCTTGAAATGTTCCACTAGAAATTTTGTTGGAGATTTTTGGAAAGTTCCAATACAATATTGAGAGTTCAATTTACTCTATCAAGCCTCGTATACATATTTCTGTGATTAACTTTTTTTTTTTTCAAATTTATGTAATTAGCATATGATAAGACTAATCTAATTTTGGCTTTATGTGTTGGTGTATAAAGAGCTTGTTCCCTGAGTCCACCATATAAAGTTGAATGTTTTAGTTTAGTTTTTGGAGCTTTGTTCAATTTTTAATTCATTAGGCGATATAGATAAGTTGAATGTTTTAAACTTTTGAGGGATTGGTGTCTTTTCATTCCTAAAAGAACATGCAAAGTGATCCCAGATGTCTTTTTTTTTTTTTTTTTAATTTTTTGGAGATGACAGCATGTGGTTCCTATTATCTTTCTTGTATTTGTCTATTTTTTAAACTTTTTTTTTTCTAATTTCATTATGTTCCAAATGTGGTCCCTATAGAATTTGTATAAGGACTTTATACAACCTGTATGCTTATATTTTTTTATATATTTGTGTGCAGTAAACCATGTATCATCAGTTGGAAATGTGGGTTGGAGGGGAATTTGCAAACAGCCCTAAGCATATGTATGTAGGAGGTAAGAAATATATTTTTAGTGGGATTGATCTTGATAGGTTTAATTTGGAGGACTTATATGAATTGTATGGAAGATGTGCGGGGAAGAGGACAATTGTAAATTTCTATTATATACTTCCTGGGTATTCAATGGATCTAGGTCTTAGGTTGTTGTATTGTAAATTTCTATTATATACTTCCTGGGTATTCAATGGATCTAGGTCTTAGGTTGTTGCATATGGAAGATGTTGGATCTAGGTCTAAAGACATATGCACATATGATTCATGGTGTGCTAGGGCAAAGAGATTATATTAAGACCAGATTTGAGCCATTGAGACCACCAAAGTTCAAAAGGAAGAAGGGTAGGCCAACAAAACTAAGACGAAAGGGTCCTGATGAGCTACAGAGAAATACATCAACCAGAAAAGGCATAACTCATGTGTGCAGAAAATGTCTACAGACAGGCCATAATAAAGGGTCTTGTACCAACCCAACACATCCTCAATCTATATTCTACAAGGTAATCTGATTTGAATTATTCTGTCAGTTTTATTGAGCAAATTCATTATTTTACTAATTATATATATATGTAATTACTTAGGCTGCTCCTGTGACTACTCAACACAATATCTATCTCAACTATCTGATGCTCCTCCAATTTTGCCTCAAGATGTTGAAGCTCAACAACAACAGACCATTCCTCCCAAAAAACCAAAGGTATGTGTGTGGAACTGAAACTAGTGTTGGATTTTTATTTTTTTATTTTTAAATTAATGCTCAATGAGTTGGGGCCTTTATGCATTAGTTGGTAAGGCATCAGGTTTTGCATTGTTGTGGTGTTGGTTTGTTAATGTTAAACTACAACTATAATACGTTCATTAGTTTGGGTTTTCTTGATTTTATATATTTGTGTTTGAGGTTTTCTTAATTTAGGCTATCATTTTTGTAGTTGCTATATTCTTGAGTTTATATTGTTGTTATATAAGTTATATCATTTCATTATCATGCAGAAACTATCTAGGCCAACACCTTCACAATCAACAACAGTATCTGGAGAGAATCCACCTACCTCAACCCCGGCCGCAAGCATTCCACAAGCCTCAGTCCAAAGAGCAAAAAAGTTGATAGTTACTGAAGTTTTGAACAACATCAGGAATAGGTCAAATGAAAAGAGGGCTAGGCAAATTAAGAAGTAGAATTATGTATTGATAAAAATTGTGTTGGATGGTTATTTTTTAAAGTACTTTTTGCTTGGAATTGTGTTGGTTGATTTGGTTAATTTTGAACAACTTCAGAAGATTGTGTTACTTGGAAATATTGCATAGGTTTTTGTTTAATGTATGCTCTGGATGGATAAGTTTTGGTTGAAAATATTGCACAGGTATTTGGTTTGCATATTCTTAACAAGTTTTTTTAGCACAGGTTTTTTTAACAATTTTTCCGGCTAAAAATATTGCACATATTCGTAACAGTCTTTTTTTGGGCTGAAAATATTGCACAAGTTCTTAACACCTTTTTTTTTGTTATAAATATTGCACAATTTATATTGAACAGTTTTTTCTTTTCGTTTTCTTATTGAATTCTTAAAAAGTTCTTTTTTGCACATTTCATACTATACAAAAACAAAAGGAAAAAAAGAAAAAATTTTATTATTAAAAGTTACAATATGGGTATGTGATTGAGAGAGAAAAAATGTGCAAAAGGATGAGGAGAAATAAATGAGAAGACATCAGTAATTGTTCTATTAAAGAAATTAATTAAGGGCAAAATATACATTTTAAAGGCAAAAAATACAGGACCAGATGCAATTTGGGCGAGTGTGGCGCGTAAGAGGGTAAAATTGCCTCTTATTTAAAAGTTCATGGAGGTAAATTGCCCTTTTTCACAATTCAGGAATTTTTTTGTTTGCCTTTTATGGGTTTCACAGGGGGGTAAAATGCTATTTACCCGTGATAACTTTATGCACAACCTTTTAACACTAATTTTACTAACGATAATTTTCACTAACGGTTCTAACTAAGAAAACGATAAAATTCGTTATTGTGATAACATAATTCTTTTTGTCACTAAATATACATAATTTATGTTAATATTAAAATTGTCACATAAATTTTTTTATCGTTAATCTTCTTTCTGTAGTGTAACCCGTTTTGAAACATTAAGGCCATGTTTACCTTCTCATATTAGGCCTTTTATAGTAGTTAGTAGAGATCAGTCCGACGTCTAGTTAAATTTGCCCCGGCTCGCTACTACATTGTACAACCCAATACTACCGCCTACTAGGACACCGATTATAATATGTCATGTGGATGCAATATTATTAATTTTTGGGACCTACCCATTCCCTACTAATTTCTCCAATCTCCTTGGCCGCTTTTTTCACTCTCAAGGTTATTATTTTACCCACCCTTGTACCTAAAATTTCACCTGATCATAAATCGACTGACACAAGGTACGTGGAATTTTTAAATGCACATCTTCCATATTTTAACTCACCTCCATTCCGGCGAGACCCTGGAGTGGATTTCTCACGCTTCATCCCTTTTAACATATTCTGAGTTTGAGAAATTCTTGGTTTTTTGCTAGTTTATTTGGTGGAGCAAGAACAAGCTTTATATAGAAAATATCTCTACAACTGATAAAGATCGCAATTGCAATTCCTATTCGAGCTAGGATGGCTCCAGAAAAATTAGGAAGAAAGATAGGATTTTTTTGTTGGCATAAAACTGACTGCCGTTTTCTATTACTTTCCAAATTTAAATACATGTACTGTTATTGGATGGATCCCTGCCAAGTGTGTCCATCTCCAAATAGATTATAAAATTGCCCTAACCGACTGGGCTTGTAATTCAAAGACATTAACTAAATGTAATCCAAAAGCTTAACAGCCTCGTCTTTTGTCTGCCTAAATTTTCGCATTGTTTGGGCCACTCAGCTCGGCCCTATGGTCTGGGTTTCCTCCAGATGCATCCTACTACCCCAAGCTTAACTCCCCAGTGGACTCAGCCTGGCCCAAAAGTGTATCAATGCCCGACCTATCTAAATCAACCTTGTCCGCAAGGTTGAAGTCAAGGAACTGGGTTTTGAAATCTGCGATTGCAACCCACGAGGAGTCACTCGCTTCTTGGCCTTCCTAGTGCACTAACAGCTGTGTGTGAATCGGCACCAGAGTGGCACGTCGCCCAATAATGCGCAGAGGTTGTCGGCCAGAAGCACCCCCCAAGATCTCCGACTGAAGAGCAGCGCAATCGGCCGAAATTGGCCCATGGTATGGTTTCAACAGTGAGATGTGGAAAACAGGGTGCACCTTGGCTCCGGCCGAGAGTTCCAATATATATGCTACTTTTCCGATGCAACGCACGATTCGGAAGGGTCCGTAAAAACATCGGCTCAATTTCTGTGAGGAGCGGCGATGGACCATTTGCTGCCGATATGGTTGGAGACGCAAGAGAACCCAGTCTCCTTCGGCCACATCGCAGGCTTGGCGGTGTTTGTCAGCCTGCGATTTCATACGCTGGCGTGCCGCGCAAGGTGATACCGAGCGGTTTCCAAAATCTCCCGCTTGGTACGCAATGGTCCTCCACAGTGGCTACCTGGGCCTCTCGCCGGACGAAGTCAACGATGGCTGGAGGTGGTTGACCATACAGAGCTTGGAACGGGGACATCCCAATGGCCGAGTGGAAGCTCGAATTGTACCAAAATTCTGCAAGGTGCAGAAAGCGGAACAGCGGTGGGGGTTTTCGCTGACGAAACACCAGAGGAAAGTTTCGAGGACCCTATTCAACACCTCCGTTTGTCCATCAATCTAAGGGTGGTAAACGCTACTATAGGTCAACATCGTTCCACTCAGCCTGAACAACTCGCGCCAGAATTGACTGAGGAATATTTTGTCTCTGTCGCTCACAAATGTCCTTGGCATTCCATGTAGGCGGTAAATTTCTTCAGCAAACACAGAGGCCAATGAGACTGCTGTAAACTTAGGAGGGAGCCCGATGAAGTGGGCATACTTCGAAAGCCGATTAACGAGAACCCAAATAACGGTCTCTCCTCCTAACGATGGTAAGTGGGTTATGAAGTCCATACTAATATCCTCCCAAACCCGTCGGGGCACGGGTAAGGGCTGAAGAGTTCCCAATGGTTTTTTGCGTTGAGTACTTGTTGTTTTGATAGGTTCCACAGCTTCGGATGAGGTCTTAACGTCCGAGCTCATTTTCGAGCAGTAAAAAGAGGGGGCGAGCCGAGCCAGGGTAGCCCTAACACCTGAATGACCCCCAATCGTAGACGAATGGAACTCCCCAAGCAGTTGCCGGCGCAATCCATCATGATCTGACACAAATATATGGTCCTTAAGGAGAATCAGCCCTTGGGCTTCGGAGAATTGAAGGGAGCCCTGCGGATTGCCCTGCAGTCGTGAAATGAGTTGCTGACCATCAAGGTGGGACCGCTAGAATTCCCGAAGGCGGTCTAAGACATCCAGGGTGGTCGATGAAACTGCAACCATTGAGTGTAGGGCGAGGACTGGGTGTTGCGAAAGGGCGTCCGCCACCGCGTTGTCCCTGCTGGAGTGTAGTGGATATCAAAATCATACCCCAGTAACTTGGTAAGCCACTTTTGTTGAGCTGGCGTTTGTATAGTCTGAGTAAAAAGGCCCCTTAAGCTTTGTTGATCGGTAAAATTGTGAAATTTCCTCCCTAGCAGGTATTTTCGCAATTTACGGACGGCTTTCGAAATGGCGAACATCTCCATTTCATATGCGAATGATGCTTGCAGCCGAGGCCCCAGTTTCTTACTAAAGAACGCAATAGGACGTTTGTTTTGAGATAAGACCGCCCCAACGACCACTTGAGATGCGTCTGTCGTGACATCAAACGATTGGGCAAAATCTAGGAGGCACAACACTGGAAGCTATAGCATGGCCGACTTCAGGGCCTCAAAGGCAGTGGCGGCGGCTGGGGTCCACTGAAAATCCTGACGTTTGAGTAGGTCCATTAGGGGGCTCGCTATGGCGGCTTAATGGCGCACAAAACGTCGGTAGTACCCTGTCAGCCCCAAAAAGGCCCGTAAGGCTGTGAGTGACAACGGCGGGGCCAGTCCTTAATGGCTCTGATCTTGGATGGTCGGCGGCCACGCCGTCTGCCGAAATGATGTGACCTAAATAATCCACCGAAGGTGAGCCAAAAGTGCATTTACTGAACTTGACAAAAGAAGGACTTGTCCAACAGTAATTGCAACAACTGTTCAAGGTGAGTTAAGTGCAGGGTCCAAGATAAGCTATAGATAAGAATATCATAAAAAAAAAAACCAACACAAATCGACGGAGCAAGGGCCGAAACAGATCATTCATGGCCGCCTGAAATGTCGATGGGGAATTTGTGAGGCCGAAGGGCATCACAAGGAACTCAAAATGTCCATCGACTATACGGAAGGCCATCTTGTGGGTGTCCTCCTACGGCACACGAATTTGGTGGTATCCAGCTCGGAGGTCCAGTTTGGTGAACACCGAAGCACCATGTAATTCGTCTACAATTCGTCCATCATGGGAATTGGGAACCTGTCACGAACAGTCACAGCATTAAGCCCCCGTAATCAACACAGAAATGCCATGTCCCATCTTTCTTTTTAGCCAGTAAAACCGGTGAGGAGAACGAGCTTGTATTAGGTTGTATGATCCCTTCTTGTAACATTTCTTGTATCAATGTGGCCATTGACTTCTTTTTGAAAGTGGGGGTACCGATATGGCTTTATATTGATGGGTGTTTGTTATTGCAGGAGGTGTATGTGGCTGCTCTGGATTTCTCGGGGAGGCAGGCCTCGTGGCACGGTAAAAACAACTTGATATTTGAGAATGATGGGCTGTATGTCTGGAGGGATTGTGGTAATGGAGAATGGCTCGTCCGGAGTTTGGGCTGGGTGTATAGATAGTAGGCAGAATGAGTGTATGGATGCGGTGGAAATAAATCGGCGAATTTGAGACATGGAAGCTATTTGAGGGGTGGCTGGGGTTATCCCGGATAAGGTGACGAGCTGGTTGTTGTAGTAGAAATGCATCAATGGGATCGAGAAATCCGACAGAAACGGACCGAGAGTGCTGAGCCATTGGACGGCTAATACGATGTCGGCTCCGTAAATGGGCAACACATAGAGGGACACCCTGAACGGGTGGGAATTGATATGGAGAGGGACGTCCCGACAGATGCCAGCACAGTGTAAGTTCACCCCATTACCCACCACGACCGAAAAAAGGGGCAGCGGCGTGACAGAGAGGCCGAGGAAGGCGGCTACTCGTGGCTACACAATGTTATGGGAGCTCCCTGAGTCAACCAAAATAGAAACGGAATGTTCAAAGACCGATCCCCGAAGACACAGCGTACGGAGGGAGCATGAGCCCGAAAGAGCGTCACTAGAAAGATGGAATAGCACGTGGTCCAGCGCCGCAATGGGCGGTAAAAAACGAGGCGGCGGGGGAGGTGCCGAGGCCGGATTAGCGCCATCATCCAATAGGGGATCCGGGTCGTCCGGCGGCTCTGAATCCGTGGCCAATAATAGTAAAAATTGTTTGGCTTGACAAATATGCCCTGGTCCAAATTTATCATCACAGTTAAAGCATAGGTCTTGGGCTCGATCGGACTGAATTTCAGCCGGTGAGAGCCGGCGAATGGGTAAGGGAGCTTTGGATGGTGGGGCTGGTAACAGAGGTGGGAGGCGCGCTGCAGGTGGGGCGGCCGCCGGCCGAGAGGAGCGGGCAGCCTGGAATTTGGCATCCAACAGTTTGGCCAAACCCACTGCCTGGCCAATAGTATCAGGCCGCAGAATGGCCATTTGGCGCTGTATATCCGCGTGGAGGCCGAAAAAATAAAGCAGTTGAGATAGGCCTCTGAAGGTATGCCGACAACCTTATTGCAGAGCCGCTCAAAGTTCGCCAGATATACAAAAAATGAACCAAGCTGCTGCAGCTTGAACAACGTAGCCTGGTGGTTGTCAAAGCTCGATGGATCGAATCGAATCTGTTAGAATAGGTGACCAGAAAGTCAATTAGATTGGCTGTTATGGGAACTGTTCTTCGATCTTTATACTGATGGATAAAGTAAGTATTCATTATTGACAAAATGTGTTTGTTGTACTTACTACTTTACATTAAATGGCGTTTCAATATCACAACAAATGTCCATAGACTGATTGGTTAAACCTATTAAGTTGAGCTGGGCATAGGTTGGCGGCTATGAAACCAACTCCTTGAGGGTCTGTTTGAAACGTTCCAAGTCGAGGACCTCGAGACTGGGCCTCGAGTGCCCTATAGAGACTTGCATAAGTATTGCATTCACTGGGTGAGTATCGAGTTTCATCGGTGCCAGACGTAGGTCGTGTATGCAATTTTAGTGGGTTAGTTGGCAAGGTAGTCGACTGACTGAACTGACGCGCGGGAATCATCATATGGAAGCCTTGGAGGCTTGGTCGGTATGACTAGAATTCCCAGTTCCGATAGTACGGGATTAGTCCTCGGACTTGAGGAATCATGACAGTCGCATGCATATGAAGGTTGTATCTTGGATCTGGCGAGAGGTGACCGTGTCTTTGATATGGTCATTATAAGCCTTGTCCAGTGCAGTCGGAGTATGTAGTGAGGATGGTGGATTCCAAGAGAGAATTTGTCCCCTGTCAGTATTTGACAGCTATGTCTCCTATGCGCTCTGAGATGGTTTCGACTCATTAAGTCTACGGCCGTAGTTGATTGGTCGAGTAGGGAATGGTTCCCTAGGTCGATCAATAGAGTAAACGCGTCTCGAGTTTGTAGCATAGTTGCCTAGTCCAGGATGGGAACCGACTCCCAATTCCATGCCCTAGACTAAGGCCGGGAGATGGTCGAGGAACGAGTGTACCTGTATGGAATTCGGAGCCTAAATGTTCACGCAAACATTCACCTAGTCTCTATTGCCATGGACCGTTGCTAGACGGCCTGGTAACGGGCATTTCTGATTAATGGTTAATCAGAAATAATTAATTAAATTGGATTTAGTTAATCAATTGTGTTGGACACAAGCCCAAGTTTAGCTGAGGGTGAACTTAAAGAATCACACACAAATCACTATGGAAGTGTGGAATTAATTCTGGAAGAAGTCAATTAATTTAATTGATAAATTAATTCAAGGAGAATATAAATGATTTGATCATTTATTGAAAAAATCCATTGGATGGATGGCCCAAGAATTAATTAATTGGATTAATTAATTTTGGGCTTAATACCTTTAAATTAATTGGCTTAATTTATTGGGTTTCGTTTAATTAATTGATTGGATCAATTAATTAGTGTTTGAGCTTATGTTTATTTAATTGGATTAAATAAACTTTTGAATTTCAATAAGGTTTAAAATTAATTGGATTAATTTAAAACCCATGGATCACTTGATTTAATTTGATTAAATCAAGACCGGTCAAAACCGGTCCATGACTTAAAACCAAAGCTCAAAGGTTTGATGCACGTTTAAGAAGAGTTGAAAGTCCTCCATGTAAGCAATGATGTGGCTCCATCTAAGCAATGATATGGCTAGCCATGATAACAGTAGATGTAGATTTGCTTCCATTGCTATGGTGTGGACAAATTAGAGGGGTTCTAATTTGAATTCTAAGGTGAACGGAAAAGGAACGAAAAGAGAATCAAAGCTTGTTGCCGTTTTACATGTGAAACGAAAAAGGTATGTTCCGATTTTAATTATTGTACTTTTTCATTTTCTCCTCTAGCCACATGTTCAAGCATAATTTTCTTTATTTTTTATGCTTTTGAATACACTGAATGCCCGGGAATTCAAAGGGAACACCCCTTTGAAATCGTTTTTAATTTTATTTATTTTACGCTTCCGCCGCGTTCCCGAACCGTATCGATTCTTTCAGTGGTATCAGAGCCCGGTTCGGTGTTGTGGCTTTAAGAATATCATGTTTTTATGTGATGAGCATGTTGAACATGTTTAATTTGCTTTTGGAAAGAATGTTTTATGGTTTTAAGCATGATTATGTGTTTAAAAAAATTTGTGTTAATTTTGCTTTTAATTATGGATATCCATGCATTTTTGAAAATTGAATTTTCTGTAAATGCATGTTTTTAGTTTCAGTTTTAATGCAGATATTTAAAAAAAAAATTGGGTTGAAAAAAAAAAACCGGTGCAGCCGGCAGCTGCTGCCGGCCGCACAGTGCCAGTGCTTGCACAGGCGCGCGCGCGTGCTGGCGCTGGCCGGCAGCGCGCGGCTGGCAGTGCTGCCGGCCGGCCGGTTTTGAAAAGCCTGGGCCGTTTTTGCTATTTTTACCCAGAAAATTGGATTTTCCACATTTTTGCATATTTTATGAAATGATTATATTTTGGCTAATTTTAATTTTAGTTAAATTGGATTTTTCTAAAATTAAATTGTGCCTTAGATTAATTTGAAAATGGTTTCCAAATAAAAATATTTTTTGGTACATTGGATGTATGATACTTGATATCCATTTTTAATTGCATGATTAATGTATATTTTTCTTCATATAATTATGTTGTTGTTGATGATATTGGATATTGTTTTAATAAATGCATTGGATGTATTTATTTGTTGGGCATGTTTATATTTGATATAAATGTGTATTAATTGTTTCTTGGATAAACAATGGGGATGATCACAAAGCCCATGGCCCTTATGTATGGCTTAATTTTTGTTGGGTGAGGCTTGCATGCCTCTTTGTTTTATTATTCTCACTCTCTCTCTCGTTTTTAGCTTTGAAATAATAAGGCTTGCTTTCTCCCTCCTTTTGTACTCCCCCCAACTTCTGATTGGGGTTTCTTATTTAAGTTGTAATGAGTGCAGTTAGGAGTGAGGTTTTATTTATTTTGTAATAAATTGTAAGGAAGCACTTCCATGGCGATGGAGGCCCAAGAAGAGGCCAGTTGGACGGAGCCCATGATGGAGAGTCCAAAAGAATGAAGAGGTGTTACAAGGCCCATTAGAATGATAATGGGTTATAATTTTGTAATAGTGTAGGGCACCCTAGATTGACCATAGATCCACTGCGGGCTCAGTGGATCACATAGGTTTGGGCTTGTGATCATCCAACAGGGGCGTGCTAGGCTTATTTTTTGCATGTGGTGTATGTTTTAATATTTGATGTATGATGTGTTTGGAATGCATCTCTTTATATTCGATGTTAGAACTCAAGCATGCAAAACTTTCTTAATGATGAGGTCTCGGTCACTAATAAACTTAACTCTCACTTGGATGGTCCAAGTAAATATTAGGCCCATTAATGTATTAAAAGTCAAATGGTTTGATTTAAATCCAAGCCTTCCATCCATAGCAATGTAGTGAGGAAACTACTTTCACCCATCCGTGGTCTCACGAGTCGTGGCACGTTTGGAATGGAAGAAAGCTGTGCTATTGTTATGAACAAAGGAATATGCTCCTATTTCCCTGTCTCACGAGTCGTGGGGGGCGATAGTTGAGATATTCATTTGGTTGATGAGTCGGGCCTAACGCTGAGTAACATGATTTGCTTGGAGTCCTCGAGATCATGTGAAGAGGCGAGGCAAAATAACTTGGGGATCTCATTGGATGAGAATGGTATAGGTTACCTCCCACATAGCTTTTTCTGTGTGAATTGTAAAAAGGGGGCATGGACAATTGCATTTGTGGACCTCAAGCCCACTAGGAAATGGTTTCCCGAAACCCTATTTGAGAGTGATGGGCTTTCACAGAAATAGTGGGAGGGGTTAATGACTAAAGACCAAGTCTTAACTTGAACATAATATTATTATAATCTACTTAATGTTTTTCTGTTTACATTTTGAATGTATATGTCTAAGAATCCACTAACACCTATACTAGAGGCTAATATGTTTAATGGAACAAACTACAACGACTGGCTGCGAAATCTTAAGATAGTCTTAGATCTCGAGAACCAAACTTACATTCTGAATAAGAATCTTCCTCAGGCCTTGCCGGATGGGTTAATGTCTCAAGAACACTTGGCGTTCGAGAATATGCATGTTGACCACCGGCAGGTCTGCAACATCGTACTGGCCTCGATGACTAACGAGATCCAGAAGCAGTACAATAGGCTAGATGATGTTGGCTCGATTATGCTTCATTTGCAAGATATCTATGTGGTCTCGGACCGGCAAGTGAGATACGCTGCAATGAAGACATTCATCGGAGCTAAGATGACAAAAGGGTCATCTGTACAAGAGCATGGTGTGATGATGCTATCCCTTGTGGAGAAGCTCAAAGACCTCCAAGCTAATCTTGAAAAATAAACGTACATCGACATGATCCTTCAGTCTCTTTCTACCTCCTTCGACTAATTTATTGTCGACTTGATGAGTATGTTGGTTCGATACGAGGCAACGATTGAAAAATCTTCGCCGGCGGGTACTAGTGGGAGATGTTTCGACCTTAAAGGCAAAAGGCAAGGGCGCCAGACGCTGGAAGAGAAGAAAGCTAAGACAACATTAGCCGCTGCAAGCACTTGGGGTGATACTGTTACACCGTTGGGCGGAGGTAAAGGAAAGAGGAAGGGGGTTCGGCAGTCAAAGTCATAGATTCCAAATGATGTGTGCATTAACTGCCGCGAAAAATGGACATTGGAAGAGAGAGTGTCCCAAGCTCCTCTCCAATGAAGGTACATTTGAATTGAGTACCAACATGATTATTGTTCTACTCTTTGGTATTGGATACCAGTTAATCATAATCTGTGAATGGTTTACAGATGGTTATGAGTAGAAAGCCTAGACAGGTCCTAAGGCTTAGCGATGGCAGGGCCATTGCTGCAAAGACTAGGGACTAGTTAGGCTTAGCATAGCAGCGATCATGTTAGGATAGAGTTTGAAAGGAAATATGTAACCTGGCATGATCGAAGTATGTTTTTATGTACTGTTGGATAGTTTTTAATTACATACGTTTGATCAATAAAATTGCTTTATTTGACAAAGAATGACTATTCTTGTCTGCTAGGTGGGATACATAATTATCCTTAAATATTATCCCATAATTGAATTATTAGTACTCAAATCAAATGTTTAAAATGGATAATCAAGATAAACTTACGAATTTGACATCCATAAGCTAGGATGATTTTTCCTTTAGTTAAGGACAAGGAAGTTGGAACATTCAAATACTCTAGATAGACAATTTGAGTCGACTAGCTTACAAGTCCTCTCTGAGATGGAAAGACTGTAAGGCTTCTTTGTTGGACAAAGTGGGCTTGCCAAAAGTCTATCAAATTAGATCCATTTAGATATTCGTAGGTTACTGAGTACACAACACCAGAAGAGGGTTCACAAGTCTAAGGACCTTGGATAGGTTTGGGGAATTAGAGTTAGAGTGGTGAACCAAACTGATTGCAAAGTTAAACCTCTCGATTAGATCGAAGGGCGTGTATTCAGTACGAGTTCTTGAATATCCAGATGAGAATGGAATTCTCACTCAGTGGAATTCTTCCTGTAAGGGCCACGGTTGAACGGTCTCTGATAAGGGAGAAATCGAACCTTGTTAGACTTGGTTCGATCGGGGTTTCACTGGATTACCTTAAACCATCTAGACATGGGCTTGAAAGGTTGCCAAGTTGAGAAACATGGCATTTTCTAATGGTCATGATCTAGTTTCCATATAGGACATGGTTTGGCAAGCCTGCATCCTACAAAGTTCTTGAGTACATGGGATGGTCCCAACATACGTTAAGGGACTAGTGGAGACAAATTAGACTAGGTGTCTGATTTGTGCAGGTTTAATGCAGAATAATGCAAACATCATTCGTAATTATGTTATTCCACTGACTATATTCCAGTCCTCCTAAGGATAACCAGAATACCTTAGTTACTTGAGAGGTATAGATTTCTGGGCTTGTCCGGTCAATTGGATTATCATCCAAAAGATACAAGGAGAAGCGATGTTTGGACATCGGGTTTGGATCAATGGCTTAGAGCTATTGGATCCGTCATGAAAATTGAAACTGGGTTTGAAATTTTGTATAACTGGAATATTCATTTTGACGAGTTCATACGGAGTATGAATCGATCAGTAACAGGCTTTAGGGTCAGTGGGAGGATAGTTTTGTTCCAAGTGTTTAGTGTGTAACGTCTTATTCGTTTGGAATGAATTTAAGATGTTAGGAAACACTGAAATACGAGCGTTGTTTACGCAATTCTCCATGATAGGAATTGGATTCCTATATACAAGGTTAAGCTATTCAAGACTCGGTCACGCTAGACTGATGAGAAAGCTTAGATGTTTGACATCCCCTACGTCTTTGCCTTAGGCAGCATGAAAATATTATTCGTGCATGGGGCCTGATGTTGTGTATGCTTTGGGCATAACAATAGTTATTAGGCTTGTGCAGAGAAGGCAATAGACAGCTGTTGAGAATATCTTTAATACCTGAATAAGGATTGAAGAAGTGTTCTTGATGCACATTTGTGGAGGTTTGATTCTGGAAGGGTATAGCGATACTAGCTTTCAGAATCATGTGAATAATGTTTAGTCTCAAGATGTATGTACATTTGGACTTAATGGTGAGTATGGTGGCTTGGAAAGGTTTCAAGCGGGATACCACGACATGTCATTGTGAAAGTCGAATGTATGGCGACTTTCGAAGTCGTTTCTGGAAAGTGGTTTGGATTGAAAACCGCATCCATAGGATGGATGTGGTGCCTAGCACGGCCGAGCCAGTAGTTGCCTTGGAGACGAACAACTAGGCTTTGGCAAAAGCTTTTGGGCTCGAGATCTCATCACAGATCCATGAAAAATTCTTAGATAATCACCATTTGCAGGCAGCAATGGTAGGAAGATGTGACACGGTTGGACCGTGTCACTTCAGCAGAGAAATATAGTAGACTCACGAGACCGAGCCGGTATCGTAGATTGCTCATGCTCAGAAGGCTCTGAGCAATATGGGAAATTGGCTTTGTGGTCAAGTGGGAGATTGTTAGAATAGGTGACCAGAAAGTCAATTAGATTGGTTGTTCCGAGAACTATTCGTCGATTTTTATCAAAGTAATATTATACTGATGGATAAAGTAAGTATTCATCATTGGCAAAATGTGTTTGTTGTGCTTACTACTTACAATGAATGACGTTTCAATATCACAACAAATCCCCATAGATTGATTGGTTAAACCCATTGAGTTGAGCTGCGCATAGGTTGGCGGCTATGAAACCAACTCCTTGAGGGTCGGTCTGAAACGTTCCAAGTCGAGGACATCGAGACTGGGCCTCGAGTGCCCTATAGAGACTTGCACTAAGTATTGCATTCACTGGGTGAGTGCCGAGTTTCATCGGTGCCAGACGTAGGTCGTTTATGCAATTTTAGTGGGTTAGTTGGCAAGGTAGTCGACTGACTGAACTGACTCGCGGGAATCGTCTTATGGAAGCCTTGGAGGCTTGGTCGGTATGACTAGAATTTCCGATTCCGATAGTACGGGATTACTCCTCGGACTTGAGGAATCATGGCAGTCGCATGCATATGAAGGTTGTATCTTGGATCTGGCGAGAGGTGACCGTGTCTTTGATATGGTCATTTATAAGCCTTGTCCAGTGCAGTCGGAGTATGTAGTGAGGACGGTGGATTTCAAGAATTTGTCCCCTATCAGATAGCTATTTCTCCTATGCGCTCTGAGATGGTTTCGACTCATTAAGTCTACGGTCATAGCGATTGGTCGAGTAGGGAATGGTTCCCTAGGTCGGTCAATAGAGTAAACGCGTCTCAAGTTTGTAGCATAGTTGCCTAGTCCAGGATGAGAACCGACGCCCAATTTCATGCCCTAGACTAAGGCCGGAAGATGGTCGATAGAAGGACTGTACCTGTATGGAATTCGGAGCCTAAATGTTCACGCCAACATTCACCTAGTCTCTAGTGCCATGGACCGTTGCTAGACAGCCACCCATGGTAACGGGCATTTCTGATTAATGATTAATCAAACATAATTAATTAAATTAGATTTAATTAATCAATTATGTTGGACACAAGCCCAAGTCTAGCTGAGGGTGAACCTAAAGAGTCACACACAAATCACTATGGAAGTAGTGGAATTAATTTGGAATTAATTCTGGAAGAAGTGAATTAATTTAATTGGATTAAATTAATTCAAGGAGAATATAAATGATTGGATCATTTATTGGAAAAATCAATTGGATGGATGGCCCAAGAATTAATTAATTGGATTAATTAATTTTAGGCTTAATACCTTTAAATTAATTGAATTAATTTATTGGGTTTCATTTAATTAATTGATTGGATGAATTAATTAGTGTTTGAGCTTATGTTTATTTAATTGAATGAAATAAGCTTTTGAATTTCAATAAGGTTTAAAATTAATTGGATTAATTTAAAACCCATGGATCACTTGATTTAATTTGATTAAATCAAGATCGGTCAAAACCGGTCCATGACTTGAAATCAAAGCTCAAAGGTTTGATGCAAGTTTAAGAGGAGTTGAAAGTCCTCCATGTAAGCAATGATGTGGCTTGCCATGATGGCTAGGTGGTCCACATATTGTGCTAACATGGTTGGAGGTTGAGCACAAGTTGTGCATTAGTGTGTAGGTGGTTTTGGAAACTACCTACAACTACACAACACATGTATAAACTTCTCAACTCCCTAACTTGCATTCTCCTCACACAAGCCACGAAATTTTCCTGCATTTTTCTCCATTTTTGAGTTCTTTTTTTAATTGGATTCAAGATGAGAACATGAGAAAATACGTATACACTAATCAATAGTGTAATACGTTTTTCGTTTCTTCCTTGATCTAGCTTCTGTTAGAATAGGTGACCATGTAAGCCAATTTTGGCAGGAATATGTAACCTATGTCTAGACAATTTTTTGGTATTTGATAAAACATTTATGAATAAAGAAGTGAAAATTCATATGGCAATACTTTGTTTACGTTCACTTATATCTGCATTTACATTTCTGTTCACTATGCAAACAAAGCCCACGGACTGAAAATCGATTTCGGGGACTGGGACTACGCTTGGAGGTAGGTCCATGAAATCAGTCTTACCGAATCAGTCCGGAAATCTCCAAGTCAAGGAATCCCGAAAATGGGTACCGGGATTCCCTTTGAGACTTGCACTAAGCATCTGCTGTCGTATTCCATCGACGGGTGACGAAGGTCGTCTAAGCAGTGTTAGTGGGTCAGCATGCTAGGAAGCAGCTGACTGAGGTGACTCGCGGGAACCTTACTACGGAGGACCTTGAGTATGGTCAGCAAGGTATGACGTGTATTCCCGGTTCCAACGGTACAGGCCAAGTCCTTTGACTTGAGGAACTGCTGAGTTTACCTGTGCATCAGGTCTGTATCTTAGATATGGTGAGAGATTGCCAAAATACTCTTGAGTAGTCATAAGCCATGTCTAGTGCAGCTCGGGTGCACAAAGTGACAGTAGTTTCCAAGAAAGGATCTGTCTCCTGTCAAAAGGCATTGACAGTTGAGTCTCATGTATGCTCTGTGTCTTGTCCCTAAAATCTGTGGCCACAGTAACTGAACAGAAGGGAAGGTTTCCCTTGCGGCGTTTAGTAAGGACAAACCGACACTTAGGTCCAAAATGGGTACCTGCATTTTCCGTGCCCTAGACCCTAAGTGATGAGACCGAAGACAGAAGGACAAGTGTACTGTTAGAGCCTAAATGTTCATCCCTGAATATTTCACCTAGTCTCTAGTGCCATGGACCGTTGCTAGATGGCCACCCATGGTAACGGACGGATTCTGGAAATCCGACCAAGTCTAGTTGAAAGGTGAACCTAAAGAGTCACACACTATCCACACACACTTAGTATTTAATTTGGAATTAAATATTGGAGTAAAGGAATGATTAAATTAGATTTAATCGGGTCCTATATTTTCTTGGAGAAATTAATTCCTTCTATTTGATAAAGGGAATTAAATTAATAAATAGGATTTATTAAAGGATTGATTTAATGGGCTTAGAGTAAATATTAATATTTATTATATTTATTCTTTTAGCCTTTTGGAATATTTAATGGGATTTAAATATTCCATTAAATTAAAATCAACGGTTGAGATGGAAAGGGGAGATGGAAGGCTAGGATTCGTTTGACTAGGTCAAACACTAGTTTGACTAGGACTTTGACTAGGTCAAAATCCTAGTCAAATTAGAGTTCTTAGAGTTGGAGTTTAAAGAGGATTAAACTCCTCCTCTATATAAACCTCTAGCCTCCAACAGTTGAAGGATGATGATTCTTGAAAACACACACACACAACACACACTCTCCCCTCTCCTTACCTCTCGTCCGCCTCTCTCTCTCTAACAAGAAAATATTTTTCTTAGTTCTTTTGTTCTTGGAACATTAGAACTTAGATGAATCAATACCGTTAATTGATAACGTGTTGTTGATTCATCCACTCCAAAAATATACACTTGTTCGTTGCTAGCACGACGTGCAAGATACGTGGGTGGATCGTGTGTCACGATTTGGAGGGTCTCAAGAACGAGATCTCGGTGCAAAACGGGGAACAACGCGTGTAACCGTTGAAGACGAAAACGACAACGGGTAGGTCTCGTTTTATTTTTCGTCTATCTTTATTTTCAACTCTATGGCCTCCATGATTTCTTTACATGCTTTATAATCATGAGATACACCGAACGCCCGGGAACCTCAAGGGTACACCCCTTGAGCGTGTTCTTTTTAAATTAAAAGCATGCTTTATTTTTGTATGTTTATTTTATCGCGCTTCCGCATTCGCGCAATTCCCGGGACGATCCACCGATTTCTTTCAACTTCTACCTAGCAGTAGATGTAGATTTGCTTCCATTGCTGTGGTGTGTACAAATTAGAGGGGTTCTAATTTGAATCCTAAGGTGAACGGAAAAGGAACGAAAAGAGAATCAAAGCTTGTTGCCGTTTTACATGTGAAACGAAAAAGGTATGTTCCGATTTTAATTATTGTACTTTTTCATTTCCTCCTCTAGCCACATGTTCAAGCATGATTTTCTTTATTTTTTTATGCTTTTGAATACACCGAACGCCCGGGAATTCAAAGGGAACACCCCTTTGAAATCGTTTTTAATTTCATTTATTTTTACGCTTCCGCCGTGTTCCCGGGCCGTACCGATTCTTTCAGAATCTCGAGAGCACGAGTGAAGGGCTCCCAGGTAGACAATTGGTGATTGGAATGCATCTACTTGAACCAACTAAGAGCCTCCCCTTGCTTGTAAAACGACATCAAATCAAGGCGATGAAAGGTGGAAATTTGGTAATAGGAGAAGTATTGTTCCCCCTGAAAAATCCACTCGAGCGGCCCGGTGCCGTCGAAAGGCTGGAGGTGAAGTTTAGGGGGCTTGATGGAGGGAATGTGTGTGACAGGAGATGGGTAGGGCGATTATGGCGGAGGGGGCTGGGAGGGGCCAGCCGAAGGGGGCGGGGACGGTGATGCCGCGGGGGAATGGAAGGAAGGCGGTGCTGAATATCGGACAAAGCCGTCATCAAGGTCTCGTGGCGTTGGTCCATGGAGGACAAACGCAGTTCCACCAACGACTGGAACTCTACTAGATGGTCCAGACGATTGGAAATGGCTAAAACAGCCTCCTCAATGGCCTGAGACGGTTTAGGAGGCATGGCAATGAAAGCACCAATGATAAGATCGCAATTGCAATTCCTATTCGAGCTAGGATGGCTCCAGAAAAATTAGGAAGAAAGACAGGATTGTTTTGGTGGCATAAAACTGACTGCCGTTTTCCATTACTTTCCAAATTTAAATACATGTACTGTTATTGGATGGATCCCTACCAAGTGTGTCCATCTCCTAATAGATTATAAAATTGCCCTAACCGACTGGGCTTGTAATTCAAAGACATTAACTAAATGTAATCCAAAAGCTTAACAGGCCTCGTCGTTTGTCTGCTTGATTTTCGTATTGTTGGGCCACTCAGCTCGGCCCCATGGTCTGGGTTTCCTCCAGATGCGTCCTGCTGCCCCAAGCTTAACTCCCCAATGGACTCAACCTAGCCGAAAAGTGTATCAACATAACAGACTATTGTCTCGGCTAATTCTTTCTTGGCAGCATTTCGGGAAGCAAATGTTTGTCTTTAACTATTTCTTGGCAGACCTTGGTCCAAGATATTTTATTCTATTTCTTACTGTTCTTTCCTCCCTTTTGCTTATGGTTGGTAGAGACAATATTTGATGGGTTTAATGCAATTTACCTATCTGTGATATTGTAATGAGCAAATTATCACCCTATAAAAAAATAATAGTAATTTATCTCACTATATTTTTTAAAATGAACCAATTTACCTCCCTGTCTAGGGAGGTAAATTGCTCCATTTTAAAAAACACAGGAAGGTAAATTGATTCATTTTAAAGAATACAAGAGGTAAATTGCTTTTTTATTTTTCGTAGGTAGTAATTTGCTCATTTACAATATTACAGGAGGGTTGCTTGCATTATTTCCTAATTTGATTGCTCACAAGCTTGCTACTTTGGTTGGACCTTACATTTATAGCTCCCTTCTGTTTTGATGCTATTGTTCGCTTCGCAAGCAAACCATGACTGTGAAATTGCATAAACAAGGCATTGTCTTCATCTGCAAAGAAATATTTTTTATTCACACATTACCAGGGGTTTTGAGTACTGGTTTTGTTTGGAGTAGGATTGTTTAGTGAATGCAAGATCGGGACGAAGAAGATAAAACACCTCTTTATTTGTCGATTTTAACAGTTTACCAATCGGCCGAATGAACGAAGCTCATCTTTACCATGTCCTGGTGAGAATTGGGAAAGAGATGGAAAGATGGAGACGATTGGAAAGAAATGTGATTGATTCGACTAGGCACTGTAACAATGGGTAAATTGGTAAAATTTGATTTAATCCAACACACAAGAAAGGAAGATAAATCGCCTACGTATTTATACAGAAATTAGTAACCAAAATAAAGATCCAAAGTAAATGGTACGTGAAATTGTCCAATATGGAATAACACGAGATCTAATAGATCCATAATGTAATACGAGATAATCCAATAGAAAATAATAAACATAAACCTAACCTACCTAAAAGCTAGCTTTGTGGATAATGATCATATATTTGTTTATTATAAAGAAAATTCGCTAATAGGGCAAAACTTCAGGTCGTACGTTTTTTTTTAGAAGAAGGTAATTTGCATAAATAAAGAAGAATCAGTACAAGAAGCAAGCATTGACAGAAACAATCAGCGCCCCCAATTACTAGCAGCTGCTACAACAAATTGCAAGCTGCACCTATACCAATCACCAAGCAATATGCCAAATTCGATAAAGCGCTCGACATTGCAGAGAATCCCCATAACCCTGGCTGAGGATACGACAATGGATTTGCTCAAGAACAAGGGTCGCTAACACCTCCGGTTCCATAGCAGTAGACATGAAGCGTCTAGCATTCCTCTCTCTCCACAAACCATACACCATGGCCGCCAATAATGCGTGAAAGGCGTAGTTAACAACGTGATTTCCTCTCCATCTCCTAGAAGCCCACTGCACGGCTTCCTTCCAATCGCGGCTCCTCTTCAGGTCGTACGTTTTTGGCTCCATTTTTCAGCTTTTAAGAGAAAAGATGATTTTTTACTTCTACTTTTATAGATTTTCGTGTAGAAATGAAATAATTCATTTGAATTAATTTACGATGTTGTATTTATTGTTGTCAATAGTGTAAAATCAATGTAATTTTTGTTTCCCTGAAATTACTAATGATATTTTTCACTCATTAAAACTTATTAGTCATGTCAGACAACTAATGTATTATTGAAAATAAATATTATTTTTTATTTTAAGATATAACTATACTAATATAATAGAAAAGAGTTTTTTTCACTCACAAATGGTGATTTATGACACCATTACATCAATTTTTTTTTGTTCCAATAATATCCTTAAATTAATCCTTTTTTTCTTCTCTTTTTTTTTTTCTTTTTTTGTTTTGAAATATAATATATATTATTATTTATAATATATTTTAAAGTATAAAATATTATTCATTATATGCACGTAGGACACTGTGCCTCGACCCTAATAAATATAATAATAATTGAGGTGAGAAGATGATGAAATTTTTTTCCGTGAAAATGTATAAAACAAGCATATTTTTCTTTTTCTTTTTTTTCATTTGCTAAAAACTGACAAGGCCTCAATTTTCTATTTGATCTGCATCTGTAATTTAGCCCAAAGGCAATCTGCACAAACTCTCTCGGCACAAAGCCAATTAGGCCCAAATCAATTTGACCAAACCCAAAGCACAACAACACGAGTAACAGTTCTTCTCGGCATGTAAGAATATTTGCCTCGTACGATTAGAATAGATTCTCCCGGTTATATTCGGATAAATGGATTCGAATTTGACGTAAGGATTTTATTATGATTGAAAATCATATTCAACAATATTACTATTAAAGATTTGTAATAATATCAAAAATTTAAAATCCAACAATATTTAACAAATATAATTGAAAAATAGAGTTGAAGGATTTCAAATTGTTTACATTTAAAATAATTCGGATAAATCCAAAAAGTTTATTATTAAAAATTTTGAAATTTATAATTCAAATTCATCAATCAATATGCACCCTAACTAGGCTATATTTAAATTGATGAATTTGAATTTGGGAAAAAAATTTGAATAGATGATTTCAAATGACTTCATATCAAACGAATTTGAAATCCATCAATATATATTCAATAAGATATAGTCCTAAATTAGAATTTAAGGATTTAAAATATTTTGAATTTAGTTTTAGGCTATATTTGTATCAATGAATGTGAATCTGAACAAAAAAATTATTTACAGTCATTAATCTAGCATTATACATATGACACTAATTGAATTAAGTAATAATATTATAAAAAAAAGATTTATTATTAACTTTTTGCTAGTGGCAACTTTCACAAAGTAATTGTCACTATTAAACAATGAAATTTATCATTGTGACAGAATAAAAGTTCTTGAAATTTAATACGTATAGTTAGTGGCAATATTAAGCTGGGTAAATTATAGTTTGTTATTCGATTTATGCCTATATTTATATTTTGTCATTTATTATTATTATTATTATTATTATTATTATTATTATTATTTGTAAATTTACCCTCTTAAATTTATGAATTTTTACTTTGCCATATATGATTATTTTTTTTAGATTTCTGACTGAAAAACATCACATACATTGCACATACAATATTTCAGGACCATGTAGTGATGTTTTTCCGGCATGTGCACTGTATGTGATGTTTTTTCAATAGAAAAAATTCATTAAAAAACGGTCATGTATGGCAAAGTGCAAATTTCACAAAGTTGTGAGCGTAAGTGGATACAAAAAAGAGTTTAGATGATAAAGTGTAAAAACGGGTATAGTTCAAATGACAAAATGTAATTTACCCTATTAAACTTACCTTGATACTTTTATATCTATTGTTGTTTTTTTAAATGTGATTTGGAAAAAAAAAATATCTAAATCTATACTAAAATCCATACTATTATATAAAGAAAACCCCTTCCACACTCACAAACGGCATTTACTTACACCGCTGCACCATTTTTTGTGAGGTCAAAAATGCCCTTCAACCGATAATATAACCAACTTATTTAATTTCGAAAGTTTCACTAATTGATAAATTAGTTTTTTTTCTTTATTTTATTTTTTTAATGTGATGTAATGGTTTATATTTTGCTCTTATTTATACTAATAATATATTTTAAAGTGCAAAAGAATATTTATTATATGTACGCAGGGACGGCGTGCCACAACAACTAGTATATATAAAAAAAAAGACACTTTTCACTCATAAATGGCAGTTTGACACAATTACATCAACTTTTTATTGTGTTAATAATACCCTTAAATTGGTTTTATTTTCATCCATTCATTCTTTTATATTTTTATATATGGTGTGTTGGTGTTTATATTTGATTCTTATTTATAATATATTTTAAAGTGTAAAAATTAATTTATTATATTCAGATAGGGACAGGGTGCCACAAAGGCTAGTTAATATAAAAGAAAGTCGTTTCTCCCTCACAACTAGCGATTTGTGACACTGCACCAAATTTAAAACCCAATTATATCGTTAAATATTTGTACTGATATAGAAACTTATCTATTTCAAATAATCCACATCATCTTTAACCGCCAATATGCTGGTATGTTTATCCTTCACTTTAACTCATGTTCATCACTTGCTCAATTTTTAATCATATGTTGATTTTGATACAAAAATTTGTGTTGAATCTATTCGATTATATATGTATCAATACTGCAAACAACAGTGGCTAGTATATATATATATATATATATATATATATATATATATGAGAATGGTCTCCGTGAGTGGGGCATCTATAGAGTAAGACAAAATTGTAATATTGATCCCATAAAAATGGGCCATTTCAACTTTGGACCCATAGTTTGTGGAATTTTATTTTCAATCCTAAATCCTATTAAAATTTTCATCATCAGTCAAAAATATATATCAGATTTAGTCCTTTTTAATTGCATCATTAGAAACTAAAGGCATAACCGACGTGATCTTCCTGGGTCGTTAACTGGCAATTATTTTTCTTAGGAAAATCACCACATGATTTATGTGCATATAGTAAAAAGTCAAATCAATAATCACATAAATAAATAATTCCTATGTATACCTAAATCATCTACTAATCCTTTTGAAATCTTTCCAAACCCACCCAATTTTTTTTTTGTATAAAGTACTTGAAACACTTGATGAAAGACCAAGATTTGTGAGAGTTTCTAGAGGATAAGATTTAGGTTTAGGATTTAATTTTTTTTACAGTCGCAACGCTTGGTTTGAATTTTTACTACATGCACGGTGATCGTGGTGTGGTGATTTTCCTTATCAAAATCACCAGTTAATGGCTACATGAAAATCACATGGATTGTGCCGTTAGTTACCAATGATGGAGTGAGAAAAGAACTAAATTTGTTATATTTTTTTTTACCATTGATGTAAATTTTAACGGAAATTGAGGTTAAAAATAAGATTTTATAAAGCATGGGATTAAAGAAATGACCCAATCTTAAAGGATCAGTATTGCAATTTTGCCTACAGAGTTATCACTAAATATCCCTCCAAAAGAAAACAGAACATATGTGAGATTCTAGAAAAGGTTCATAATTGATGATATGTCCTAAAATTTAAGCAGAAAAAGAAAGAGAAAGAATTCAATATATTCAAGTTTATAAACAATTGCGACAAAATAGTATTCCCTTTTTTTTCTTCTTTTTTTTTTTTTCTGATATGGAACGGGAAACAAATTCCGAAGTATAACGAAAGAAAGCTAGCAAGCGAGTCTCTGACATTTACAAAAATCAAGAGCCTTTCTAGCATTGTGTGTGCATGCAAATTCAACTCCCTAGGGACATATTCCACTGTGTAGCTAGTGAAGGACTTCATCATGACACGAACGTCAACAACTAAGGACTCACAAGGAATTATCTTCAGTTGCGGATTTAAGTCTGAGGATCACACTTTAGCAATCGCCTTTTAGAATTATGTGACGCCCACCTTCTCGAATCCCGACTTTGATGGCTTCTAGGGCAGCCTATGTTTCCGCCAAGGTTGGATCAGCAGCATGCTGAAAGCTTTTCATTCTCCATGCCAAGCAGACTCCATCTTCATTCCTCGCATAACATTGGTCTCCATCTTTGTATTCGACTCAAACACAACTCCCTCGAAGTTTATTTTCACTGTACCACCCCTGGGAGGGGGGTATTCTACACTGACTGACGGTTCAGGCGGTGTGATATAGAATTAGGACCCAAAGAACCTGATAATTCCACAAACTCCCAAAGAAACTAATCAGTCGAAGATACCACTTCCGAAGCCAATTTTCCTTTGCCCTCCATAAGCACCTTATTCCTATTATTCCAAATAAACCAATAGTGGACTAAAAATCAATCTACTGTTTCGGGTGGGAGAGCTGTACAAACATCTCTAATCTAGGCCTTCACAATATGGCCTAGACCTGTCTTGAGAATGAAAAAAGAAGCAAAATGTGCTCAATACTCTCACCAGCTTTGCATAATGGACAGAACTCAGTGACCTCGATCGTTCTCTTAGCAAGATTAGAGATCGTTGCAAGAGCATTATGGCACACGTTCCATCCAAACTATTTAATTTTATTCAACATTTTTCTTTTCCAAATAAAGTTCCAGTTAGAATGAGACCAACCAAATGAGCTTGAACTACTTGAGTTTGATGGATTATTCTGATCAAAATGAGTATCATGGCCAGAGAATGTGTGCTCTTAACCGTGAAACTTCCTTTCGAGTCAAGGTGCCAAATAAGGCGATCCTCATTACTATTGTGACATCAATCAGATGGAAAAGCTCGTGAATGAGCTCCACCCACCATTTGTTTCGAATGAGATCAATAAGAGAAAAAACCTTCACTGTTGCAGCTAGTTGATGGGCCATTCTAATAGGCTTGAAATCTAATTCTCTAGGCATCCACCTATCGCACTAAATGTTAATAAGAGCCCAATTACCCACTCGCCATCTAGAACCTACAACAAGTAACTCGCGACTTCCCAAAATAATCCTCCAAGTGAAGGATGGTCTTGCCCCAAGCTTAGTACTAAAGAAATCCGTTTGTTGGAAGTATTTGGCTTGAACACCCCACCCACCAATGAATTAGGGTGTTGCATAGTCCTCTAAGCTTGTTTGGCTAGTAGGGCGTCCTTGAAGGTCAAAAGATGTGGGAAACCCAAATCGTCAGCTCTTCTTGGCTTACACATGGTCTTCCAAGCCACCCAATGGACTCGAGAGCTACCATTGTTATACCACCAAAAGTCGGACAACATGTGCTCTAACTCATGTAAAAAGGTAAGCGGTAGCTTAAAACGCGACATAGTGTAGGAGGGAATATATTATATCACCGCTTTAAGGAGGGTCTCCTTTCCCGCTTGAGATAAGAGTTTGGAATTCTATTCTTGAATTCGGTTCCACACCTTGTCATGAATGCCGTTGAACATCCCTTTCTTTGATCTACCACCAATTTCCGGAAGTTCAAGATACTTATCATGCTTGTCAACCAACCAACTCCTAGTGTTGTAGCAAGTAAGACTGACTCTTTCTTGCTCATATTTCTTCTAAGGACCAAGCTCAATTTTTCTAAATTTACCACATGTTTGGGCATAGCTTAGTATCTATTAAAATATGGTACAAATAGCCTACATAGATCATTCAGTAGCCTTACAAAAGATTAAAGTATCATCAGCAAATAATAGGTGAGATATGCATGTGGCATTTCTAGATATCCAAACGCCTTTGATAGAATTATTTCGTTCAACTTCATTAAATAGACAGCTCAAACCCTCAGAACAAACTAGGAAAAGATAGGTGACCAAGGATGGGGCGAAGTCCCATCTGAGGACGGACATGAACAAACTCCTTACCACTAAGCACAAAAGAATACGAGAACGAAGAAACGAGAAGCATAATGAGACTCACAAAGTGTTGTCGGAACCTAACCTTGTCAGCATGCTCTCCAGGAACCACCATTCTACCCAGTCATATACTTTGCTCATATCGAGTTTGATCGCGGCGTATCCTTCCTTTCCCCTTGTCTTAGTTTTCAAGAAATGGATAAGTTCGTAGGCTATAGGAACATTATCAGTACTTAGGTGCCTGAGAATGAAAGCTAAGAATTTATGAGATAATAGAATCAATAAATAATTCAATTGGCCCCCGATTTTGATGCTATCATGTAAATGACATTACGAAGGCTTATTGAACGAAATTGATTAACTATTTTCGGGTAGTTGCACTTCAGAATAAGTGCAAACGGAATTCCCTTTTGTTGTAGGTCACTACAAGAAAAGAGAAAATTGGTGACCAAAGAAATCAAGAGACAATTTTAATATTGGCACCTAATTGTATATATTTAGTGGCAAGAACTTTCAATTTGTCACAGTAATAAATTTTATGACTTTAATAGTTACTACTATTTTTTATAAATTGTTATTAGGAAAAATTAGTGACAAAAAAATAGTGTATAAAGTTGTCACTAAATACGATTAGTGACATATGTATAGTGACAACAAAAAAATTGTTGTCACTACATTGTATTTGCAAAAAATTGAATTGGTCTGGGAACACAACAGAAGCGTGAAAATTCAAAATTAAACAGTATTAAACACATAAATCTTAAGCAAACCATAGAAGTGTTTAATGTGGCTAAGGAACTATAAGAAAAACATAAATTTAACCAGAGATTTTTACCTCGATCCGATTTCTGTATAGCTACATGCATTGCTCCAAATCTCCACCGATGTGTCCACTTAGAAGATTCCACATAGAAACCCTCTAAATCTAGTCCACACCACACCCATGGAAGAGAAAAAACAACCCTAATGCTAGATAGGATTGAATTCGTGGAAGAAACGAATCCGAATCATACTATTGATTAGTATATTTGGATCTTTCTTGTTGTTAACTTGTACCTAGCTCAAGAAGAACATGTGAGAGGAGAAAAAAAGGGAGAAATTTCGTGGCTCAAGGGAAAGAAGGAGAGACATGGTTGATTTTGTGGTTGTAGGATATTGGGAAATGATTCTAACTCATTAGTTATAGATTGATGGTATGTGTATTCATATTTTCCAAATATAAATCATGCATATGGACTAATTGTCTTCTTACCAGAGCACACAAGTCAACCTTGCCCATACCTTCATCAATCAATTATTAGAATCAAGCTTGATCAAGCTAATCAAGGTTGATCAATCTAATCAAGGTTGATCAATCATTGGCTTCCCAATATAACCAATGGCCGAAAAATGTGCTTCAAAGGAGCATCAATTTTCTAATAATTGATGCTCCCTTGGAGCACGTTTTTGGTCGCGTTCATCCAAGGATGAACTTACCACTTATCCTTATCCAAGTTCGAGGATGATGGTTCTTTGGGCTTCCACTTATGTGGACCCGACTTGATTAATTCTACCATTGAATTAATCCAAGTCCAAAAAGGTCTATAGGCCCTTTTCATTAATCAAATTAATCAAAAGCTTATTAAGTGGCCTAAAGACTTTATTTAATAAATTTAAATAAATCTATCACGTCTCTAGCAACTAATTAATCTAATTAAACTAAGCCCTTCTGGATGCTGAAAGCACTTTTGAGGTGTTTGGGATGCCAACTTCTGCTTCTGAAACTGCTACGGAAAGCACTTTTAAGCCAAAAGTTGGAAACACCTTAGGGGGTGCTTCTAGCTGCTTTGGCTTTTTTGTAAATAAATTTAACTTCTTTTTAGACTACTTTACCCTCATTATAATAATTTTAATTCGATTTTATCATTTTTAATGTATTTTCAAAATTGCTCATCTAAAGTTGATGTTAGAAATTTTAAATAATTTGAATACTTTATCACTAACAAAATTTATAATTTCACATTTTAAATATTTTAAAATTTTACTATTTTATTTTCTATATTATATGATATTATTCCTAAATCATAGAAAAATACAAATTAAATTTCTAGGATTAATTAAAAAATAATAATTATTTTGTCAATTGTAAGTTTATTTATTGTATATGAATGAACAATTATATTACATAATAGGAACATTATTGAACTAAACATCTAGTTTTTCTATTAATATTGAATATTTTAATAATATAAGTTTAATCATTTTGTAAAAAATTAAATATGAGATATACTAATTGAAATAAAAATTATTATTTTTGAGGAAAAATAATTATTATAATCAAGATATAAGTGCAAATATTAAGGCAAAATAACATCTGTTTAATACATGGGGACAAAATGGTCTTTAATTAATTAAACGTGTTTTAGAAGTGCTTTTCTCCCAAACACTACTAATTTAGCTTTCATCTGCTTTTCACTTTTTTTTTACAATACTACCCACTTTCGATTCTGCTACAACTTCCAACTTTTTCTACGAAAATCACTTTTTTAAAAGCAGAAGCTCTCGCAAATACTCCCTAAATTATTCAATTAATTTTAAAAGATTAAGCTCAAATTTAATTAATCTAATTAATTAAATCTTGGAATATCCATCTAATGGATTATCCCACATATAAATAATCGAAGCACTGATGTTCTCTGGGAATTAATTTAATTAACTTCCTTTGGAATTAATTCCAAATTAATCCCATCACTTCCAAACTGATTTTCATGTGACTCTTTAGGTTCATCCTTAGCTAAACTTTGGCTTGTTTCCAACACAATTGATTAATTAAATCTAATTTAATTATTTATTTCTAATTAACCATTAATCAGAGATGTCTGTCATCATAGGTGGCCATCTAACAATGGTCCATAGTACTAGAGACTAGGTCAATGTTGGCGTGAGCATTTAGGCTACTGATTTTCATACGGGTACAGTCCTTCTATCATCCGTCTCCTGACCTTAGATAAGGTATGGAATTAGGTGTCGGTTTCCATCCTTGACCAGGCAACTATGCTTCATACACGAGATGTTCCCTCTATTGATCGACCTAGGGAACCATTCCTTACTCAACCAATCGCTTTGGCCAAATACTTAAAGAGCCTAAACCATCTCAGAGAACATATGGGATATTCTATCAAATACTGACAGGGGAGAAATTCTCTCTTGGAATCAACCATCCTCATTACATATGCCATCTGCACTGACAAGGCTTATCATAGCATATCAAAGACACGGTCACCTCTTGCCAGATCTAATATATAGCCTTCATATGCATGCGACTGCCATGATTCCTCAAGTTCGAGGACTAATCCCGAACCATCGAAATCAAGAATTCCGGTCATACTGACCAAGCGTCCAAGACTTCCATATAATGATTTTTGCAAGTCAGTTCAGTTAGCTGACAATCTTGTCAACTAACCTACTAAAATTGCATAGACAACCTATGTTTGTCGTTGATGAAACACGACACTCATCCAGTGAATGCAATAGTTGGAGCAAGTGACTATGGGACTCTCCTGGTCTCGAGGTCCTCGACTTGGAATGTTTTAAACGAACCCTCAAAAGTTGGTTGCATGGGTGCCATCCAATGTGCAGCCCAACTACATGTGTTATCCAATCCGCTTGTGGGCATTCGTTGTGATGTTAAAATGTCGTTTAACGTAATCAATAAGCACAAAAAACATATTATGCCAAGAATGCATACTTACTATATTCATCAAGATAATTTTACTTTAATAAAGAGTGTTGAATAGTTCCCAAAACCGCCAATCCAATTGGCTTTCTAGTTACCTATTCTAACATTCTCCCACTTGACCTAAAGTTAATCACCCATGTGCTCAGACTTCTTTGAGTATGAGGAGTCTGCGATATCGACTTGGTCTCATGGGTCTATTGTATTTTTTGCCAAATTAAATCGCACATCACCTCCTCTTACCATCGCTCCAAGCTGATGGTGGTGCGCGAGCCTTTTAAGCTTATGCCATAGTCTAGTTTGTTATGGTCGTGATAGGCACCACATCCAACTATTAGATGTGATTTTCCATCTAAACCACTTCCTGAGCAACTTCAAAAGTCGCTATATATTCAACTTCCATGGTGAAATCATTCTGAGATCCCGCTTGAAACCTTTTCAAGCTATCACATCACCATTAAGCGTGAATGACATTCTAGTTGAGACTAGTCATCATTCATATATAAATGGAAGCTAGTATTGCTATAGCCTTTCAGAATCAACTCTCTATTAACGTACATCAAGAAACATTTCTTTAATCCTTATTTAGGTACTAAAGAATGATTTTGACTATGGTATACTGCCTCATTATTGCACTCCCGATATCCGTTGTTGTGCTCAAAACATACATAAAATCAGGCCTAGTGCACCGGATAGGATATCCATGCGGTCTTCCGCAGAGGCATAAGGGATGTCAAACATCTTCCTAAGCTCCTCATCAATCCATGAAGACTGAGTCTTGGATAACTTAACCCTATGATTAGGAATCTAATTTCTTCATGGAGAATTGCGAGAATAATGTTGATAGTTTAGTGCTTTTGAACATCTTGACATCATTTCAAATGAGCAAGACCTTACACACCTAAAATACTAGGAACACTAAGCTCCCACTGACCATCAAGCTCGTTCTTGGCTGAGTCATACACTGAATGACCTTGTCAAGACGAATATTGCAAATACAAGATGCTCAACCTAGTTTGAACTCCATCTCAGATCTCATGGCTCCAAGCCATTCATCCGAACTGATATTTAACATTACTTCTCCTTATATCTTTTGAATCATAATCCATTTGGTCGGTAAAACTCAGAAACCCGTACCTCTCAGGTAACTAGGGTATTCTGGTCATCCCTCGAAGGACAGGAATATAGTTAGTGAAAAATTTGATTACAAATGATATTTGCTTTACTCCACTAAGGTGTCGGTCTATTTGATTTCCCAAGGAGCTACTCCTCATGTCGGTTATCCTCTGAAATTCAATTTCCTTTGGGACAACAAATGGACATGTATAAACCTACTTTACCTCCTACTAGTCCTTTGACATATGCAGGACCATCCCATATCGTCAAGTACTTTATAGGACATAGACTTGCCATTCCACATGGGCTAAGGCTTTTCACCATGTACAACAAGGTTCCATTCCTCCCTTATCAGAGGCGTCGTTCAATTATGGCGTTTTAGGAAGAATTCCACTAGGTGAGTATTCCATTCTCATTTAGATACTTCAAGAACTACCACTAAATACACACCACCTCGATCCAATTGAAGGGTTTAATTTTGCAACTAGTTTGGTTCTCCACTTCAAGTCTAATTCTCTGAACCTGTCAAAGGTCCTTAGAATTTTGAACCCTATTCAACAACCTACAGATGTCTGACTGAACCCAATCCAACACACCACTGGGAAGTGTACTTTGTCCTACAAAGAGCTTCACGGTCTTCTTCCTTCTTAAGAAGGACTTACAAGAGAGTAGACTCAAATTATCTATTTCTAAACTCTTTGAATTTGCGAACCTCCTTATCCTGGCTACAGGAACGTGACCCAACTTTGCATGCCAGATCTATAAGTTGATCTTGATTGTCTATTTATCGTTTGTGTTGAGCTTTATAGTTGGTATCTAATACCCAAGAAGCTGAATAGTAATTATGTTCAAAGCTCTAGTCAAATGTATCTTGATTGGAGATGAGTATAGGATACTATCTCTTCCAATGCCCCTTTTCCGGGTAATTGAGCCAAACATCTTTTGCAATCGTTGATTGTTGAACCCTCTTCCTCGTTCCTTTAGCCTCGCCTAACGGAGCAACATGAGCACTCGAAGCACTTGTAGTGGCTGATTCTATCATAGTCTTCTTCTTTTTCCAACGTCCAACACCCTTGCCTTTCGCTTTTGAGGTTGAAGCCTCCTCGACCAATACCGATAGTACAGATTTTTCAATCATTGCCTCATATTGGATCAACATGTTTCTCAACTCATGAAGGTCTTTGTCAAGTCCATTCATGTTATAGTTTATGATAAACAAGTCAAAGGAGGGAAGAAGAGACTGAAGGATTATGTCAATGTACGTCTCTTTTTCAAGATCAACCTCGAGGTCCTTGAGCTTCTCCACAAGGGATAACATCTTAACCCCATGCTTTTGTACAAACAACCCTTTAGTCATATTGGATCATAAAAATGCCTTCGTTACAGCACATCTAATATACCGGTCCAAAACCGCATAAACATGTTTCATGTGGAGCATTATCAAGCCAACGCCATCCAATCTATCATACGGCTTTTGGATCTCATTAGTCATAGATGTTAGTATGATGCTATGGACCTTGTTGTTATCATTTTGCCACTTCTCCAACGTCAAACGCTCTTCAGGCATGGACCCCTCTGGCGAGATCCTAGGAAGAGACCTATCCAGAACATAGGTTTGGTTCTCGAAATCTAGGACTATCCTAAGACTTCACAACCAATCATTATAATTTGTTTGTCTAAAAAATGGCAGTTAGTGGATTCATAGACATCTACATTAAATTTTTAATGGGGAAAAATGGAAAAAAATAGTCAACCGGTCGCCCAGGGCTGGCAGGCACGCGCACACATGAAAAAAGTCTACGCTTCGGGCCCATGTGCGCCTGCTGCCCAAGTAGCCATGTAGCGCATGCGCGCTCATCTGTGCGCACCTACTGCCATGTCTTTCCAAAACACACACAACTTTTAGAAAATCAAATTTTTAAAAAATCCTAATATCCAAGATTAACTGCCCAAGCAGTCGTGCAACGCATGTGCGTAGAGCGCGCCTGTGTGCACCTCTGCCATGTCTTTTCAAAAATCACAATTTTCATAAAATCAAAAGTTTAAAAAATCCTAATATTCAAGATTCCTAGCAAAATTAAACATGTAAATCAGAACATATACATGCAATCAAAGTTATCAACATGCTTTCCAAAAGCCGTTTAAAACACATAACATGCTTGAACATGTAACACATGTTAAATTCATAGCCTATACATCAAACTAGGCTCTGATACCACTGAAAGGAAATGGATCAGCTCGGGAATGCGGCTGAAGCTTTAAGACAAAAAATTTAAATAGTATTAAACCAGATCAAGGGGTGTCCTTTTGATCATTCACGGGCGTTTGGTGTAATTTAAAATGCAGAAATCTTAGCAAACCATACAAGCATTTTAATGTGGCTAAGAAACAAAAAAAAAAAAAAAAAGAACCCAAATTTAACCATGGATTTTACCTCAATCCAATTTATGTTTAGCCACACGTGTTGTTCCAAATCTCCTCCGGTTTGTCCACTTAGAGGATTCAACGCACAATCCCTCTAAAGCTAGTCCGCACCACACCCGTGGAAGAGAAAAACAACCCTACTGCTAAATTGAATTAAATTCGTAGAGAAAATAAATCTGAATCACACTATTGATTAGTGTATTCGGATCTTTCTTGTCTTAACTTGAACCTAGTTCAAGATGAGCATGACATAAGAGAAAAGAGGGATAAATTTCATGGCTCAAGGGAAAGGAGGAGAGAGATGGCCGATTTTATGATTGTAGGATATTGGAAAATGATTCTATATTATTAGTGTATAAATTGATGGTATGTGTATTCATATTTCCAAAATATGAATCACACACATGGGCTAATTGTGCTTATCATGGCACACTTAGGCCTGTCCCTACCCAGGCCCAGACCCAAAAGAGGCCCAAGTAATTAATTACTACCCAAACCCTACCCAATTTAACACAAGACTCATGGGTCTTGAGGCCCATGGGTCCCTAGACCCGATCAGACCCAGTTTTATGGGTCGGGTCCGACCCAGTCCCGGTTCTGTATTCTTTCCTTTTTTTTTTTCAAATTTCTTGTTTAAATAACTCTATCAAGAATAACATCAACTACAACAAATACAATATGAATTAGAAAATATTATATTTGTTAGATGAAAATTATGAAGAACTAACCTAAAATAATATATGAGCCAACTCTAAACTTTGATTAATGTAAATATATATCAAATAAACTTTGATTAATGTAAACAAATATCAAATAAACTTTGATTAATGTAAACGAATATCAATAAACTTTGATTAATATAAGCGAATATCAAATCAATGTAATTTATAGAGAAACTTCTCAATTTAATCAACAAATATCATAACACCATGATTTAAGCTCAAACATTCATCAATTGTATAATTCTAAAAAAAACAAGATTATAAAGAATAAAATACAAAAATAGAAAATTATAACAAATAAATCACAAATACAATTTGTTCAATCCCCATTTTCAAAAAACCAAATGTATTCACAGTTTATTAATTCTTCATATTCAAGAAATCAAAATCAAAGCTTATTTTGCCTAAAAGTAGAGAAGAGTGGAGGTTCATTTCAAAGTCTTGCGGTGGGAGCGGCCGGGCGGCGCGGCCGCACGATGATGGGCTTGGGGTGGTGGGCGCGGTCGCGCGGTGGTGAGAAACTTGAGGTGGGCGGCGACGGGCTTCGGGTGGTGAGCGCGGCCGCGCGATGATGGGCTTGGGGTGGTGGGCGTCGTCGCGCGGCGGTGAGGTGGCGGGCTTGGTCGCGCGGCGGTGATAGGCTTGTGGTGGGTGGCGACGGGCTTGGGTGGTGAGCGCGGTGGCGAGAGGCTTGGGGTGGTGGGCGCGGTCGCGCGGCGGCATGAGGCTTGTCGTGGTGGGCGCGGCCGCGCCGGCGGCGGGAGTTGAAGAGTTGAGAGAGGGAGAATAGATTGGAGAGAAATATTAGGTTTGAGTGCTTTGGGTCTAAATGGGTAAAGTCGGGTCTATTATCCGACCCAAACCCAATCATTTTAATTTGATGGGTCTGGGTTTGGGCCTGAACCTGTAATAAAAGTGTGGGTCTGGGTTCGGGTCTGGGCCTCTGATAAAAGTATGGATCTAGGTTTGGGTCTGGGCCCGTTATAATGGGTCTAGGCCTCGGTAATTTTGACCCATTGACAGGCCTAAGCACACAAGTCAACCTTGCCCATGCCTTCATTAATCAATCACTGCAGTCAAGCTTAGTCAATCATCGACTTCCCAATATAACTAGTGGTAAAAAATTCATGCTCCATTCGAGCACATTTTCCGCCACATTCATCCTAAGGATGAACCTACCACTTATCCTTAACCAAGTTCAATGATGATGGTTCTTTGGTCTTTCACTTGGACCAGACTTGATTAATTCAATCATTGAATTAATCAAAGTCCAACAAGGTCCATAGGTCCTTTTAATTAATCCAATTGATCAAAAGCTAGCAAGTGGCCTAAAGACTTTATTTGATCCAATTAACTAAAACTACCCCATGTCTATCAATTAATTATTCCAATTAATAAATTGAGCTAAGCCCAATTAAATTAATCCAATTAATTTAAAAGGCTAAGTTCAAGTTTAATTGATCTAATTAATTAAATCTTAGGCAATCCATCAAATAGATCATCCCACACATAAATGATTCGGGAATTACTTTAATCTAATTAAATTAATTCACTTCTTTCGGAGTTAATTCCAAATTAATTTCATCACTTCCACAGTGATTTGTGTCTAACTCTTTTATGTTCTGCCTAAGCTATTCTTTGGTTTGTGTCCAACATAATTGATTAATTAAATGAAATTCAATTAATTATTTTTTATTAATCATTAAACATAAATGTCCGTCACCGTGGGGTGGTTGTCTTGCGACGATCCATGACCCTAGAGACTAAGTGAATGTTCGCGTGAACACTTAGGCTCCTGAGTTCAAAGGGGTACGATCCTTCCATCGACCGTCTTCTAGCATTATTCTGGGGCATGGAATTAGGTGTTGATTCCCATCCTGTACCAGACAACTATGTTTCATACTCAAGACGTGTTCAGTTTAGTGATCGACATAGAGAACCATTCCCAACTTAACCAATCGCTTTGGCCAAAACCTTAAAGAGCCAAAACCATCTCAGAGCACATATGAGACATTCTGTCAAAGTACTGACAGGGGACAGATTCTCTCTTGGAATCTACAGTCCTCACTGCATACTCCGACTGCACTGGACAAGGGTTGTAATGAGCATATCAAGGACACAGTCATCTCTCTTCCAAGATACAACCTTCATGTGCCCACGACTGACATGATTCTTCAAGTCCGATGACTAATTTCGTACTACTAGAATTGGGAATTCCAGTCATACCGACCAAGCTTCTAAGGCTTCCATATGACGATTTTCGTGAGTCAGTTCAGTTAGCTCCTTGTCAACTAACCCACTAAAATTGCATAGATGACTTATCTCTATCGTCGATGAAATACGGTACCCATCCAATGAATGAAATACTTAGTGCAAATCTTTGTAGGACTCCCGATGCCCAATCTCGAGGTCCTTAACTTGGAACATTTCAGATCACCCTCAAAAATTGGTTTCATAGCTGTCATCTAATGTGCAAGCCAACTACATGGATTATCCAATTGGTCAGTGGACATTTATTGTGATGTTAAAACATCGTTTAACGTAACCAGTAAGTAAAACAAACACATTATGTCAAGGATGAATATTTACTCTATTCATCAAGATAATTTTACTTTAATAAATATTGTTGAATAGTTCACAAAACCGCCAACCGATTGACTTTCTGGTCACCCATTCTAAAAGTGTTGTCACTAAGTTGCCACTATACATGTGTCACTAATTACATATAGTGATAAATTTGTGGCTAATTCCTATCAATAATAATTTTCGTAATGGTAAGATAAAAATTGTTGCTCCTTAATATATATTTTCAGTGATAATTTTAAAATTGTCACTTGATATTTTTGTCACTAAGATCATATTTCTTGTAGTGACTAAAAAGATATTTCTTTCGCTCCAATCTAATGATAGGTCGGACTTTATTAGATATTATAATTGTAAAAAATAAGGTTTTTCTAAATTAGTCATCCGAGACCGGGAGGGTGTTTGGATGAACTTATAATAAGCTCGATAAAGCATTTTATAAGATATACAAAGTGTTGGATACATTTTTTAAAAGAAGAGTCTGTCCGATCCTAAAACAAAATATGAAGAGCTATACGATCTTTTTGAAAAAAGAAAATAAAAAGAGTTCTTAACTTACTCTAATGTTATAAAATCAAAAAGTCACTTGGTTTTAATCATATTATATTATAATATTGTCATTGCTAACATTTTGTAATCTCCATCATATTATTTTATCCAAACACTTCAAGAACTTATCATTAAAATAAGATTCAATATTTTATGAACTCTAAAAATATCTTCTGAAATGTATGAACTTATAAGATTTTTTTAAATGTATTCAGCCATCTGGAACCCTACTCAAATATTTGAGCCATGTCATCTTTAATCGTTGTTGAACAATCTCATCATTTAAAAGTTTAAACTGTTAGAGGAAAAACTCATCTAATATTTAATATCTTAATAATCTCATTACTTCTTTTTTTTTTTTTTGCAAATAAGTCCTAGGAATTTGACAATATACTGCAGTCTCCACAAATGCGTGGAATTTTGATGTTTTAAAGGCATAAATGATTCCATTTGTTGACTAAATTAACCTTGGTATTATGGATCAGAATTATTAGCATTTAAATGGACAGGTTTTGTAGATACTGAAAACACCCACAACAGGAAATATCTTGTAGTTATAGGGTAAGCATAGGGCTATCCTGTAACAAATCAAATTTATTAGTAATACTACGTACAGTTTCCTTTTGCTTATATTTTCAAATTTTTTAAAGTGCCAAACCAGAGGAAACATAGGAAAAGGTCATAAAGAGAGAGAGAGAGAGAGAGAGAGAGAGAGAGAGAGAGAGAGAGTTGAAATTAGATAATTTACAAATCATATCTTATGGGATGGGGAAAAATACAATTTTTTATCTATAAGTACAGGGAGTGACATTTTTGGCCCACTTGAAATTTATTTTGACAATAAAGTACAATAGTTCTGCCAAAAAATTGACATATTGAGGACATTAGTCGTAGAAAATTGCCTATTTGGTCGAAAAAATCATGTGGATGCCATGTGGCGGCTACAAATTGGGGATATTTTTCGTCTAAATTGGAAGTTTTCGGTCAACAATGTACTCAATGTGTAATTTTTTTTAGTCTAAGTTATTGATGTTTAGTGCCAAACTAAATTCAAACTGGATGCAAAGTGCTACCCTTCATATTTACAGGATAAATATTGTGATTTTTTCCTTTTTAGGTTCTATAATTATAGGGATTGACATTTTTTTATTGTTAATCTTTTTAGGTTCTGATATTATAGGGGTTGGCATTTTTGTGCTGTGAAATAGGAATTTGCAATTAAGGACACTGATTTAAAAAAACATGCACACATTTAGAGAAAATTTCGTTGAAAATCGTACAACTTGTTGCAAAGCATTTTTTTGTTTGGGATTGGACTTTTTTATTAAAAAGAAGTATGATGTGGCCTTTGAAAAATTCAGAGTGGGACAATTTCACGATTTGTCAACTTGGATACCATATATGATGAAGTACCTCCATCTTGAAAATTTAGAAATTAGAAGTCCATGTTAGCATGCTTACCCGAAAAAATTTAAAATTTTCAAGTCAAAAATTATTTTCCTGCTAATTGTTCTAACAAAATTTATCCTCAATGTGCCATTTTTTTGTAATTAGTGTCCTAAGTTGCCAATGCATACCTTCACAAGACAAAAAATGTAACTCTCGGATATGGAAGATATTTCTTATGGGCCTACATCCACTTCTGGGCCCAAAGCAACCTAAAATTCTTTATAGGGCGATTAGCCCAACTCCAGACACTCCAGTCATACCATAGCAAGGTTCATTTGGCTGAAAAATTATTAGTAAATAAACTATGTCAAGACAAATTATGTTAGGGTAAAAAAAGAATAGGGACACTTGTCAACAATATTTCAATATTTATGTACTTATCTGCACCCTAGGATAAAAAGAGCAGATCACAATCTTGTCAAAGTTTTCTTTTTCATCTTCTTCCTCCTAACTTTTTGGAGTTGCCTTCCCTACTCAAATTGGGAAGAACTAATAGTTATAACCTCAAAGAAGCCATATTTACCCTGACTTAACGTATGTCGGAACTCCATACTTTCATGGAGCAAAGACATGATTCTCTTATTTCCGCAGTCATAAACCTCCAACAACAAATATTCAACCTTCGTCTCATCTTTTGTGGTGTCCCCACTTACCGCTTATCAGCTTACTTGTGACACCCCCTCCGTAACCCAATAAGATAAAATGTAATTAGGGAGGGGGTGTCACATTGCTCCTCCATTCGGCGCCCCAACCACCTCCTGTTCCTTCATTACAACTATGACTCCCCCCCAAGCTAGTTAAGCTTTCGAAACTACACATGCAGCCTTTTGACGATGCAAATCCAATTGATTCTTACTATCTAATTCGTCTAAACAAACACCTCAATATGATTTCTTTTCATATGAAAGGAGATGCTCTCAATTGCTATGAATGTATACAAACCGACAACTTTCATGTTGGAATGCATTCGTCTACCCACTTGAACTGCGTTTTCGTCCATCTACTTACGATAACCATCGAGCGGCCCTGTTTAAGCTCAGTCAGCATGGTTCCATGGCAGTTTACCAAGCTGATTTTGAATGCCTCTGCAATAATGAGTTGGGCTTATTAGCGAAGTCGATTCTTTTTTATCTCTAGTCTCTACAATGAAATCCAAGGGGAACTATCCATCTTTCACCCATCCTCATTAGTCAAGTAATCGGCTTAGCTAAGCTGTTTGAAGCTAAGCTCAATGAATCTCGCCTACCGTCACTTGGTGTCTCTCAACCAGTTGGTGTCTTGTGGCGGCCTACCATATTTCCTACTTATGCTTCGAAAACTCCCTTTTTGCTCCGTTGTTTATCCCCAACCGAATGCAAGAGCGTCGCGCCCAATGTCTTTGTTTCAATTGTGATGACAAGTTTGCTCTAGACTGTTGCTGCGAAGCTAAGAAACTTTTGTCTTTGTTTGTTGATGACAACGAACCACTAGAACCCCTTATTAGTGTAGGTGACCAGAAACCTAATTAGTTGGTTGTTTTGTAATCTACTATTAATAATCTTATTTGATGTAAAGTTAAATATCATGAATATATTTTATTCTTTAGCCAACTTTGTGCTGTTATATTATATGCTATTACTGGATTTCACGGATGAAGCCAACAGACTAGTTAAATCAATAAAGTTGGGTCACGCATTTGATGATAACTGTGAAACTAACTTCCGAGGGTTGGTCTGAAATATTCCAAGTCGAGAATCCTCAAGAATGGGCATTGAGGAGTTCTGTAGAGACTTGCACTAAGTGATACATTCATGTGATGAGTGTCGAGTTTCCTCGACGACAGACATGTGGCATCTATGCACTTTAGTGGGTGTTTGACAAGTGGGTTGTCAAGTTCATTGAATAGATCCGCAGGAGTTGTCATATGGAAATCTATGTGGCAACTCCTAGAACTCCTAACTGTGATAGTATGGGAATTAGTCCTCTGACCTTTGGAGCCAGAGTAGCCTTGTGTATGGGATGAGTGTATCTTGGTCCTGGCTGATGTGACTGCAGTTTTGCGTGATTACCAAAAGTCCTGCACCAATGCATTCAGAACATGCATGGAGGTTGGTGCATTCTAAGAAGGAATCCATCGCTCATCATGTCATGAGATGATTGCGATCTCCTATGTCCTCTAGATTATATATTACTCGATAAATTTGTGGCCATAGTTGGTAACCAAATAGAAATATTATTTTTCATGTTGATTAATGAGAAACACAATCAAAAGTGGATATATAGTTATCGAAGTCAAGTACGGGAATCAATTTAGAATTTCGTGCCCTAGAATTTGATTGGAAGATAGCTTGATGGAAGGACCATATATGTACGATACACATATTAAAAGGTTCACACCAATTTCACCTATTTGAGATACAAGCCCAAGTCTAGCTGAAGGCGGGCCGAAAAGGGCTACATACAGATATCAACAATATTATGGGAAATTAATTGGAGAAGTAATTTTGGATGAGAATTAATTATTGAATTCATTCCAGAAGAAAGAGAGGATTAATTTCAATGAGTTTAAATTTATCATTTGAATAATTAGATTATTCAACTAAGGTCCTACGTGATAGGAAGACCAAAATGTTAATATATTAGATTAATTAAATATTTGTGTTTTGAGACTAATTATTTAGATTATTTATGAAGGACAAGCGGATCCGCCCGGGAGCGCGAGCGGAAGCGAGAAAAGGCGAGAAAAGTGCGTAAATTTAAATAAAATTCAAAATACGCGAATCCCAAGGGGTGTACCCTTGGGTGCTCAACCGAGCGTTCGATGTAGGATGTGTAAATATTAAAACATATATTTAAACACATAGGGCATAGATATATAAATGGAATCAATCAAAGCGTAATAAACCGTTACCTTTGATTGTTTAGCGTATGCTCCTGGCTACTAGCGTTGTTCCTTCTCCGGAATGCTCACGAAATCCAAATGTATGGATTTTCCAAAGGTGATCCACACCACACCGGAAGAAACACGCGTTCTTCTTGCTAGAAAAGAACGGGTTTAGGAAGGAATCGGTTTAAGAGAAGAACACTATGAATTAGTGTTCTCTTAAACTTACTTTGTTCTTCTTCTTGATTCAAAATCAAGTGAAGAACACAAGTGTAAGAGAGGGAGGGAGCACGAAAATTGAGAGAGAGGAGAGGATTTTTGTCTTCTCTTTTTCCTAGAAAAAGATGAATAATGAATCACTTCTGCTAGGTGTTGTATATTCTAATATATATATACATAATTAATGTGATTATTGGAATGTGTCTAGGTTCATCCAAGGATGTCTAGATTCATTCCAATCAATCACCATCAATTCTTCAATCAAGCCTACCAAAATTTATGGTATGATCAAATCATACCAAAAGGGAAGAGCTTGATTGGAGTTGATTTGTCTCTTTCCAAAAGAGACAAGTCAACATACCACCTAGCATGAAACATGGCTGATTTTGCTTCCTCCAAGGGAGCATGTCGGCCATATTTAATTAAGGGAAGAAGTCCAACTTCTTCCTATTCCAAATTAGGAATTATTTCTCCTCTCGGGTATAATTTAACCCTTTAGGTTCACCCTCAGCTAGACTTGGGCCCGTGTCCCACAAGGGCCCGTTACCATGGGTGGCCGTCTAGCAACGGTCCATGGCACTAGAGACTAGGTGAATTGGCGTGAACATTTAGGCGCCGATTCCGTACGGGTACGATCCTTCCGTCTACCGTCTCCCGGCCTTAGTCTAGGGTATGGAATTGGGCGTCGGTTCCCATTCCTTGACTAGGCATCTATGCTTAATACTCGAGACCACGTATGCTTCATTGCGTCGACACAGGAAACCATTCCCTGTTCGACCAACCACTGTGGCCACAGCTTCAAACAGCATGAACGTGTCTCCGAGTGCATAGGAGATACCTCTGTCACATACTGACAGGGGACGGATCCTCTTCTTGGAATCCACCGTCCTCGCTACACATTCTGACTGCACTGGACAAGGCTTATAATGATCATCTTACAGAATGATCACCTCTCGCCAGATCCAAGATACAGCCGTCCTGTGCACGTGACTGCCATGATTCCTCAAGTCTGAGGATTACTCCCGTACTATCGGAACCGGGGAAAACCAATCATACCGACCAAGCCTCCAAGGCTTCCATATGATGATCCCCGCGAGTCAGTCTAGTCGGCTCGACCCCAGTCGACCAACCCATCAAGATCGTGTAGGCGTCCCACGCCTGTCGCCGATGAAACACGGCACTCATCCAATGAACACGACTCTTGACGCAAGTCTCAATAGGACTCTCGATGCCCTGTCTCGAGGTCCTCGACTTGGAACGTTTCAGACCCAACTCTTAATCAGTTGGTTTCATGACCACCATCCAATGCGTGGCCCAACTGCACGAGTTGTTATCTATGGTCTGTGGGCTTTGTTGCGATATAAGTTAAACACCATTTTAACAAATGTAAGATGAGCGCAACAAAGAAGGTACCATTGGTGACGAATACTCATCTTATTCATCACATAATAATATTACATTCACATCAAGTTGTCGGATAGGTTACAAATTGCCAAACCTATTGGCTTTCTGGTCACCTATTCCAACAATTTAATCTTAGGTACAAGAATTAAATAAAAATTTAATTTGGGCTTGAAGTTAATTAATTGAATTAATTAATTATTAATCCGCAATCAAAGTGTGTTTAACTCAAATTATGGTCAAATTCCAAGGGACCCTCAAGAGACCACAAGGACCTATCATGCAGTAAAGAGTTGTTAATCCGCAATCAAAGTGTGTTTTATCTGTATTTCTCTCCCTCTCACTTTTGTATCTCTCTACTTCTAAAGAGTTGTATATTTTTTCATCTCAAGAATTTGAAAATGATTCAAGCTTCTTTCTTGAGAAATCTACAACACATTCTACTTCATATAAGTGTTGTTCTAGTTCCACTCTCTTGAGTTTCTAGCAAGGCTCAAAGAGACACAAGTTGGTGGTTTATGTGAACCTACTAAAGAGAGCATAGCTTTGCTCTTATATGGACAAAGCATGAAACCATTGTTGGAGGAGAGCTTTTGAAGATAGGACACTCTACTACTCTCAAAGAGATTGTATCAACTAGTTGGTATGATGTGCACGAATAGCCCGATTAACGCGGGATATTATCTTGTTTAATATTTTATTTATTATTGTCGTTGTTCATTTTATGTCCCAGGCTTGTACCGATTCGTTCACCCTCTTTTGAGGCCGATACGAGCCTCTGTCTTCCTCCCTAGCCACTGACTCGTTTTCTTCTGCCCAATCAACCTCCATACCACATTCATTTTCAATTATCGTGGGCTGGTTGTTTGATTTCACTTTCTCCGGTACTCTTTACTTGCAAGGGCTCATTCACGAACACTTAGTCTCGGTGTTGATCGACTCGGGGGGCTTGCATAATATATTACAACCTTGTATCGCAAGAGTTACTGGGCTACCAATCTGACTGCATGCTTCATTCCCTGTTTTAGTGCGCAATGGGGAATCACTGCATTGTTCCAACTCTTGGCCCGATATCCCCAACAAGTTGCAGTCTCACAAATTCTTCACCCAGTTCTATATTTTTTCAATCACAATGTTGAAGTCATGTTTAGTGCACAATTGGTCAGCACACTTGATCTATTCATTTCCAATCATTAAATCCCTTTCATGCAATTTTACCATGACGGAAAACTCGTCACACTCTTGAGCAATCAATTGGCAACACCATAATATGCCACTTTCTCTCAGTTTCTTCACTACATTCAACCGGACTCCATTGATACCATGTTTTACCTCTCCATTCATTCCCTCACTTCTCAACAGACAGACTCCATCTCTTTTCCTCTTGACGCATTTTTCCCAAACCTTTATGTACTCCTCTTCGAATATCAACACGTATTCCACGTACCCCAAGGCCTTCCTCTCCCTCGTCCACAATACACACCCGTCAACATAAAACATTACCATTACCTACATGCACAAAAAGAAGTTATGGCTATGATGATTTCTAAGATATTGGAAGAAGACATTATCTGGCACAGCATTAGCCTGTTCTCATTACCTATTTTTTTTTGTTAAGAAGAAGAACGACTCATGGCGGTTCTGCATCAACTATCAAACCTTGAACACCATCACAATCAAGGATTGCTATTCCGATCCGAGCTGTGGACGAACTTCTTGATGAACTTCATGGTGCCACTGTTTTCATCAAGCTGGACTTACGTGTGTCGGCAACCACCAGATTCGGGTAGCTCCCTAGAATGATCATAAGACAGCATGTGATTCGGCCTCTCCAATGCTCTTGCAACATTTGAAGCGTTTATGAATCAACTTTTCAGATGTCTCTTGCACCATTTTCATTTTCTTTGTCGTCTTCTTTATCTGCTCTTCGTAGTTTTCTTGGCCTCATCGCGTATTATTGATGCTTTGTTCGCCATTATGCTACCATTGCAACCCTACTTATTGATCTTCTCCCGATGCATTCTTTATATTGGACCCCGGCTGCTGAATCTACTTTCAACCCCCTCAAAACAACTATCATGTCCTTGTCGGTTCTCTAGCTACCCGATTTCAGTTTGTTGTTTGAGGGTACAACGGATACTTCTCAAGTGATTGTGGGTTCAGTCATTTCCCAACAACAGCGACCTATAGCATCTTGTTTAGCAAGAAATGAGCCCAACAATGCGATTATCTTCTTCATACGAAAGAGAAATTCTTGCCATCACAGAAGTTGTCCGTAAATGGCATCATTACCTATTGGGGCGCCGCATCCACGTCTATATTGATTATATAGTCTCCATTGCCTATTTAATCAGACCATTCAGACTTCGACGAAACACAAATAGCTCACGATGCTGCTTGGCTTCGACTACAATATATTCTATACATCAAGAAGGCACAACATTATGTTTGATGCCTTATCCCCTCACTTTGTTGCTTAGGTCCTCCTGTTCTCTGTAGTTTCCTTTGTTGCCCCTACGATAATCGCCTAATTGCAACAATTCTTTGCTACACACCTAGAAGGTCGTTCCACCATTGCACACCTGCAACAAACCTAATAAAGTAAATTAATATTTTCAGCTCAAAATGGTTGGTGCATTATAAAAACAGGCTCTTTATTCCTACAAACTGGCTTACGATCGACCTTGCCCGCTGAATTTCAGTCCACCACATTGGGTGGCACTCGAGTGCTCAAGAAACCTTTGCCACCTGTCCTCTTCCTTTTATTGACGAAAATGTTCCAAGATGTTAAACTCTTCCTCTTTCAATGCATTACAGAAGGACAAGCGGATCCGCCCGGGAACGCGAGCGGAAGCGAGAAAAGTGCGTAAATTTAAATCAAATTTAAATAAACGAATTCCAAGGGGTGTATCCTTGGTGAAAGGAATTGTGGATCGTCCCGGGAAAAGCGCGAATGCGGAAGCGCGGTATAATTAAAAATAAATGCGGAATTTAAACATGCTTTAAATTAAAGAGCACGTTTCAAAGGGTGTGCCTTTGAAATTCCCGGGTGTTCGGTGTATCTCATGAATAACAAAACATAAAAGAATCATGGAGGCCATAGGGTAGAAAATAAAAGAGGACGAAAATCATAAACGAGACCTACCCGTTGTCGTTTTCGTCTTCAACGGCTACACGCGTTGTTCCCCGTTTTGCACCAAGATCTCGTTCTTGAGACCCTCCAAATCGTGACACACGATCCACCCACGTATCTTGTACGTCGTGCTAGCAACGAACAAGTTTATATTTTGGAGTGGATGAATCAACAACACGTTATGAATTAACGGTATTGATTCATCAAGTTCTAATGTTCCAAGAACAAGAGAACTAGTGGAATGTGTTTCTTGGAGAGAGAGAGAGGCGGACGAGAGATGAGAGGGAGAGGTCCGAGTGTGTGTGTGTTGTGTGTGTGTTGGAGATTCATCATCCTTCAACTTGTAGGATGCTAGGGGTTTATATAGAAGAGGAGTCTAATCCTCTTTAAACTCCTCTTTCAAGAACTCTATTTTGACTAGGATTTTGACCTAGTCAAAGTCCTAGTCAAAGTAGTGTTTTGACCTAGTCAAAAACAATCCTAGCCATCCATCTCTCCCATTGATCTCAACCGTTGATTTAATTTAATTTAATGGAATATTTAAAACCTATTTAAATATTTCCAAGAGGCTAAAATAAATATAAATATTATTTAAGCCCATTAAATAAATCCCTTTGATAAATCTAATTTATCAATTTAATTCCTTATATCTAATAGAAGGAATTATTTCTCCAAGAAAAATAAAGGACCCGATTAAATCCAATTTAATCATTCCTTCACTCCAATATTTAATTCCTAATTAAATATCTAAATGTGTGTGGATAGTGTGTGACTCTTTAGGTTCACCTTTCAGCTAGACTTGGTCGGATTCCTAGAATCCTTCCGTTACCATGGGTGGCCATCTAGCAACGGTCCATGGCACTAGAGACTAGGTGAAATATTCAGGGATGAACATTTAGGCTCTAACAGTACACTTGTCCTTCTGTCTTCGGTCTCATCACTTAGAGTCTAGGGCACGGAAAATGCAGGTACCCATTTTGGACCTAAGTGTTGGTCTGTCCTCACTAAACGCCGCAAGGGAATCCTTCCCTTCTGTTCAGTCACTGTGGCCACAGTTTTAGGGACAAGACCTAGAGTATATATATGAGACTCAACTGCCAAAACCTATTGACAGGAGACAGATCCTTTCTTGGAAACTACTGTCACTTTGCACACCAGAACTGCACTAGACATGGCTTATGACTACCAAAGAGAATTCTGGCAATCTCTCACCATATCTAAGATACAGCCCTGATGTACAGGTAAACTCAGCAATTCCTCAAGTCAAAGGACTTGACCTGTACCGTTGGAACCGGGAATATACGTCATACCTTGCTGACCATACTCAAGGTCCTCCGTAAGACGGTTCCCGCGAGTCACCTCAGTCAGCTGCGTCCTAGCATGCTAACCCACTAACACTGCTTAGACGACCCTCGTCACCCGTCGATGAAAACACGACAGCAGGTGCTTAGTGCAAGTCTCAAATGGAATCCCGTACCCATTTTCGGGATTCCTTGACTTGGAGATTTCCGGACTGATTCGGGAAGACTGATTCCATGGACCTACCTCCAAGCGTAGTCCCAGTCCCCGAAATTGATTCTCAGCGTGGGCTTTGTTTGCGTAGTGAACAGATATAGAAAACAGATATAAGTGAACACAAACAAAGTAATGCCAAATGAAATTCACTTCTTTATTCATTAATGATTTATCAAACACCTATAATTGTCTAGACATAGGTTACATATACCCGCCAAAATTGGCTTACATGGTCACCTATTCTAACACTTGGGTGCTCAACCAGGCGTTCGATGTAGAATGTGTAAATATTGAAAACATATATTTAAACACATAGGGCATAGATATATACAATAAATCAATCAAAGCGTAAGGAGACTATTACCTTCGATTGTTTAGCGTATGCTCCCGGCTACTTGCGTTGTTCCTTCTCGGGAATGCTCACGAAATCCAAACGTATGGATTCTCCAAAGGTGATCCACACCACACCGGAAGAAACACACGTTTCTTCTTGCTAGAAAAAATGGGTTTAAGAAGGAATCGGTTTAAGAGAAAGAACACTATGAATTAGTGCTTTCTTAAACTTACTTTGTTCTTCTTCTTGATTCAAAATCAAGTGAAGAACACAAGTGTGAGAGAGGGAGAGAGGCCGAGAGTTGAGAGAGATGAGAGGGATTTTTGTCTTCTCTTTTTCCTAGAAAAAGATGAATAATAAATCACTTATGCTTGGTGTTATATAATCTCATATATATACATAATTAATGTGATTATTGGAATGTGTCTAGGTTCATCCAAGGATGTCTAGATTCATTCCAATCAATCACCATCAATTCTTCAATCAAGCCTACCAAAATTTATGGTATGATCAAATCATACCAAAAGGAAAGAGTTTGATTGGAGTTGATTTGTCTCTTTCCAAAAGAGATAAGTCAACATACCACTTAGCATGAAACATGGCTGATTTTGCTTCCTCCAAGGGAGCATGTCGGCCATGTTTAAATAAGGGAAGAAGGCCAACTTCTTCCTATTCCAAATGAGGAATTATTTCTCCTCTCGAGTAAATTTAACGGACCGGGTTTTTGTTAGAATAAGTGACCAGAAAGTCAATTGGATTGATTATTCTGGGAACTATTCGTCGATCTTTTTCAAAGTAATATTATACTGATGGATAAAGTAAGTATTCATCATTGGCAAAATGTGTTTGTTGTGCTTACTACTTACATTTGAATGGTGTTTCAATGTCACAACAAATGCCCACAGACCGATTGGTAAAACCCATTGAGTTGAGTTGCGCATAGGTTGGCGGCTATGAAACCAACTCCTTGAGGGTCGGTCTGAAATGTTCCAAGTCGAGGACCTCGAGACTGGGCCTCGAGTGTCCTATAGAGACTTGCACTAAGTATTGCATTCACTGGGTGAGTGTCGAGTTTCATCGGTGCCAGACGTGGGTCGTCTATGCAATTTTAGTGGGTTAGTTGGCAAAGTAGTCGACTGACTGAACTGACTCGCGAGAATCGTCATATGGAAGCCTTGGAGGCTTGGTCGGTATGACTGGAATTCTCAGTTCCGATAGTACGGGATTAGTCCTCGGACTTGAGGAATCATGGCAGTCGCTTGCATATGAAGGTTGTATCTTGGATTTGGCGAGAGGTGACCATGTTTTTGATATGGTCATTATAAGCCTTGTCTAGGGCAGTCGGAGTATGTAGTGAGGACAGTGGATTCCAAGATAGAATCTGTCCCCTGTCAGTATTTGAGAGCTATGTTTCCTATGCGCTCTGAGATGGTTTCGACTCATTAAGTCTACGGCCGTAGCGATTGGTCGAGTAGGGAATGGTTCCCTAGGTCGATCAATAGAGTAAACGCGTCTCGAGCTTGTACCATAGTTGCCTAGTCCAGGATGGGAACCGACACCCAATTCCATGCCCTAGACTAAGGCCGGGAGATGGTTGGCAAAGGACTGTACCTGTATGGAATTCGGGGCCTAAATGTTCACGCCAACATTCACCTAGTCTCTAGTGCCATGGACCGTTGCTAGACGGCCACCCATGGTAACAGGCATTTCTGATTAATGGTAAATCAGAAATAATTAATTAAATTGGATTTAATTAATCAATTGTGTTGGACACAAGCCCAAGTCTAGCTGAGGGTGAACCTAAAGAGTCACACACAAATCACTATGGAAGTAGTGGAATTAATTTGGAATTAATTCTGGAAGAAGTGAATTAATTTAATTAGATTAAATTAATTCAAGGAGAATATAAATGATGGGATCATTTATTGGAAAAATCCATTTGATGGATGGCCCAAGAATTAATTAATTGGATTAATTAATTTTGGGCTCAATACCTTTAAATTAATTGGATTAATTTATTGGGTTTCGTTTAATTAATTGATTGGATCAATTAATTAGTGTTTGAGCTTATGTTTATTTAATTGGATTAAACGAACTTTTGGATTTCAATAAGGTTTAAAATTAATTGGATTAATTTAAAATCCATGGATCACTTGATTTAATTTGATTAAATCAAGACCGGTCAAAACCAGTCCATGACTTGAAATCAAAGCTCAAAGGTTTGATGCAAGTTTAAGAGGAGTTGAAAGTCCTCCATGTAAGCAATGATGTGGCTCCATGTAAACAATGATGTGGCTTGCCATGATGGCTAGGTGGTTCACATATTGTGCTAACATGATTGGAGGTTGAGCATAAGTTGTGCATTAGTGTGTAGGTGGTTTTGGAAACTACCTACAACTACACAACACATGTATAAACTTTTCATCTTCCTAACTTGTACTCCCTAGCACACAAGCCACGAAAATTTCCAGCCTTTTCTCCTTCTTTTGAGTTCTCTTTGAATTGGATTCAAAATGAGAACATGAGAAATACGTATACACTAATCAATAGTGTAATATGTTTTTCGTTTCTTCCTTGATCTAGCTTCTACCTAGCAGTAGATCTAGATTTACTTCCATTGCTGTGGTGTGGACAAATTAGAGGGGTTCTAATTTGAATCCTAAGGTGAACGGAAAAGGAACGAAAAGAGAATCAAAGCTTGTTGCCGTTGTACATGTGAAACGAAAAAGGTATGTTTCTATTTAAATTATTGTACCTTTTTGTTTCCTCCTCTAGCCACATGTTCAAGCATATTTTTATGTATGTTATTATGCTTTTGAATACACCTATACACCGAATCGGGCTCTGATACCACTGAAAGAATGTGTGGATCGGCCCGGAGATAAGCGCGTATAGCGGAAGCGCGAAATATTGCGTAATAAAAATTACAAAGCATAATTAAATGGAATTTAAATCATGCATAAAATACATAAACGAATCAAGGGGTGTGCCCTTGATTCTCCCGGGCGTTCGGTGTATCTCATGTTCAATAAAACACAACATGGAGGCCATAGAATTGAAATCGAAAAACGAAATTAAAGAACCTACCCGGTTGTAGTTTTGTCTTCGTTCGGCTACATGCATTGTTCCCCGTTTTGCACCAAGATCTCAAGAAGAGACCCTCTAAATCATCTCACTCGCTCCACCGGAAAGCAAACAACCCTTGTGCTAGCAAGAAATAATTTGGGGAGAAGAGACATCGATACACGCTATGAATTAACGCAATCAATGTCTCTTATGTTCTTAACTTGAATAAATCAAGAAGAACAAAGTAATATTCTTGGAGAGAAGAAGAGGGGATGGACGAAAATCTTGAGAGTGATGAGAGATGAGAGTTGTAGAGAATACTAGGTGTAAGTGTGTGTTTTTTAAGTATTTATAGAAGATGGAATTCCTATTCCTTCTCAAACTCTTCCAAAGAGACACACTTTGACTAGGATTTAGACCTAGTCAAATCCTAGTCAAATTAGGCTTTGATTAAGTCAAATTAATCATGGCCCTTCATCTCATCATTCTCTAGATCAAATCTTGTCCATCCATTTTGATGGGCTTTATGGAATGGGCCTATTTAATTCTAAATTAAATATTCCCATGGACTTTATATTAAAATCCTATTTAATATACTAAGCCCATTAATTAATTAATGGAATGGACTTTATTTAATTCCAAATTAAATAGTCCATGGACTTTATATAAATCCTATTTAATACCAAGCCCATTAATTAATTCCATAGAATGGGATTATTTAATTCTAAATTAAATAGTCCCATGGACTTTATATTAAATCCTATTTAATATACTAAGCCCATTAATTAATTAATGGAATGGACTTTATTTAATTCCAAATTAAATAGTCCATGGACTTTATATTAAATCCTATTTAATACCAAGCCCATTAATTAATTAATTCACCCTTTTAATTAATTAAAAGGAAAGCCCATGCTTTGTAAAATTCATAAATCTAATTTATGAACTCAAGCCCGATTATTCCAAATAATACATCGAGGCTTGTATCTCCAAGAAGTATAATTTAATTCCATTAAATTAAACCTTCTCCCGGAATTAATTCCAAATTAATTCCCTTTCATTTGGTGTAGCGGGTGTGACTCTTTAGGTTCACCTTTCAGCTAGACTTGGACCTACTTTTCGTTATTTCATAACTAAAGTAGTCCGTTACCATGGGTGGCCATCTAGCAACGGTCCATGGCACTAGAGACTAGGTGAATTTATGGTGTGAACATTTAGGCTCCGAGTTATACGCAGGTGCGGTCCTACCGACGCTCGATACGTACGGGTACGGTCCTACTGTCGCCTGTCTCCCGGCCTTCAGTCTAGGGGTCGGTTCCCATCGTTGACTAGGCAACTATGCATAATGCTCGAGATAGGTTTAACTCGACGTAGGAAATCCTTTCCCACTACATCAAGTGCTATGGCCATAAACTTTGTGAGTCTAAACCATCTCCGAGCGCATAGGAGATCTTGCTGTCATATCCTTTGACAGGGGACAGATCCTATATTGGAATTCACCGTTCTTACATACTCCGACTGCACTGGACGAGGCTTATGATGACCATGTGATATAATCGGTCAAATTTCACCAGATCCAAGATACAGCCTTAGTATGTAGGGGACTGCCGTGATCCTCAAGTCCGAGGACTAATCCCGTACTATCGGAACCGGAATACGAGTCATACCGACCAAGCCCGAGTAGCTTCTATCTGACGATTCCCGCGAGTCACCTCAGTCGGCCGCTCCCCAGCAGGCCGACCCACTAACACTGCTTAGACGATCCTCGTCACCCGTCGATGAAACACGACAGCAAATGCTTAGTGCAAGTCTCAAATGGATTCTCGATGCCCTGTCTCGAGATTCCTTTGACTTGGAGTATTTCAGACTGATTCGGCGAAACTGATTTCATGAACCTACCTCCAAGCGTAGTTCCAATTTCCCGAAATGTTTATTTCAGTCTGTGGGCGTTTGTTGTGACATCGTAACGATGCAAGCAGTAAGTACAACAAACTCATGCCTATGAATCCTTACTGCATTCATTAACATAATATTACTTGTTCACAGATTGACGAATGGTTCTCAGAACAGCCAATACCATTGACTTTCTGGTCACCTATTCTAACAGCGCGCGCCAGTGGCCACGCACGCTGGGCGTGCGCGCGGCGTGCAGGCAGTGCTGCCGGCCTGCCGGTTTCGAATGGCTGGGCCGTTTTTGCCGTTTTTACGTGGAAAATTGGTTTTTCCACATTTCTGCATATTTTCTGAAATGATTAATTTTGGCTAATTTTAATTTTAGTTAAATTGGATTTTTCTAAAATTTAATTGTGCCTTAGATTAATTTGGAAATGGTTTCCAAACAAAAAAAAATATTTTTTGGTACATTGGATGTATGATAATTGATATCCATTTTTAATTGCATTATTAATATATATATATATATATTTCTGCATATAATTATGTTGTTGTTTATGATATTGGATATCATTTTTATAAATGCATTGGATGTATTTATTTAATGGGCATATTTATATTTGATATAAATGTGTATTAAATGTTTATTGGATAAACAATGGGGATGATCACAAAGCCCATGGCCCTTATGTATGGTTTAATTTTTGTTGGGTGAGGCCTGCGTGCCTCTTTGTTTTATTATTCTCTTTCTCTGTCTCGTTTTTAGCCTTGAAAAAATAAGGCTTGCTTTCTTCCTCCTTTTGTACTCCCCCCAACTTCTGATTGGGGTTTCTTATTTAAGTTGTAATGAGTGTAGTTAGGTTGGTGAGGATTTATTTTTTGTAATAAATTGTAAGGAAGCATTTCCATGGTGATGGAGGCCCAAGAAGAGGCCCGTTGGACGGAGCCCACGATGGAGAGTCCAAAAGAATGAAGAGGCGTTACAAGGCCCATTAGAATGATAATGGGTTATAATTTTGTAATAGTGTAGGCCACCCTAGATTGACCACAGATCCACTACGGGCTCAGTGGATCACATAGGATTGGGCTTGTGATCATCCAACAGGGGCGTGCTAGGCTTATTTTGCATGTGGTGTATGTTTTAATATTTGATGTTTGATGTATTTTGAATGCATCCTTTATATTCAATGTTAAAACTGGAGCATGCAAAACTTTCTTAATGATGAGGTCTCGGTCACTAATAAACTTAACTCTCACTTGGATGGTCCAAGTAAATATTAGGCCCATTAATGGATTAAAATGGTTTGATTTAAATCCAAGCCTTCCATCCATAACAATGTAGTGAGGAAGCTACTTTCACCCATTCGTGGTCTCACGAGTCGTGGCAGGTTTGGGATGGAAGAAAGCTGTGCTATTGTTATGAACAAAGGAATATGCTCCTATTTCCCTGTCTCACGAGTCGTGGGGGGCGATAGTTGAGATATTCATTTGGTTGATGGGTCGGGCCTAACGCTGAGTAACATGATTCGCTTGGAGTCCTCGGGATCATGTGAAGAGGTGAGGCAAAATAACTTGGGGATCTCATTGGATGAGAATGGTATAGGTTACCTCCCACAAAGCCTTTTTCCGTGTGAATCGTAAAAGCGGGGCATGGAGAATTGCGTTTGTGGACCTCACGCCCACTAGGAAATGGTTTCTCGAAACCTCATTTGAGAGTGATGGGCTTTCGCAAAAATAGTGGGAGGGGTTAATGACTAAAGAACAAGTCTTAACTTGAACATAATATTACTATAATCTACTTAATGTTTTTCTGTTTACATTTTGAATGTATATGTCTAAGAATCCACTAACGCTAATACTAGAGGCTAATATGTTTAATGGAACAAACTACAACGACTGGCTGTGAAATCTTAAGATAGTCTTAGATTTCGAGAACCAGACTTACATTCTGGATCAGGATCTTCCCCAGGCCTTGCCGGATGGGTTAATGCCTCAAGAACGCTTGGCGTTCGAGAAGATGCATGTTGACCATCGGTAGGTCCGCAGCATCGTACTGGCCTCGATGACTAACGAGATCCAGTAGCAGTACGATAGGCTAGATGATGTTGGCTCGATTATGCTTCATTTGCAAGATATCTATGCGGTCTCGGACCAGCAAGTTAGATACGCTGCAACGAAGGCATTCTTCGAAGCTAAGATGACAGAAGGGTCGTTTGTACGAGAGCATGGAGTGATGATGCTATCCCTTGTGGAGAAGCTCAAAGACCTCCAAGCTAATCTTGTAAAAGAGACGTACATCGACGTGATCCTTCAGTCTCTTTCTACCTCCTTCGACCAATTTATTGTCGACTTGATAAATATGTTGGTCCGGTACGAGGCAATGATTGAAAAATCTGCCCCGGCGGTACTAGTGGGAGAGTCTTTGACCTCAGAAGCGAAAGGCAAGGGTGCCGAACGCTGGAAGAGGAAGAAAGCTAAGACAACATCAGCCGCTGCTAGCACTTCGAGTGATCTTGTTACACCGCTTGGTGGAGGTAAAGGAAAGAGGAAGAGGGTTCGGCAGTCAAAGTCATAGATTCCAAACGATGTGTGCATTAACTGCCGCAAAAAGGCACATTGGAAGAGGGAGTGTCCCAAGCTCCTCTCCAACGAAGGTACATTTGAATTGAGTACCAACATGATTATTGTTCTACTCTTTGGTATTGGATACCAGTTAATCATAATCTGCGAATGGTTTACAGATGGTTATGAGTAGAAAGCCTAGACAGGTCCTAAGGCTTAGCGATGGCAGGGCCATTGCTGCAAAGACTAGGGACTAGTTAGGCATAGCATAGCAGTGATCATGTTAGGATAGAGTTTGAAAGGAAATATGTAACCTGGCATGATCGAAGTATGTTTTTATATACTGTTGGACAGATTTTAATTACATACGTTTGATCAATAAAATTACTTTATTTGACAAAGAATGACTATTCTTGTCTGCTAGGTGGGATACATAATTATCCTTAAACATTATCCCATAATTGGATTATGAATACTCAAATCAAATGATTAAAATGCATAATCAAGATAAACTTACGAATTTGGCATCCATAAGCTAGGATGGTTTTTCCTTTAGTTAAGGACGAGGAAGTTGGAAGATTCAAAGAGTCTAGCGATAGACAATTTGAGTCGACTAGCTTACAAGTCCTCTCTGAGATGGAAAGACTGTAAGGCTTCTTTGTTGGACAAAGTGGGCTTGCCAAAAGTCTATTGGATTAGATCCATTTAGACATTCGTAGGTTACTGAGTACACAACACCAGAAGAAGGTTCACAAGTCTAAGGACCTTGGATAGGTTCGGGGAATTAGACGTGGAGTGGTGAACCAAGCTGATTGCAAAATTACACCTCTCGATTAGATCGAAGGGGCGTGTATTTAGTACGAGTTCTTGAATATCCAGATGAGAATGGAATTCTCACTCAGTGGAATTCTTCCTGTAAGGACCATGGTTGAACGGTCTCTGATAAGGGAGAAATCGAACCTTGTTAGACTTGGTTCGATCGGGGTTTCACTGGATTACCTTAAACCTTCTAGACATGGGCTTGAAAGGTTGCCAAGTTGAAAAACATGGCATTTTGTAATAGTCATGATCTAGTTGCCATATAGGATATGGTTTGGCAAGCCTGCATCCTACAAAATTCTTGAGTACATGGGATGGTCCCACATACGTCAAGGGACTAGTGGGAGACAAATTAGACTAGATGTCTGATTTGTGCAGATTTAATGCAGAATAATGCAAACATCATTTGTAATTATATTATTCAACTGACTATATTCCAGTCCTCCTAGGGAGAACCAGAATACCTTAGTTACTTGAGAGGTAAAGGTTTCTGGGCCTGTTCGGTCAATTGGATTATCATCCAAAAGATACAAGGAGAAACGATGTTGGACATCGGGTTTAGATCAATGGCTTAGAGCTATTGGATCCATCATGAAAATTCAAACTGGGTTTGAAATTTTGTATAACTGGAATATTCGTTTTGACGAGTTCATACGAAGTATGAATCGATCAGTAACAGGCTTTAGGGTCAGTGGGAGGATAGTTTTATTCCAAGTGTTTAGTGTGTAACGTTTTATTCATTTGGAATGAATTGAAGATGTTAGAAAACACTGAAACACGAGTGTTGTTCACGCAATTCTCCATGATAGGAATTGGAATCCTTTATACAGGGTTAAGCTGTTCAAGACTCAGTCACGCTAGACTGATGAGAAAGCTTAGATGTTTGACATCCCCTACGTCTTTGCTTTAGGCAGCATGAATGTTGTTCGTGCATTGGGCCTGATAATGTGTATGCTTTGTGCATAACAATGGTTATTGGGCTTGTGCCGAGAAGGCAGTAGACAACTGTTGAGAATATCTTTAATACCTGAATAAGGATTAAAGAAGTGTTCTTGATGCACATTTTGTGGAGGGTTGATTCTAGAAGGCTATAGCGATACTAGCTTCCAGAATCATGTGAATAATGTTTAGTCTCAATATGTATATACATTTGGACTTAATGGTGAGTGTGGTACCTTGGAAAGGTTTCAAGCAGGATACCATGACATGTCATTATGAAAGTCGAATGTATGGCGACTTTGAAACTCGTTTCTAGAAAGTGGTTTGGATTGAAAACCGCATCCATAGGATGGATGTGGTGCCTAGCACGGCCGAGCTAGTAGTTGCCTTGGAGACCAACAACTAGGCTTTGGCAAAAGCTTTTGGGCTCGAGATCTCATCACAGATCCACGGAAAATTCTTAGACAACCACCATTTGCAGGCAACAATGGTAGGAAGCGGTGACACGGTTGGACCGTGTCACTTCGGCAGAGAAATATAATAGACCCACAAGACCGAGCCGGTATCGTAGATTGCTCATGCTCAGAAGGCTCTGAGCAACATGGGTAATTGGCTTTGTGGTCAAGTGGGAGATTGTTAGAATAAGTGACCAGAAAGTCAATTGGATTGATTGTTTTGGGAACTATTCGTCGATCTTTATCAAAGTAATATTATACTGATGGATAAAGTAAGTATTCATCATTGGCAAAATGTGTTTGTTGTGCTTACTACTTACATTTGAATGGTGTTTCAATGTCACAACAAATGCCCACAGACCGATTGGTAAAACCCATTGAGTTGAGTTTGCGCATAGGTTGGCGGCTATGAAACCAATTCCTTGAGGGTCGGTCTGAAACGTTACAAGTCGAGGACCTCGAGACTGGGCCTCGAGTGTCCTATAGAGACTTGCACTAAGTATTGCATTCACTGGGTGAGTGTCGAGTTTCATCGGTGCCAGACGTGGGTCGTCTATGCAATTTTAGTGGGTTAGTTGGCAAAGTAGTCGACTGACTGAACTGACTTGCGAGAATCGTCATATGGAAGCCTTGGAGGCTTGGTCGGTATGACTGGAATTCTCAGTTCCGATAGTACGGGATTAGTCCTCGGACTTGAGGAATCATGGCAGTCGCTTGCATATGAAGGTTGTATCTTGGATTTGGCGAGAGGTGACCATGTTTTTGATATGGTCATTATAAGCCTTGTCTAGGGCAGTCGGAGTATGTAGTGAGGACGGTGGATTCCAAGATAGAATCTGTCCCCTGTCAGTATTTGACAGCTATGTTTCCTATGCGCTCTGAGATGGTTTCGACTTATTAAGTCTACGGCCGTAGCGATTGGTCGAGTAGGGAATGGTTCCCTAGGTCGATCAATAGAGTAAACGCGTCTCGAGCTTGTACCATAGTTGCCTAGTCCAGGATGGGAACCGACACCCAATTCCATGCCCTAGACTAAGGCCGGGAGATGGTTGGCAAAGGACTGTACCTGTATGGAATTCGGGGCCTAAATGTTCATGCCAACATTCACCTAGTCTCTAGTGCCATGGACCGTTGCTAGACGGCCACCCATGGTAACGGGCATTTCTGATTAATGGTAAATCAGAAATAATTAATTAAATTGGATTTAATTAATCAATTGTGTTGGACACAAGCCCAAGTCTAGCTGAGGGTGAACCTAAAGAGTCACACACAAAATCACTATGGAAGTAGTGGAATTAATTTGGAATTAATTCTGGAAGAAGTGAATTAATTTAATTGGATTAAATTAATTCAAAGAGAATATAAATGATGGGATCATTTATTGGAAAAATCCATTCGATGGATGGCCCAAGAATTAATTAATTGGATTAATTAATTTTGGGCTCAATACCTTGAAATTAATTGGATTAATTTATTGGGTTTCGTTTAATTAATTGATTGGATCAATTAATTAGTGTTTGAGCTTATGTTTATTTAATTGGATTATATGAACTTTTGGATTTTAATAAGGTTTAAAATTAATTGGATTAATTTAAAATCCATGGATCACTTGATTTAATTTGATTAAATCAAGACCGGTCAAAACCGGTCCATGACTTGAAATCAAAGCTCAAAGGTTTGATGCAAGTTTAAGAGGAGTTGAAAGTCCTCCATGTAAGCAATGATGTGGCTTGCCATGATGGCTAGGTGGTCCACATATTGTGCTAACATGGTTGGAGGTTGAGCATAAGTTGTGCATTAGTGTGTGTAGGTGGTTTTGGAAACTACCTACAACTACACAACACATGTATACACTTTTCATCTTCCTAACTTGTACTCCCTAGCACACAAGCCACGAAAATTTCCAGCCTTTTCTCCTTCTTTTGAGTTCTCTTTGAATTGGATTCAAAATGAGAACATGAGAAATACGTATACACTAATCAATAGTGTAATACATTTTTCGTTTCTTCCTTGATCTAGCTTTTACCTAGCAGTAGATCTAGATTTACTTCCATTGCTGTGGTGTGGACTAATTAGAGGGGTTCTAATTTGAATCCTAAGGTGAACGGAAAAGGAACGAAAAGAGAATCAAAGCTTGTTGCCGTTGTACATGTGAAACGAAAAAGGTATGTTCTATTTAAATTATTGTACCTTTTTGTTTCCTCCTCTAGCCACATGTTCAAGCATATTTTTATGTATGTTATAATGCTTTTGAATACACCGAACGCCCGGGAATTCAAAGGGAACACCCCTTTGAAATCATTTTAAATTTCTTTTATTTTACGCTTCCGCCGCGTTCCCGGGCCGTACCGATTCTTTCAGTTTTATCGTAATCCAATTATGATGAACCCAATATTAAATCTAATTTAATGTCCATTTAAATTATTCTCGTTGATCTTTTAATCCAATTAAAAGATCCAACGTCTCAACGTCTCAACTTTCCATATTTAATAAAAAATCAAATTTACCGATTAAATAAAAGCCCGATACAATATCAGCCCGTCCATCTAATGGACTTTCCCTTAAGTAATCCAATTACTTATTTTATCCTTCGAGATTGACTCCAAGTCGATCTCTCAACCTCCTCGGTGATTTGTGTGTGACCCTTTAGGTTCACCCTTAGCTAGACTTGGGCCCCTGTCCCACAAGGGCCCATTACCATGGGTGGCCGTCTAGCAACAGTCCATGGCACTAGAGACTAGGTGAATTGGCATGAACATTTAGGCGTCGATTCTGTACAGGTACGATCCTTCCGTCTACAGTCTCTCGGCCTTAGTCTAGGGTATGGAATTGGGCATCGGTTCCCATCCTTGACTAGGCATCTATGCTTAATACTCGAGACCACGTATGCTTTATTGTGTCGGCACAGGAAACCATTCCATGTTCAACCAACCACTATGGCCACAGCTTCAAACAGTATGAACGTGTCTCCGAGTGCATAGGAGATACATCTGTCACATACTGACAGGGGACGGATCCTGTTCTTGGAATCCATCGTCCTCGCTACACATTCCGACTGCACTGGACAAGGCTTATGATAATCATCTTACAGAATGATTACCTCTCGCCAGATCCAAGATACAGTCATCATGTGCACGCGACTGCCATGATCCCTCAAGTCTGAGGATTACTCCCGTACTATCGGAACCAGGGAAAACCAATCATACCGACCAAGCCTCCAAGGCTTCCATATGATGATCCCCGCGAGTCAGTCCAGTCGGCTCGACCTCAGTCGACCAACCCATCAAGATCGTGTAGGCGTCCCACGCTTATCGCCAATGAAACACGGCACTCATCCAATGAACACGACTCTTGACGCAAGTCTCAATAGGATTCTCGATGCCCTGTCTCGAGGTCCTCGACTTGGAACGTTTCAGACCCAACTCTTAATCAGTTGGTTTCATGACCACCATCCAATGCGTGGCCCAACTGCACGAGTTGTTAACCATGGTTTGTGGGCTTTGTTGCGATATAAGTTAAACACCATTTTAAAAAAGGTGAAAGAGGCCAACAAAGTAAGCACCAGAAGTGATAAATACTCATTTTATTCATCACATAATAATATTACATTTACATCAAGTTGTCGAATAGGTTACAAATTGTCAAACCTATTGGCTTTCTGATCACCTATTCTAACAATCTCCCACTTGACCTAAAGCCAATCACCCATTGACCTCGAACCTCTTATTCAGATGGTGAGTATGGGAAACTTGCGACATGGGCTTAGCAAGTGGATCTGCTATGTTTTCTGCGGAGCTGACTCGGTCCAACCGAACGTCACTCCTGCTATCCATCTATCTGAGTAGATGGTAGCGTCTAAGAATACGCTTGGATCGTGATGAGATCTCAGTTCCTTTGCTAGCGCTATCGCCCCGTTGTTATCATAAAAGATAATTACAGGCTTAGCAATGCTAGGTACTACATCCAACCCTTGGGATGTACCTCATCAACCAAACCACTCCTTAGCAGCTTCCAAAGCCGCTATGTATTCAAAACTCTATGGTGGAGTCCACCGTGGTAGCCTACTTGGAACTCTTCCAAGTAACCACGCCACCCTTTAGTCTAAATACAAAATCATATTGAGACTTGGCATCATCGTCATCTGACTGGAAGCTAGCGTCGCTATAGCCTTCCAGTATCAACTCTCCACCGTCGTAGATCAAGAACATGTCCTTAGTCCTTTTCAGGTACTTCAGGATAGTCTTGACTGCACTCCAGTGTGCCTCCCCGGCACACGACTGATATCGACTTGTTACACTCAAAGCGAAAGCCACATCAAGTCTAGTGCACTGAACAGCATACTGTATGCTGCCTACGGCTGAAGCATAGGGGATGTCCGACATCCTTTTAAGCTCCTCATCAGTCTTAGGAGACTGCTTATTAGATAACTTAATTTCATGCCTCATAGGAAGGAATCCTCGTTTTGAGTTCTCCATCTTGAATCTCTTCAAGACTTTCTCAATATACGAGGACTGGGCCATTCCTAACATCCTTCTAGATCTCTCCCTGTAGATCTTGATGCCAAGGATGTAGGATGCCTCGCCCATATCCTTCATGAAAAATTGCGTTGACAACCAAGCTTTAGTGGTACCTAACATCTTAGCATCATTCCCAATGAGCAAGATGTCACCCCGGGTCGCTTTGTGTAACCTTTCGCAACAAGCCTGGCTTTGAAGGTTGTAACCTCCCTGTCAGCTCCAAGCTTACGTTTGTAGACCCATTTACACCCTACGGGTTTAACCCCTTTGGGTGGGTCTACTAGGGTCCAAACCTTATTTGTACCCATCGAGTCCATCTCGAATTTCATGGCCTCAAGCCACTTATCCGAGTCGATGTCCGACATCGCTTCTCCGTACGTCTTTGGATCATTATCTAACTGACCGGTCAGGCCCAGAAATCCATACCTATCAGGTGCATGGGATACTCTGGCCGACCTACGGAGGACTGGAACAATATCAGTGGGAACTACTGGCTCAGATGTCATTGACGCCTCATGGGGTGCCTCATCGCATCGACTATCCGATGAAAAACCCTTTTCCAAGAACACTGCGTTTTTCGAGACAAAAAACCTTTTGCTTGGAGGGATCATAGAAATAATACCCCGTAGTTTCTTTTGGATAGCTGATGAACCTGCATAAACTAGACCTCGAGTCCAGTTTATCTCCTACTAACCTCTTGACATATACGGGGCAACCCCACACTTTCAAGTAGTTGTAGGAGGCAGGCTTGCCATGCCATATCTCATATGGCGTTCGGGATACCATCTTAGATGGCGCCAAGTTCAAAACTTTGGCCGCCGTCTCAAGAGCGTATCCCCAGAAGGAAAGGGGAAGTTCGGTGAAACTCATCATGGATCGGACCATGTCCAACAAGGTCTGATTCCTCCTGTCAGACACACCATTAAGCTGTGGTGTTCTAGGAGGGGTCCATTGAGAGAGAATCCCATTCTCTCTTAGATAATTAGTAAACTCTCCACTTAAATACTGTCCACCTCGGTCCGACCGAAGGGCTTTGATCTTTCGACCGGTTTGGTTCTCTACTTCAAGTTTGTATTCCTTAAACCTTCGAAAGGCTTCAGACTTGTACCTTTTCAGGTAAACATAATCATACCATGAGTGATCATCGGTAAAGGTTATGAAGTACGACTACTCACCTCTAGCCTGAGTATTTAGTGGGCCACAGACATCCGTATGGATCAAATCCAACAGACCATTGGCTAGCGTGCTTTGTCCAACAAAGGGTTTCTTGGTCATCTTTTCCTTCAGACAGGATTCGCAGGTCAGTAGGTTGTCCAAATCGTCTATTTCTAAACTCTTTGAGTCCACCAACCTTCTTATCCTATCTTTAGAGATATGACCTAACCTCGTATGTAATATCTGTGCGTTATTATGATCATCTCGTTTTCGTTTGTGTTCTGCAGTCATAATCCAATTATACAATTGAACACAAACATAACTGGATTGGAAAGGAGTTGTGGGCACTCCCTCTTCCAATGCCCTTTCCCTTGGCAATGCATGTAGACATCATTTGCCTTGGACTGCTGAGAACCATGGGCCTTCCCTTTCTCTTTGCTCGGTCCAACCGGAGCAACAGGGATGCCCGAAGCGCGAGCAGGGGCCGCAACCGTCTTCCCTTTGCCCTTCTTCCTCTTCCAGCGTCCGGCCCTTTTACCATTCGCCTAGGAGGTCGAAGCCTCTCCTATCAATACCGTCGGTGCCGACTTGTGGGTCGTTGCCTCGTATTGGACCAGCATGTTGATCAACTCATGAATAGACGTCTCAAGTCCGTTCATGTTGTAGTTTACAACAAACGGGTCATAGGATGGAGGAAGCGACTGGAGGATCACGTCAATATACGTGTCATTGTTAAGCCTAGCTTTAAGGTCCTCGAGTTTCTCCACTAGGGAAAGCATCTTGACCCCATGACTTTGTACAGACGCTCCTTCAGCAAGCTTAGTGCCAAAGAATGCTTTTGTGGCGGCATATCTAATATGGCTATCCGGAACTACATAAACCTCGTTCATGCGGAGCATTATGGCGGAGACGTTGTCCAGCCTCTCATACTGCTTCTGGATGTCGTTTAGACATCGAAGCCAGTATGATACTGCATACTTTCCGGTTTTCCTCATGCCATTTCTCGAACGTCAAATGTTCTTCAGGCGTGGACCCCTTCGGTAAGTCGCTCAGTGGCGGCTCGTCCAAGATGTAGCCTTGGTTCTCGAAACCGAGGACAATCCTCAGGTTTCTCAGCCAGTCCGAATAGTTCGTTCCATTGAATTTGTTAGTCTCGAGAATCATGGTTAATGGGTTCTTAGACATATCTACATTAATGAAAATGTAAAGTAGAAATTAGCAGATGATGGTAATATTATTGTTCAAGTTGAAGACTTGGTCTTTTAGTCTTTAACCCTCCCACTATTTATACGAAAGTCCGCCACTCTCAAGCGGAGTTTCGGAAAATCATTTCCTAGTGGGCTTGGGATCCACAAGCGTAATCTCCATGCCCCGCTTTTACAATTCACATGAAGAAGACCTCGTGGGAGATATCCAATATCATTCTCATCCAATGAGATTCTCAAGATATTTTGCCTCACCTATTCACATGGTTCCGAGGACTCCAAGTGAACCATGTTACTCAGTATTGGGCCCGAACCATCAACCAAATCATGCCTCAAGCTGTTGCCCCCCACGACTCATGAGACAGGGAAACAGCGAGCGCAGTCTTTTTGTTCACAACAATGGTGCAGCTTTCCCCTAGTCCAAGTGTGCCACGACTCGTGAGACCACACTTGGGTAGTGGTAGCTTCCTTACCACATTGCTGTGGATGGAAGGCTCGGACAGATCAAAATACCATTTTGATCCAAGTTCGTTCTGGGCCTAATATTTAATTTGGTCCAACCAAATAAGAGTTTGAGTGTGACCGAGACCTCATCACATTATGCTGTTTTAGCATGCATAAATATCCAATATTTAAAGTGATAAATAAATACGCCGCATGCATAAAACATAGCATACCCCTGTTAGGATGATCACAAACCCAACCTATGCGATCCACTGAGCCCGCAGTGAGTCTATGGTCTGTCTAGGCTGGTCCTAAATTATTACAATAATAATACACCCATTGTCATTACAATGGGCCTTGAAGTGCTTCTTGTTTCATGCCTTGATGCTCCTCCTTGGGTCTCCGACTCCAATTGCTTGTTAAAATTAAAACCTCACTAATCTTATCTACTCTCATTACAACTGAAAGTAATACATTGGTAATAAAGAAAAAAAGCCTTAACATCATGAGGCTGAAAATACGGGAGATGATAGTCCCAAAAACCAAGAGGCACGCAGGCCCCACCCAACAGAAAATAAATGATCATACATTCATCCATACATAAGGTCTAGGGCTCTTGTGATCATTGTTAGAATAGGTGACCATGTAAGCCAATTTTGGCAGTCATATGTAACCTATGTCTAGACAATTCTTTGGTATTTGATAAAAACATTTATGAATAAAGAAGTGAAAATTCATATGGCAATACTTTGTTTACGTTCACTTATCTGCATTTACATTTCTGTTCACTACGCAAACAAAGCCCACGGACTGAGAAACGATTTCGGGGACTGGGACTACGCTTGGAGGTAGGTCCATGAAATCAGTCTTACCGAATCAGTCCGGAAATCTCCAAGTCAAGGAATCCCGAAAATGGGTACCGGGATTCCCTTTGAGACTTGCACTAAGCATCTGCTGTCGTATTTCATCAACGGGTGACGAAGGTCGTCTAAGCAGTGTTAGTGGGTCAGCGTGCTAGGAAGCAGCTGACTGAGGTGACTCGCGGGAATCGTCTTACGGAGGACCTTGAGTACGGTCAGCAAGGTATGACGTGTATTCCCGGTTCCAACAGTACAGGCCAAGTCCTTTGACTTGAGGAACTGCTGAGTTTACCTGTGCATCAGGTCTGTATCTTAGATATGGTGAGAGATTGCCAAAATACTCTTGAGTAGTCATAAGCCATGTCTAGTGCAGCTCGGGTGTACAAAGTGACAGTAGTTTCCAAGAAAGGATCTGTCTCCTGTCAAAAGGTGTTGACAGTTGAGTCTCATGTATGATCTGTGTCTTGTCCCTGAAATCTGTGGCCACAGTAACTGAACAGAAGGGAAAGGTTTCCCTTGCGGCGTTTAGTAAGGACAGACCGACACTTAGGTCCAAAATGGGTACCTGCTTTTTCCGTGCCCTAGACTCTAAGTGATGAGACCGAAGACAGAAGGACAAGTGTACTGTTAGAGCCTAAATGTTCATCCCCGAATATTTCACCTAGTCTCTAGTGCCATGGACCGTTGCTAGATGGCCACCCATGGTAACGGGCGGATTCTAGGAATCCGACCAAGTCTAGCTGAATGGTGAACCTAAAGAGTCACACACTATCCACACACACTTAGTATTTAATTTGGAATTAAATATTGGAGTAAAGGAATGATTAAATTAGATTTAATCGGGTCCTATATTTTCTTGGTGAAATAATTCCTTCTATTTGATAAAGGGAATTAAATTAATAAATAGGATTTATTAAAAGGGTTGATTTAATGGGCTTAGAATAAATTATAATATTTATTTATTATATTATATTTATTCTTTTAGCCTTTTGGAATATTTAATAGGATTTAAATATTCCATTAAATTAAAATCAACGGTTGAAATGGAAAGGGGAGATGGAAGGCTAGGATTCGTTTGACTAGGTCAAACACTAGTTTGACTAGGACTTTGACTAGGCCAAAATCCTAGTCAAATTAGGTTACTTAGAGTTTGAGTTTAAAGAGGATTAAACTCTTCCTCTATATAAACATCTAGAATTCCAACATTTGTGAGATGATGATTCTTGAAAACACACACAACACACACTCTCCCCTTCTCCTATCTCTCGTCCGCCCCCTCTCTCTCCTCCAAGAAAATATTTCTTAGTTCTTTTTGTTCTTGGAACATTAAGAACTTAGACGAACCAATACCGTTAATTGATAACGTGTTATTGATTCGTCCACTCCAAAATTTATACACTTGTTCGTTGCTAGCACGACGTGCAAGATACGTGGGTGGATCGTGTGTCACGATTTGGAGGATCTCAAGAACGAGGTCTTGGTGCAAAACGGGGAACAACGCGAGTAGCAGTTGAAGACGAAAACGACAACGGGTAGGTCTCGTTTAAGATTTTCGTCCCTCTTTAATTTTCAACTCTATGGCCTCCATGATTTCTTTATTAGTTTTATAATCATGAGATACACCGAACGCCCGGGAACCTCAAGGGTACACCCCTTGAGCGTGTTCTTTTAAATTAAAAGCATGTCTTTTATTTTTGTATGTTTATTATTACCGCGCTTCCGCATTCGCGCAATTCCCGGGACGATCCACCGATTTCTTTCAGTGGTATCAGAGCCCGGTTCGGTGTATAGGCCTAGGGTTTATGTGCGTTATAAGCATGAAACGTGATATTGGCATGTTTTATATTAAATCTTGATTGTTCTTGATTTTAAGCATGTCGATTTTATTGCTTTTGATTCGTGTGAATTTATGAATGTTGGTAATTTTCTGTTTTTCTTGGGAAACGGGGTGGAAAATTAAACGAAAACCGAGAAACGACGCAGCCGGCCAGCCGGGAGGGCTGGCCGCGCGCAGCCACACGCTGCCGGCAGGGCAGACGCGCGCAGGCAAGGGAGGCCTGCGCGCGCCCGCCCAACCGATCGCGCAGGCGCCTGCGCACGCACAAGGGCGGCAGGCTGAGCCTGCTGCCCTGTGCGCGTGCCGGCGGGCCGCTGCCGGCGGCGGCGACGGCGGCTGCTGCTGCTAGGGTTTCAAAACCCTAGCAGTGTTTTTCTTTTATTTTTAATTATTTTCAATTTTAATTTTGAATTAATTCTGAAAAATCGTTTTTGGTTCAATTATGCCTATTTTTTCTAAAGACATTATTCTAGGAGTAAAATAAATTGGATTTGGAATCCCGGGGTTATTTTACTTAAAATAATGAGGAAAGGTTTTCCTAAAACGAGAAAATAATATTACCAATATTTGTGTTTTTATTTTTCACACGTTGTGCACATATTCATTTATTATTTTGATATTTATGATTGGAAATCATATGTTGTTGGTATTTTGTAATTATATGATTGGATCATGTGATTATGTGTGTTGAATGGAAATGGATGATCGCGAGCCCTAGACCGAATGTATGGTTTATTTTCTGTTGGGCCTGTGTGCCTCTTTTACTGCTTTCTCCTTCTCTCTCTTTCTAGTTACCTTGGAATAATAAGGCATTCTACCTCCCTCCTTATGTACTCCCCCCGGGTTTTCGCTGGGGTTTCTATTTTTAATATGTAATGAGAGTAGACTAGGAGTGAGGTTTCTATTTTTTATAATTGGTGGAGAAGAAGGAAGGACCACATGGAGAGCCCAGACGGGAGGCCCCCTTGGAGTTTTCCATGAAGTGAAGAAAGAGAAAAAGAGACCAAGGCCCATCAGCATAATGATTGGGTTACTATTAATGTAATAGTATAGGACCAACCCTAGATTGACCATAGATCCACTGCGGGCTCAGTGGGTCGCATAGGATTCGGTCTCGTGATAATCCAACAGGGGCGTGCTAGGCTTTAATTTTGCATGTGGTTATGATGATGAATGAATGGGTTGTTTATTTATCGTATAACTGCTGTAGATGATTTATTTACGCATTATGGATGTATGTGTAGATATTTATTTATTTGAGATCTCGGTCATTACTTACTCTCACATTGGTTGGACCAATGTCAAAATATTAGACCCTAGACAAAGTGGACATAAACTCTAGGAGTTTGTCCATGCCTTCCAATCCATGACATAGTGAGGAAGCTGCTTTAGGTCATTAGCGTGGTCTCACGAGTCGTGGCACGTTATTGTACTTAAAGGAAGCTGCATATGTCATGAACGAAAAGCGGGCTGCTGCTACCTGTCTCACGAGTCGTGGGGGTACCAGTGGGTCCGTGGCTCGATCGATTTGGTTGGGTCTAACGCCCAATTAACATGATTCGCTTGGAGTCCTCGGGATCATGTGAAAGGGTGAGGCAATAATCTTGGGAATCTCGTGGAACGAGAATGGTATGGAATACCTCCCACAGGATCTTTTTCATGCGAATCGTAAAAGCGGGGTATGGGAAAAATCGCTATGGATCCCAAGCCCACTTGGAAAGGATTTCCCGAAAATCACGTTTGAGAGTACCGTGTTTTCGTATAAATAGTGGGAGGATTAAATGACTAAAGTCCATGCATTTAATTATTTTATCAAACCACCGTCTTTTATTTTCTGTTGATCGCGCACTGTTTTCTAAAATGTAGATTTTAAAATGTCTAAGAACCCACTTTCCACCATTCTTGAGACAAACAAATTCAATGGAACAAACTACAACGACTGGTTGCGCAATCTCAGGATAGTCCTAGATTACGAGAACCAAGGCTACGTCATGGACGAGCCTCTCCCTAGGACCTTACCGGAAGGATCCACGCCAGAAGAATGTGAGACGTTCGAGACTTGGCATAAGGATAACCGGAAGGTCCGTAGCATCATACTTGCTTCGATGATCAATGAGATTCAGAAGCAATATGAAAGGCTAGACGATGTCCCTTCCATTATGGCTCGCCTTAAGGATTGCTATGAAAGGCCGTCAAAGCAGCTACGAACACTAAGAGTGTTCCCATTGCCAAAGAGGGGAAAGGCAAAGGAAAGGGAAAGCTTGTCTCCAAGCAACAGTCAAACGCATATGACATATGTATCAACTGCCGTGAGAAAGGGCATTAGAAGAGAGAGTGCCCCAAACTCTTCTCGAACCAAGGTATATATGTGATTGAGGTTAATATGGTCACTAGTTCTGCCTCTTGGGTATTAGATACCGGCTGTGGAGCTCACATTTGCAATGACTTGCAGGTGTTGAAAAGAAGCAGAAAACTGGGTAGCAGGGACATGATCCTGAAGCTTGGGAATGGCAAGGCCATCTCGGCAGAAGCAGTAGGATCCGCCACTCTAGTGATTAGTGATAATATTAGCATAGATTTAGAGCAAGTTTATTTTGTACTCAGTATGATTAAAAACATCATTTCCATTCCATTGTTGGACAATAGTGGTTATGAGTTTAGAATTAATAAAATTGCTTTTATTTGATGAGGTGTGGAATTGCTCATCTACTTGGTACATTGCATAACGGACTCTATATCTTGCAACAAACAAATTTCGTCCTCAATGCACAACACAAACGAAAATTAGATAATAACGGGAACGCACATCTGTGGCACGCTAGGCTAGGTCACATATCCCAAGATAGGATAAAAAGGTTGGTAGACTCAAAGAACCTAGAGGTTGGGGACTTGGGCGATCTACCAACTTGTGAGTCCTGTCTAAGAGGGAAAATGACCAAGAGGCCCTTTGTAGGACAAAGCAGGCTTGCCACAGGTCTGTTGGACTTGGTCCATACAGACGTATGTGGACCACTAAGGACGGAGGCCCGAGGTGGGTTCTCATACTTCATAACCTTCACCAATGATCATTCACAGTATGGTTATGTTTACCTGATGAGGTACAAGTCTGAAGCTCTTAAGAGGTTTAAAGAATTCAGACTTGAAGTGGAGAACCAAACCAACTGCAAAATTAAAATCCTTCGGTCGGACCGAGGCGGTGAATACCTTAGTACGGAGTTCCTAGATTATCTAAAAGAACATGGTATAATATCAGAATGGACACCTCCAGGAACACCGCAGTTAAATGGTGTCTCTGAAAGGAGGAATCGAACCCTGTTGGACATGGTTCGGTCCATGATGAGTTTTACCAAATTGCCCTTATCGTTTTGGGGCTATGCACTAGAAACGGCGGCCAAATTATTGAATTTAGCGCCTACTAGTGCATTGACCCAAACGCCATATGAGATATGGCACGGCAAGCCTGCATCCTACAACTACTTGAAAGTGTGGGGTAGCCCCGCATACGTCAAGAGGTTAGTGGGAGATAAGTTAGAATCTAGGTCTAGCTTATACAGGTTCGTTAGATACCCTAAAGAAACTGCGGGTTATTACTTTTATGACCCCTTGGAACAAAAGGTGTTTGTTTCAAGAAATGCAGTATTCTTGGAGCAAGGCTTCCCGGAGGATATCCAACCTGATGAGTTGATCCTTGAGGAATCAAGTGATGGAATCCAGCCATCAAAGGAAGCCGCGGAACCCTCACTTAGAGGATTCAGAATAGACAGCCGAAGGGCTGACCAACCTCGAGAAGTCCAACATGCTAGGCATGAAGGACAGCCCTAGGAACAGCCAGCCCCGGTTCCTGAACCACCGGCTCCGATACAGTCAGTGTTAGAATAGGTGACCATGTAAGCCAATTTTGGCGGGTATATGTAACCTATGTCTAGATAATTATAGGTGTTTGATAAATCATTAATGAATAAAGAAGTGAATTTCATTTGGCATCACTTTGTTTGTGTTCACTTATATTTGTTTTCCATATCTGTTCACTACGCAAACAAAGCCCACGGACTGAGAATCAATTTCGGGGACTGGGACTACGCTTGGAGGTAGGTCCATGGAATCAGTCTTCCCGAATCAGTCCGGAAATCTCCAAGTCAAGGAATCCCGAAAATGGGTACCGGGATTCCATTTGAGACTTGCACTAAGCACCTGCTGTCGTGTTTCATCGACGGGTGACGAGGGTCGTCTAAGCAGTGTTAGTGGGTTAGCATGCGAGGACGCAGCTGACTGAGGTGACTCGCGGGAACCGTCTTACGGAGGACCTTGAGTATGGTCAGCAAGGTATGACGTGTATTCCCGGTTCCAACGGTACAGGTCAAGTCCTTTGACTTGAGGAATTGCTGAGTTTACCTGTACATCAGGGCTGTATCTTAGATATGGTGAGAGATTGCCAGAATTCTCTTTGGTAGTCATAAGCCATGTCTAGTGCAGTTCTGGTGTGCAAAGTGACAGTAGTTTCCAAGAAAGGATCTGTCTCCTGTCAATAGGTTTTGGCAGTTGAGTCTCATGTATACTCTAGGTCTTGTCCCTAAAACTGTGGCCACAGTGACTGAACAGAAGGGAAGGATTCCCTTGCGGCGTTTAGTGAGGACAGACCGACACTTAGGTCCAAAATGGGTACCTGCATTTTTCGTGCCCTAGACTCTAAGTGATGAGACCGAAGACAGAAGGACAAGTGTACTGTTAGAGCCTAAATGTTCATCCCTGAATATTTCACCTAGTCTCTAGTGCCATGGACCGTTGTTAGATGGCCACCCATGGTAACGGAAGGATTCTAGGAATCCGACCAAGTCTAGCTGAAAGGTGAACCTAAAGAGTCACACACTATCCACACACATTTAGATATTTAATTAGGAATTAAATATTGGAGTGAAGGAATGATTAAATTGGATTTAATCGGGTCCTTTACTTTTCTTGGAGAAATAATTCCTTCTATTAGATATAAGGAATTAAATTGATAAATTAGATTTATCAAAGGGATTTATTTAATGGGCTTAAAATAATATTTATATTTATTTTAGCCTCTTGGAAATATTTAAATAGGTTTTAAATATTCCATTAAATTAAATTAAATCAACGGTTGAGATCAATGGGAGAGATGGATGGCTAGGATTGTTTTGACTAGGTCAAAACACTACTTTGACTAGGACTTTGACTAGGTCAAAATCCTAGTCAAATTAGAGTTCTTAAAAGAGGAGTTTAAAGAGGATTAAAACTCCTCTTCTATATAAACCCCTAGCATCCTACAAGTTGAAGGATGATGAATCTCCAACACACACACAACACACACACAACTCGGCTCTCTCTCTCCCTCTATCTCGTCCGCCCTCTCTCTCTCACACACTCCAAGAAAATTATTTTCTTTGTTCTCTTGTTCTTGGAACATTAGAACTTGATGAATCAATACCGTTAATTCATAACGTGTTGTTGATTCATCCACTCCAAAATATAAACTTGTTCGTTGCTAGCACGACGTGCAAGATGTTAGAATAGGTGACCATGTAAGCCAATTTTGGCGGGTATATGTAACCTATGTCTAGACAATTATAGGTGTTTTGATAAATCATTAATGAATAAAGAAGTGAATTTTCATTTGGCATTACTTTGTTTGTGTTCACTTGCACCTATTTTTCCATATCTGTTCACTACGCAAACAGAGCCCACGGACTGAGATTCGATTTCGGGGACTGGGACTACGCTTGGAGGTAGGTCCATGAAATCAGTCTTCCCGAATCAGTCCGGAAATCTCCAAGTCAAGGAATCCCGAAAATGGGTACCGGGATTCCATTTGAGACTTGCACTAAGCATCTGCTGTCGTGTTTCATCGACGGGTGACGAGGATCGTCTAAGCAGTGTTAGTGGGTTAGCCTGCTAGGACGCAGCTGACTGAGGTGACTCGCGGGAACCGTCTTACGGAGGACCTTGAGTATGGTCTGCTAGGTATGACGTGTATTCCCGGTTCCAACGGTACAGGTAAAGTCCTTTGACTTGAGGAATTACTGAGTTTACCTGTACATCAGGATTGTATCTTAGATATGGTGAGAGATTGCCAGAATTCCATTTGGTAGTCATAAGCCATGTCTAGTGCAGTTCTGATGTACAAAGTGACAGTAGTTTCCAAGAAAGGATCTGTCTCCTGTCAATAGGTTTTGACAGTTGAGTCTCATGTATGCTCTAGGTCTTGTCCCTAAAAACTGTGGCCACAGTGACTGAACAGAAGGGAAGGGTTCCCTCGCGGCGTTTAGTGTGGACAGACCGACACTTAGGTCCAAAATGGGTACCTGCATTTTCCGTGCCTTAGACTCTAAGTGTTGAGACCGTAGACAGAAGGACAAGCGTACTGTTAGAGCCTAAATGTTCATCCCTGAATATTTCACCTAGTCTCTAGTGCCATGGACCGTTGCTAGATGGCCACCCATGGTAACGGACGGATTCTAGGAATCCGACCAAGTCTAGCTGAATGGTGAACCTAAAAAGTCACACACTATCCACACACAATTAAATATTTAATTTGGAATTAAATATTGCAGTGAAGGAATGATTAAATTAGATTTAATCGGGACCTTTATTTTTCTTGGAGAAATAATTCTTTCTATTTGATAGAAGGAATTAAATTGATAAATTGGATTTATCAAAAGGATTTATTTAATGGGCTTAAATAATATTTATAATTATTTTAGCCTCTTGGAAATATTTAAATAGGTTTTAAATATTTCCATTAAATTAAATTAAATCAACGGTTGAGATTAATGGGAGAGATGGATGGCTAGGATCGTTTTGACTAGGTCAAAACACTAGTTTGACTAGGACTTTGACTAGGTCAAAATCCTAATCAAATTAGAGTTCTTGAAAGAGGAGTTTAAAGAGGATTAAACTCCTCTTCTATATAAACCCCTAGCATCCTACAATTTACATGATGATGAAACTCCAAACACACACACACAACACACACACACGGTTTCTCTCTCTCTCCCATCTCTCTCGTCCGCCCCTCTCTCTCTCAAGAATATAGTTTTTCTTGATTCTTTTGTTCTTGGAACATTAGAATCTTGATGAATCAATACCATTAATTGATAATGTGTTATTGATTCATCCACTCCAAAATTATACACTTGTTCGTTGCTAGCACGACGTGCAAGATACGTGGGTGGATCGTGTGTCACGAATTAGAGGGTCTCAAAGACGGGATCTTGGTGCAAAACGGGGAACAACGCGTGTAGCCGTTGAAGACGAAAACGACAACGGGTAGGTCTCGTTTTAAATTTTCGCCCCCTTTTAATTTCCAACCCTATGGCCTCCATGATTTATTTTATGTTATACGTTCATGAGATACACCGAATGCCCGGGAAAATTTCAAAGGCACACCCTTTGAAACGTGTTTTTAATTTAAAAGCATGTTTAAATTCCGTTTTAATTTTTAATTATACCGCGCTTCCGCATTCGCGCTTTTCCCGGGACGATCCACATAATCTTTCAGTGGTATCAGAGCCCGGTTCGGTGTATAGGCCTAGGGTTTATGTGCGTTTTAAGCATGAAACGTGAAATAGCATGTTGTAATTAAATCTTGAATTTCTTGATTCTTGAAGCATGTTATTTTATTGCTTTTAATTCGTGTGAATTGCTGAATATTGGTATTTTCTGTTTTTCTTGGGAATCGGGATGGGAATTAATCTGAAAAAACGAGAAAACGTCACAGCCGGCCAGCCGGGAAGGCTGGCCGCGCGCAGCCGAGCGCTGCCGGCAGGGCAGACGCGCGCAGGCATGGGAAGCCTGCGCGCGCGCGCGCGCTGCCGGCCGCGCAGGGGCAGCGCGCAGCCGGGTTGGCTGCGCGCGGGCGTGCGCGCATGGAAACGCCTCCAGGCGCGCGCGCGGGCAGACAGAGGTGCCAGCGCGCGCGCGGGCAGACAGAGGTGCCTGCGCGCGCGCGCCCGGCAGGCGCGCCCATGCGCGCGCGCGCGCAAGGCTGGCGGGCGGAGGAGCCCGCGCGCGGACGGGCACCAGGCGCGCCGCCAGGCGCGCGCGCACGCAGACGGAGGCGTCTGCGCGCGCGCGCCCGGCAGGCACGCCCAGTGCGCGTCTGCGCGCGCGCTCTGCGCACGACGCAGGGACGCGGCCGGTGGCCAGCAGGCCAGCGCGCGCGCGCACAGGCAAAGGAGCCTGCGTGCGCGTCGGCCTGCCGATGCGCCAGGCCGCGCAGACTGATGCCGGCCAGGCGCGCGCGCACTCAGGCAGGGGCCTGCGCGCGCGCGCCCGGCAAGGCGGTGCCTGCGCGCGCGCAGAGGCGGCAGGCAGGGCCTGCTGCCCTGCGCGCCCGGCGGCCGACTGCTGCAGGCGGCGGCGGCCGGTGGCTCCTTGGCTAGGGTTTTGAAACCCTAGTGTAATTTTATTTTTTAAATTTATTTTCAGTTTTAATTTTGAATTAATTCTGAAAAACTCGTTTTTTTGGGTTCAATTTTTCCTAAATTCCTAAAGACATTATTTTAGGAGTAAAATAAATGGATTTGGAATCCCGGGGTTATTTTACTTAGAATAATGAGGAAAGGTTTTCCTAAAACGAAAAAATTTTACATTGCCAATATTTATATTTTATTTTCACACGTTACGCACATGTTCATTTATTTTCATCTTGGATTGATGTGATTGGAAATCATGTGTTGTTGGAATATTATTATTATGTGATTGGATCATGTAATTATGTGTGTTGGATGGAAATGGATGATCACGAGCCCTAGACCGAATGTATGGTTTAATTTACTGTTGGGCCTGTGTGCCTCTTTAAACTGCTTTCTCCTTCTCTCTTTCTAGTGCCTTGGAATAATAAGGCTTTCTACCTCCCTCCTTATGTACTCCCCCGGGTTTTCGCTGGGGTTTCTAATTTTTTATATGTAATGAGAGTAGACTAGGAGTGAGGTTTCCATTTTTGTAATTGGTGGAGAAGAAGGAAGGACCACATGGAGAGCACAGACCGGAGGTCCCTTGGCGTTTTCCATGAAGTGAAGAAAGAGAAAAAGAGACCAAGGCCCATCAGAATGATGATTGGGTTACTATTATTGTAATAGTATAGGACCAACCCTAGATTGACCATAGATCCACTGTGGGCTCAGTGGATCGCATAGGATTCGGGCTTGTGATCATCCAACAGGGGCGTGCTAGGCTTTAATTTTGCATGTGGTTATTGTGATGGATGAATGGGTTTTATTTATCATGTATAACTGCTATGGATGAATTTCATTTATGCATTTTTGGATGAATGTATGGATATAGTATGAGATCTCGGTCATTATTACTCTCACATTGGTTGGACCAATGTTAAAATATTAGACCCTAGATAAAGTGGACATGAACTCTAGGAGTTCGTCCATGCCTTCCAATCCGTGGCATAGTGAGGAAGCTGTCTTAGGTCAATAGCGTGGTCTCACGAGTCGTGGCACGTTATTGTACTTAAAAGAAGCTGCACTATGTCATGAACGAAAAATGGGCTGCTGCTACCTGTCTCACGAGTCGTGGGGGTACTAGTGGGTCCATGGCTCGGTCGATTGGGTCGGGTCTAACGCCTAATTAGCATGATTCGCTTGGAGTCCTCGGGATCATGCAAAAGGGTGAGGCAATAATCTTGGGAATCTCGTGGAACGAGAATGGTATGGAATACCTCCCACAGGATCTTTTCCATGCGAATCGTAAAAGCGGGGTATGGGAAAAATCGCTGTGGATCCCAAGCCCACTAGGAAAGGATTTCCCGAAAAAACTACGTTTGAGAGTACCGTGTTTTCGTATAAATAGTGGGAGGATTAAATGACTAAAGACCAAGCATTTAATTATTTTTATCAAACCACCGTCTTTACTTTCTGCTGATCGCGCGTTGTTTTTCTACATGTAGATTTTAAAATGTCTAAGAACCCACTTTCAACCATTCTTGAGATAAACAAATTTAATGGAACCAACTACAACGACTGGTTGCGCAATCTCAGGATAGTCCTGGATTATGAGAACCAAGGCTACGTCATGGACGAGCCTCTCCCTAGGACCTTACCGGAAGGATCCACGCCAGAGGAACGTGAGACGTTCGAGACTTGGCATAAGGATAACCGGAAGGTTCGTAGCATCATACTTACTTCGATGACCAATGAGATTCAGAAGCAATATGAAAGGCTAGACGATGTCCCTTCCATAATGGCTCGCCTTAAGGATTGCTATGCAGTCCCGGACCGGCATACTAGGTATGTCGCGACCAAGGCGTTTTTTGGAACTAAAATGACAGAAGGATCCTCTGTACAAGAGCATGGGGTTAAAATGCTTACCCTAGTGGAAAAGCTCGAGGACCTAAAGGCAGTTCTCGATAACGAAACGTACATAGATGTGATCCTTCAGTCACTCCCACCCTCCTTTGATCAATTTATTGTCAACTACAACATGAATGCACTTGAGAAGGGTATTCATGAGTTGATCAATATGTTGGTTGCAATACGAGGCAACGACTAAGAAGTCCACGCCTTCGGTATTGTTTGGAGGTGCTTCTACTTCCAAGACGAAAGGCAAGGGTGCCGGACGTTGGAAAAGGAAGAAAGGGAAGGGAAAGGTAGTCATAGCAGCTACGAACACTCAGAGTGTTCCCATTGCCAAAGAGGGAAAGGCAAAGGTAAGGGAAAGGTTGTCTCCAAGCAACAGTCAAAGGCATATGACATATGTATCAACTGCCGTGAGAAAGGGCATTGGAAGAGAGAGTGCCCCAAACTCTTCTCAAACCAAGGTATATTTGTGATTGAGGTTAACATGGTCACTAATTCTGCCTCTTGGGTATTGGATACCGGCTGTGGAGCTCACATTTGCAATGATCTGCAGATGTTGAAAAGAAGCAGAAAACTAAGTAGCGGGGACATGATCCTGAAGCTCGGAAATGGCAAGGCCATCTCGGCAGAAGCAGTAGGATCCGCCACTTTAGTTATTAGTGATACCATTAGCATAGAATTAGAGCAAGTTTATTTTGTACCCAGTATGATTAAAAACATCATTTCCATTCCATTGTTAGACAATAATGGTTATGAGTTTAAAATCAATAAAAATTGCTTTTATTTGATGAGGTGTGGAATTGCTCATCTACTTGGTACATTACATAATGGGCTCTATATCTTGCAACAAACGAATTTCGTTCTTAACGCTCAACACAAACGGAAATTAGATAATAACGGGAACGCACGTCTGTGGCACGCTAGGCTAGGTCACATATCCCAAGATAGGATGAAAAAGGTTGGTAGACTCAAAGAACCTAGAGGTTGGGAACTTGAGTGATCTACCAACTTGTGAATCTTGTCTAAGAGGGAAAATGACCAAGAAGCCCTTTGTAGGACAAAGCAGGCTTGCCACAGGTCTGTTGGACTTGGTCCATACAGACGTGTGTGGACCACTAAGGACGCAGGCCCGAGGTGGGTTCTCCTACTTCATAACCTTCACCGATGATCATTCACGGTATGGTTATGTTTACCTGATGAGGTACAAGTCTGAAGCTCTTGAGAGGTTTAAAGAATTCAGACTTGAAGTGGAGAATCAAACCAACTGCAAAATTAAAGTCCTACGGTCAGACCGAGGCGGTGAATACCTTAGTGCCGAATTCCTAGATTATCTAAAGGAACATGGTATAATATCAGAATGGAAACCTGCCGGAACACCACAGTTAAATGGCGTCTCCGAAAGGAGGAACCGAACCCTGTTGGATATGGTTCGTTCCATGATGAGTTTTACCAAATTGCCCCTATCGTTTTGGGGTTATGCATTAGAAACGGCAGCCAAGTTATTGAATTTGGCGCCTACTAGTGTAGTGACCCAAACGCCATATGAGATATGGCACGGCAAGCCTGCATCCTACAACTACTTGAAAGTGTGGGTAGCCCCGCATACGTCAAGAGATTAGTGGGAGATAAGCTAGAATCCAGGTCTAGCCTATGCAGGTTCGTTGGATACCCTAAAGAAACTGCGGGTTATTACTTTTATGACCCTTTGGAACAAAAGGTATTTGTTTCAAGGAATGCAGTATTCTTGGAGCAAGGCTTCCCGGAGGATATCCAACCTGATGAGCTGATCCTTAAGGAATCAAGTGATGGAACTCAGCCATCAGAAACAGTCGCGGAAACCTCACCTAGAGGATGCAGGATAGACACTAGGAGGACTGACCTACCTAGAGAAGTCCAACATGCTAGGCATGAAGGACAACCTCAAGGGAGGCCAGCCCCGGCCCCTGAACCGCCGGCTCCGATACAGTCAGCGCCCACAGTTACCACTAACGTTCCCGTTCTCCGAAGGTCCACTAGAGAATCCAGACCTCCAGTGAGATATGGATTTCTAGGTGCGACCGATCTTCTGGATAACGATCCTAAGACATACGGGGAAGCGATGTCAGACATCGACTCTGGGAAATGGCTTGAGGCCATGAAAACCGAAATGGACTCCATGAGCGAGAACCAAGTTTGGAGACTTGTAGATCCACCGAAAGGTGTTAAGCCAGTGGGCTGTAAGTGGGTCTACAAGCGCAAACTCGGCGTTGATGGAGAGGTTACTACCTTCAAGGCTAGGCTTGTAGCTAAGGGATACACTCAACGACCCGGGGTCGATTTTGAGGATACCTACTCGCCAGTAGCCATGGCTAAATCCATTCGGATCCTGCTTGCCATAGCAGCGTGGTATGACTATGAATGTGGCAGATGGACGTGAAAACGGCCTTCCTCAACGGTTTCGTTGAAGAAGAGATCTATATGGATCAGCCGGAGGGTTTCACGGTCGCTGGAGAAGAACAGAAGGTCTGTCGTCTCCAGAAGTCCATCAATGGCCTCAAACAAGCTTCCCGGAGTTGGAACATTCGATTTGATGAAGTAATACGGGGTTATGACTTCATCAAAAACGAATCCGAGCCTTGTGTATACAAGAAAGTCAGTGGGAGCTCCATAGTGTTCCTAGTGCTTTACGTGGATGACATTCTGCTCATTGGAAATGACGTCAGAATGTTAGGAAACACGAAAGCATGGCTGTCAACCAAGTTTTCCATGAAGGACTTGGGTGAAGCATCCTACATCCTAGGCATCCAGATTGTCAGGGACAGATCTAAAAGGATGTTAGGGCTCACCCAAAACTCGTATATGGAGAAAGTCCTAAAGAGATATCGAATGGACAACTCCAAACGAGGGTTCCTTCCTATGAGGCATGGGATCAAGTTGTCCAAGAAACAGTCCCCGCAGACTGATGAGGAACTTGAAAAGATGAAAGTCATCCCCTATGCTTCTGCCGTAGGTAGCATCCAATATGCGGTCCACTGCACCAGGCCTGACATTGCATACGCTTTGAGCGTGACTAGCAGATATCAGTCCTGTGCAGGAGAGGCACATTGGAATGCAGTTAAGGGCATCCTTAAGTACCTAAGGAGGACTAAGGAAATGTTCTTAGTCTATGGCAATGGAAAACTAATTCTGGAAGGCTTTAGCGACGCCAGCTTCCAGTCTGATGACGATGATGCCAAGTCTCAATCTGGGTATGTATTCAAGCTCAACGGAGGAGTAGTGGCTTGGAAAAGTTCCAAGCAAGCAACCACTGCTGACTCCACCACTGAGGCTGAATACATAGCAGCTTCAGAAGCTGCCAAGGAAGCGGTTTGGATGAGAAACTACATCCAAGAGTTGGGTGTGGTGCCTAGCATCGCCGAGCCCGTTGTCATCTTCTGTGATAACAACGGTGCAATAGCGCAAGCGAAGGAACCGAGATCTCACCACCGTTCCAAACACATTCTTAGACGCTACCATCTTCTTAGAGAAATGGTAGGAAGAGGTGACGTTCGGATGGACCGAGTCAACTCAGCAGACAACACAGCAGACCCGCTGACAAAGCCTATGTCGCAAAGTGCTCATACGCAACATCTTGAGAAGATGGGGATTAGGCATATGGGTGATTGGCTTTGAAGGTCAAGTGGGAGATTGTTAGAATAGGTGACCATGTAAGCCAATTTTGGCGGGTATATGTAACCTATGTCTAGACAATTATAGGTGTTTTGATAAATCATTAATGAATAAAGAAGTGAATTTTCATTTGGCATTACTTTGTTTGTGTTCACTTGCACCTATTTTTCCATATCTGTTCACTACGCAAACAGAGCCCACGGACTGAGATTCGATTTCGAGGACTGGGACTACGCTTGGAGGTAGGTCCATGAAATCAGTCTTCCCGAATCAGTCCGGAAATCTCCAAGTCAAGGAATCCCGAAAATGGGTACCGGGATTCCATTTGAGACTTGCACTAAGCATCTGCTGTCGTGTTTCATCGACGGGTGACGAGGATCGTCTAAGCAGTGTTAGTGGGTTAGCCTGCTAGGACGCAGCTGACTGAGGTGACTCGCGGGAACCGTCTTACGGAGGACCTTGAGTATGGTCTGCTAGGTATGACGTGTATTCCCGGTTCCAACGGTACAGGTAAAGTCCTTTGACTTGAGGAATTACTGAGTTTACCTGTACATCAGGATTGTATCTTAGATATGGTGAGAGATTGCCAGAATTCCATTTGGTAGTCATAAGCCATGTCTAGTGCAGTTCTGATGTACAAAGTGACAGTAGTTTCCAAGAAAGGATCTGTCTCCTGTCAATAGATTTTGACAGTTGAGTCTCATGTATGCTCTAGGTCTTGTCCCTAAAAACTGTGGCCACAGTGACTGAACAGAAGGGAAGGGTTCCCTCGCGGCGTTTAGTGTGGACAGACCGACACTTAGGTCCAAAATGGGTACCTGCATTTTCCGTGCCTTAGACTCTAAGTGTTGAGACCGTAGACAGAAGGACAAGCGTACTGTTAGAGCCTAAATGTTCATCCCTGAATATTTCACCTAGTCTCTAGTGCCATGGACCGTTGCTAGATGGCCACCCATGGTAACGGACGGATTCTAGGAATCCGACCAAGTCTAACTGAATGGTGAACCTAAAGAGTCACACACTATCCACACACAATTAAATATTTAATTTGGAATTAAATATTGCAGTGAAGGAATGATTAAATTAGATTTAATCGGGACCTTTATTTTTCTTGGAGAAATAATTCTTTCTATTTGATAGAAGGAATTAAATTGATAAATTGGATTTATCAAAAGGATTTATTTAATGGGCTTAAATAATATTTATATTTATTTTAGCCTCTTGGAAATATTTAAATAGGTTTTAAATATTTCCATTAAATTAAATTAAATCAACGGTTGAGATTAATGGGAGAGATGGATGGCTAGGATCGTTTTGACTAGGTCAAAACACTAGTTTGACTAGGACTTTGACTAGGTCAAAATCCTAATCAAATTAGAGTTCTTGAAAGAAGAGTTTAAAGAGGATTAAACTCCTCTTCTATATAAACCCCTAGCATCCTACAATTTACATGATGATGAAACTCCAACACACACACACAACACACACACACGGTTTCTCTCTCTCTCCCATCTCTCTCGTCCGCCCCTCTCTCTCTCAAGAATATAGTTTTTCTTGATTCTTTTGTTCTTGGAACATTAGAATCTTGATGAATCAATACCATTAATTGATAATGTGTTATTGATTCATCCACTCAAAATTATACACTTGTTCGTTGCTAGCACGACGTGCAAGATACGTGGGTGGATCGTGTGTCACGAATTAGAGGGTCTCAAAGACGGGATCTTGGTGCAAAACGGGGAACAACGCGTGTAGCCGTTGAAGACGAAAACGACAACGGGTAGGTCTCGTTTTAAATTTTCGCCCCTTTTAATTTCCAACCCTATGGCCTCCATGATTTATTTTATGTTATACGTTCATGAGATACACCGAATGCCCGGGAAAATTTCAAAGGCACACCCTTTGAAACGTGTTTTTAATTTAAAAGCATGTTTAAATTCCGTTTTAATTTTTAATTATACCGCGCTTCCGCATTCGCGCTTTTCCCGGGACGATCCACATAATCTTTCACAAGATACGTGGGTGGATCGTGTGTCACGATTTGGAGGGTCTCAAGAACGAGATCTTGGTGCAAAACGGGGAACAACGCGTGTAGCCGTTGAAGACGAAAACGACAACGGGTAGGTCTCGTTTATGATTTTCGTCCTCTTTTATTTTCTACCCTATGCCTCCATGATATGTTATATGTGATTTATTCATGAGATACACCGAACACCCGGAAAATTTCAAAGGCACACCCTTTGAAACGTGTTTTAATTTAAAAGCATGTTTAAATTCCGCATTTATTTTTTTTAATTATACCGCGCTTCCGCATTCGCGCTTTTCCTGGGACGATCCACAATTCCTTTCAGTGGTATCAGAGCCCGGTTCGGTGTATAGGCCTAGGGTTTATGTGCGTTTTAAGCATGAAACGTGTTTTGAGCATGTTTTAATTGAATCTTGATTTTCTTGATTATTAAAGCATGTTGTTTTATTGCTTTTAATTCGTGTGAAATTCTGAATATTGGTATTTTTCTGTTTTTCTTGGGAAACGGGAAAATTTGAACTGAAAACGAGAAACGCCACAGCCGGCCAGCCGAGAAGGCTGGCCGCGCGCAGCCGAGCGCTGCCAGCAGGGCAGACGCGCGCGCAGGCAAGGGTAGCCTGCGCGCGCCCGCCCAGCCGGTCGCGCAGGGGCAGCGCGCAGCCAGGATGGCTGCGCGCGGGCGCGCGCGCAAGGGGGCGCCTCCAGCCGCGCGCGCGGGCAGACGAGGGTGTCTGCGCGCGCGCGGCCGGTAGGAACGCTCATGCGCGCGCGCGCGCAAGGCTGTCGGGCGGAGAGCCCGCGCGCGGACGGCACCAGGCGCGCTGCCAGGCGCGTGCGCACGCAGACGGAGGCGTCTGCGCGCGCGCGCCCGGCGGGCGTGCCCAGTGCGCGTCTGCGCGCAGCGCAGGCACGCGGCTGGCGACCAGCAGGCCGGCGCGCGCGAGGCAGAGGAGCCTGCGCGCGCGACGGCCTGCCGGAACACCAGGCCGCGCAGCGCGCTGCTGGCCAGGCGCGCGCGCACGCAGGCAAGGGGCCTGCGCGCACAGCCTGCCGGTGGCGGCGGCCGGTGGCTGCTGCAGCTAGGGTTTCTTGAAACCCTAGTATTATTTTATTTTTTTTTTTATTTATTTACTTTTCAGTTTTAATTTTGAATTAATTCTGAAAATTCGTTTTTGGGTTCAATTTTGCCTAAATTCCTAAAGACATTATTTTAGGAGTAAAATAAATTGGATTTGGAATCCCGGGGTTATTTTACTTAAAATAATGAGGAAAGGTTTTCCTAAAACGAGAAAAAAATATTATTACCAATATTTGTGTTTTATTTTTCACACGTAGCGCACATGATCATTTATTTCTGTTTTGAATTATTATGATTGGAAATCATGAATTATTGGTATATTGTAATTATGTGATTGGATCATGTGATTATGTGTGTTGGATGGAAATGGATGATCACGAGCCCTAGACCGGATGTATGGTTTAATTTTCTGTTGGGCCTGTGTGCCTCTTTAACTGCTTTCTCCTTCTCTCTTTCTAGTGCCTTGGAATAATAAGGCTTTCTACCTCCCTCTTTATGTACTCCCCCCGGGTTTTCGCTTGGGTTTCTATTTTTTAATATGTAATGAGAGTAGACTAGGAGTGAGGTTTCCATTTTTTGTAATTGGTGGAGAAGAAGGAAGGACCACATGGAGAGCCCAGACCGGAGGTCCCTTGGCGTTTTCCATGAAGTGAAGAAAGAGAAAAAAGAGACCAAGGCCCATCAGCATGATGATTGGGTTACTATTATTGTAATAGTATAGGACCAACCCTAGATTGACCATAGATCCACTGCGGGCTCAGTGGATCGCATAGGATTCGGGCTCGTGATCATCCAACAGGGGCGTGCTAGGCTTTAATTTTGCATGTGGTTATTATGATGGATGAATGGCTTTTATTTATCATATAACTGCTATGGATGGATTTTATTTATGCATTATGGATGAATGTATGGATATATTATGAGATCTCGGTCATTCACTACTCTCACATTGGTTGGACCAATGTTGAAATATTAGACCCTAGATAAAGTGGACATGAACTCTAGGAGTTTGTCCATGCCTTCCAATCCATGGCACAGTGAGGAAGCTGTTTTAGGTCAATAGCGTGGTCTCACGAGCCGTGGCACGTTATTGTACTTAAAAGAAGCTGCACTGTGTCATGAACGAAAAATGGGCTGCTGTTACCTGTCTCACGAGTCGTGGGGGTACTAGTGGGTCCATGGCTCGGTCGATTGGGTCGGGTCTAACGCCCAATTAGCATGATTCGCTTGGAGTCCTCGGGATCATGCGAAAGGGTGAGGCAATAATCTTGGGAATCTCGTGGAACGAGAATGGTATGGAATACCTCCCACAGGATCTTTTCCATGCGAATCGTAAAAGCGGGGTATGGGAAAAATCGCTGTGGATCCCAAGCCCACTAGGAAAGGATTTCCCGAAAATCACGTTTTAGAGTACCGTGTTTTCGTATAAATAGTGGGAGGATTAAATGACTAAAGACCAAGCATTTAATTATTTCATCAAACCACCGTCTTTATTTTCTGCTGATCGCGCGTTGTTTTCTAAATGTAGATTTTAAAATGTCTAAGAACCCACTATCAACCATTCTTGAGACAAACAAATTCAATGGAACAAATTACAACGACTGGTTGCGCAATCTCAGGATAGTCCTAGATTACGAGAACCAAGGCTACGTCATGGACGAGCCTCTCCCTAGGACCTTACCGGAAGGATCCACGCCAGAAGAACGTGAGACGTTCGAGACTTGGCATAAGGATAACCGGAAGGTCCGTAGCATCATACTTGCTTCGATGACCAATGAGATTCAGAAGCAATATGAAAGGCTAGACGATGTCCCTTCCATTATGGCTCGCCTTAAGGATTGCTATGCAGTCCCGGACCGGCATACTAGGTATGTCGCGACCAAGGCGTTCTTTGGAACTAAAATGACAGAAGGATCCTCTGTACAAGAGCATGGGGTTAAAATGCTTACCCTAGTGGAAAAGCTCGAGGACCTAAAGGCAGGTCTCGATAACGAAACGTACATAGATGTGATCCTTCAGTCACTCCCACCCTCCTTCGACCAATTTATCGTCAACTATAACATGAATACACTTGAGAAGGGCATTCATGAGTTGATCAATATGTTGGTGCAATACGAGGCAACGACTAAGAAGTCCACGCCTTCGGTATTGTTTGGAGGTGCTTCAACTTCCAAGACGAAAGGCAAGGGTGCCGGACGTTGGAAAAAGAAGAAGGGGAAGGGAAAAGCCGTCATAGCAGCTACGAACACTCAGAGTGTTCCCATTGCCAAAGAGGGGAAAGGCAAAGGAAAGGGAAAGGTTGTCTCCAAGCAACAGTCAAAGGCATATGACATATGTATCAACTGCCGTGAGAAAGGGCATTGGAAGAGAGAGTGCCCCAAACTCTTCTCAAACCAAGGTATATTTGTGATTGAGGTTAACATGGTCACTAATTCTGCCTCTTGGGTATTGGATACTGGTTGTGGAGCTCACATTTGCAATGATTTGCAGGTGCTGAAAAGAAGCAGAAAACTAAGTAGCGGGGACATGATCCTGAAGCTTGGAAATGGCAAGGCCATCTCGGCAGAAGCAGTAGGATCCGCCACTTTAGTAATTAGTGATACCATTAGCATAGAATTAGAGCAGGTTTATTTTGTACCTAGTATGATTAAGAACATCATTTCCATTCCATTGTTGGACAATAGTGGTTATGAGTTCAGAATCAATAAAAATTGCTTTTATTTGATGAGGTGTGGAATTGCTCATCTACTTGGTACATTGCACAACGGGCTCTATATCTTGCAACAAACGAATTTCGTTCTTAACGCTCAACACAAACGGAAATTAGATAATAACGGGAACGCACGTCTGTGGCACGCTAGGCTAGGTCACATATCCCAAGATAGGATGAAAAGGTTGGTAGACTCAAAGAACCTAGAGGTTGGGGACTTGAGTGATCTACCAACTTGTGAGTCTTGTCTAAGAGGGAAAATGACCAAAAAGCCCTTTGTAGGACAAAGCAGGCTTGCCACAGGTCTGTTGGACTTGGTCCATACAGACGTATGTGGACCACTAAGGACGCAGGCTCGAGGTGGGTTCTCCTACTTCATAACCTTCACCGATGATCATTCACGGTACGGTTATGTTTTCCTGATGAGGTACAAGTCTGAAGCTCTTGAGAAGTTTAAAGAATTCAGGCTTGAAGTGGAGAACCAGACCAACTGCAAAATTAAAGTCCTACGGTCAGACCGAGGCGGTGAATACCTTAGTGCCGAATTCCTAGATTATCTAAAAGAAAATGGTATAATATCGGAATGGACACCTCCCGGAACACCACAGTTAAATGGCGTCTCTGAAAGGAGGAACCGAACCCTGTTGGACATGGTTCGGTCCATGATGAGTTTTACCAAATTGCCCTTATCGTTTTGGGGTTATGCATTAGAAACGGCAGCCAAGTTGTTGAATTTGGCGCCTACCAGTGCATTGACCCAAACGCCATATGAAATATGGCACGGCAAGCCTGCGTCCTACAACTACTTGAAAGTGTGGGGTAGCCCCGCATACGTGAAGAGGTTAGTGGGAGATAAGCTAGAATCCAGGTCTAGCCTATGCAGGTTCGTTGGATACCCTAGAGAAACTGCGGGTTATTACTTTTATGACCCTTTGGAACAAAAGGTATTTGTTTCAAGGAATGCAGTATTCTTGGAGCAAGGCTTCCCGGAGGATATCCAACCTGATGAGCTGATCCTTGAGGAATCAAGTGATGGAACTCAGCCATCAGAAATAGCCGCGGAAACCTCACCAAGAGGATTCAGGATTAATGCACGGAGGGTTGACCAACCTAGAGATGTCCAACATGCTAGGCATGAAGGACAACCTCAAGAAAGGCCACTCCCGGTCCCTGAACCGCCGGCTCCGATACAGTCAGCGCCCACAGTCACCACTGACGTTCCCGTCCTCCGTAGGTCCACTAGAGAATCCAGACCTCCAGTGAGATATGGGTTTCTAGGTGCGACCGATCTTCTGGATAACGATCCTAAGACATACGGGGAAGCGATGTCTGACATCGACTCTGGGAAATGGCTTGAGGCCATGAAAACCGAAATGGACTCCATGAGCGAGAAACCAAGTTTGGAGACTTGTAGATCCACCGAAAGGTGTTAAGCCAGTGGGCTGTAAGTGGGTCTACAAGCGCAAACTCGGCGTTGATGGAGAAGTCACAACCTTTAAGGCTAGGCTTGTAGCTAAGGGATACACTCAACGACCCGAGGTCGATTTTGAGGATACCTACTCGCCAGTAGCCATGGCTAAGTCCATACGGATCCTGCTTGCCATAGCAGCATGGTATGACTATGAAATATGGCAGATGGACGTGAAAACGGCCTTCCTCAACGGTTTCGTTGAAGAAGAGATCTATATGGATCAGCCGGAGGGTTTCACGGTCACTGGAGAAGAACAGAAGGTCTGTCGTCTCCAGAAGTCCATCTATGGCCTCAAACAAGCATCCCGAAGTTGGAACATTCGATTTGATGAAGTAATACGGGGATATGACTTCATCAAAAACGAATCCGACCCTTGTGTATACAAGAAGGTCAGTGGGAGCTCTATAGTGTTCCTAGTGCTTTACGTGGATGACATTCTGCTCATTGGTAATGACGTCAGAATGTTAGGAAACACAAAAGCATGGTTGTCAACCAAGTTTTCCATGAAGGACTTGGGTGAAGCCTACTACATCCTAGGCATCCAGATTGTCAGGGACAGATCTAAAAGGATGTTAGGGCTCACCCAAAACTCGTATATGGAGAAAGTCCTAAAGAGATATCGAATGGACAACTCCAAACGAGGATTCCTTCCAATGAGGCATGGGATCAAGTTGTCCAAGAAGCAGTCCCCGCAGACTGATGAGGAACTTGAAATGATGAAAGTCATCCCCTATTCTTCTGCCGTAGGTAGCATCCAATATGCGGTCCATTGCACCAGGCCTGACATTGCATACGCTTTGAGCGTGACAAGCAGATATCAGTCCTGTGCAGGAGAGGCACATTGGAATGCCGTTAAGGGCATCCTTAAGTACCTTAGGAGGACTAAGGAAATGTTCTTGGTCTATGGCAATGGAGAACTTATTCTGGAAGGCTTTAGCGACGCTAGCTTCCAGTCTGATGACGATGATGCCAAGTCTCAATCGGGATATGTATTCAAACTCAACGGAGGAGTAGTGGCTTGGAAAAGTTCCAAGCAAGCAACCACTGCTGACTCCACCACTGAGGCTGAATACATAGCAGCTTCAGAAGCTGCTAAGGAAGCGGTTTGGATGAGAAACTACATCCAAGAGTTGGGTGTGGTGCCTAGCATCGCCGAGCCCGTTGTCATCTTCTGTGATAACAACGGTGCAATAGCGCAAGCAAAGGAACCGAGATCTCATCACCGTTCCAAACACATTCTTAGACGCTACCATCTTCTTAGAGAAATGGTAGGAAGAGGTGACGTTCGGATGGACCGAGTCAACTCAGCAGACAACAAAGACCCGCTGACAAAGCCTATGTCGCAGAGTGCTCATACGCAACATCTTGAGAAGATGGGGATTAGGCATATGGGTGATTGGCTTTAAAGGTCAAGTGGGAGATTGTTAGAATAGGTGACCATGTAAGCCAATTTTGGCGGGTATATGTAACCTATGTCTAGACAATTATAGGTGTTTGATAAATCATTAATGAATAAAGAAGTGAATTTCATTTGGCATCACTTTGTTTGTGTTCACTTATATTTGTTTTCCATATCTGTTCACTACGCAAACAAAGCCCACGGACTGAGAATCAATTTCGGGGACTGGGACTACGCTTGGAGGTAGGTCCATGGAATCAGTCTTCCCGAATCAGTCCGGAAATCTCCAAGTCAAGGAATCCCGAAAATGGGTACCGGGATTCCATTTGAGACTTGCACTAAGCACCTGCTGTCGTGTTTCATCGACGGGTGACGAGGGTCGTCTAAGCAGTGTTAGTGGGTTAGCATGCGAGGACGCAGCTGACTGAGGTGACTCGCGGGAACCGTCTTACGGAGGACCTTGAGTATGGTCAGCAAGGTATGACGTGTATTCCCGGTTCCAACGGTACAGGTCAAGTCCTTTGACTTGAGGAATTGCTGAGTTTACCTGTACATCAGGGCTGTATCTTAGATATGGTGAGAGATTGCCAGAATTCTCTTTGGTAGTCATAAGCCATGTCTAGTGCAGTTCTGGTGTGCAAAGTGACAGTAGTTTCCAAGAAAGGATCTGTCTCCTGTCAATAGGTTTTGGCAGTTGAGTCTCATGTATACTCTAGGTCTTGTCCCTAAAACTGTGGCCACAGTGACTGAACAGAAGGGAAGGATTCCCTTGCGGCGTTTAGTGAGGACAGACCGACACTTAGGTCCAAAATGGGTACCTGCATTTTCCGTGCCCTAGACTCTAAGTGATGAGACCGAAGACAGAAGGACAAGTGTACTGTTAGAGCCTAAATGTTCATCCCTTTATATTTCACCTAGTCTCTAGTGTCATGGACCGTTGCTAGATGGCCACCCATGGTAACGGAAGGATTCTAGGAATCCGACCAAGTCTAGCTGAAAGGTGAACCTAAAGAGTCACACACTATCCACACACATTTAGATATTTAATTAGGAATTAAATATTGGAGTGAAGGAATGATTAAATTGGATTTAATCGGGTCCTTTATTTTTCTTGGAGAAATAATTCCTTCTATTAGATATAAGGAATTAAATTGATAAATTAGATTTATCAAAGGGATTTATTTAATGGGCTTAAAATAATATTTATATTTATTTTAGCCTCTTGGAAATATTTAAATAGGTTTTAAATATTCCATTAAATTAAATTAAATCAACGGTTGAGATCAATGGGAGAGATGGATGGCTAGGATTGTTTTGACTAGGTCAAAACACTACTTTGACTAGGACTTTGACTAGGTCAAAATCCTAGTCAAATTAGAGTTCTTAAAAGAGGAGTTTAAAGAGGATTAAAACTCCTCTTCTATATAAACCCCTAGCATCCTACAAGTTGAAGGATGATGAATCTCCAACACACACACAACTCGGCTCTCTCTCTCCCTCTATCTCGTCCGCCCTCTCTCTCTCACACACTCCAAGAAAATTATTTTCTTTGTTCTCTTGTTCTTGGAACATTAGAACTTGATGAATCAATACCGTTAATTCATAACGTGTTGTTGATTCATCCACTCCAAAATATAAACTTGTTCGTTGCTAGCACGACGTGCAAGATACGTGGGTGGATCGTGTGTCACGATTTGGAGGGTCTCAAGAACGAGATCTTGGTGCAAAACGGGGAACAACGCGTGTAGCCGTTGAAGACGAAAACGACAACGGGTAGGTCTCGTTTATGATTTTCGTCCTCTTTTATTTTCTACCCTATGGCCTCCATGATATGTTATATGTGATTTATTCATGAGATACACCGAACACCCGGGAAATTTCAAAGGCACACCCTTTGAAACGTGTTTTAATTTAAAAGCATGTTTAAATTCCGCATTTATTTTTTTTAATTATACCGCGCTTCCGCATTCGCGCTTTTCCCGGGACAATCCACAATTCCGTTCAGTCAGCGCCCACAGTCACCACTGACGTTCCCGTTCTCCGTAGGTCCACAAGAGAGTCCAGACCTCCAATGAGATATGGCTTTCTAGGTGCGACCGATCTTTTGGATAACGATCCTAAGACTTATGGAGAAGCGATGTCTGACATCGACTCCGGGAAATGGCTTGAGGCCATGAAAGCCGAAATGGACTCCATGAGCGAGAACCAAGTTTGGAGTCTCGTAGATCCACCGAAAGGTGTTAAGCCAGTGGGCTGTAAGTGGGTCTACAAGCGCAAACTTGGCGTTGATGGAGAAGTCACAACCTTTAAGGCTAGGCTTGTAGCTAAGGGATACACTCAACGACCCGGGGTCGATTTTAAGGATACCTACTCGCCAGTAGCCATGGCTAAGTCCATTCGGATTCTGCTCGCCATAGCAGCATGGTATGACTATGAGATGTGGCAGATGGACGTGAAAACGGCCTTCCTCAACGGTTTCGTTGAAGAAGAGATCTATATGGATCAGCCGCAGGGTTTCACGGTCACTGGAGAAGAACAGAAAGTCTGTCGTCTCCAGAAGTCCATCTATGGCCTCAAACAAGCCTCCCGAAGTTGGAACATTCGCTTTGATGAAGTAATACGGGGTTATGACTTCATCAAAAACGAATCCGACCCTTGTGTATACAAGAAGGTCAGTGGGAGCTCAATAGTGTTCCTAGTGCTTTATGTGGATGACATTCTGCTCATTGGTAATGACGTTAGAATATTAGGAAACACAAAAGCATGGTTATCAACCCAGTTTTCCATGAAGGACTTGGGTGAAGCCTCCTACATCCTAGGCATCCAGATCGTCAGGGACAGATCTAAAAGGATGTTAGGACTCACCCAAAACTCGTATATGGAGAAAGTCCTAAAGAGATATCGAATGGACAACTCCAAACGAGGATTCCTTCCAATGAGGCATGGGATCAAGTTATCCAAGAAACAGTCCCCACAGACTGATGAAGAACTTGAAAGGATGAAAATCATCCCCTATGCTTCTGCCATAGGTAGCATCCAATATGCGGTCCACTGCACTAGGCCTGACATTGCATACGCTTTGAGCGTGACAAGCAGATATCAGTCCTGCGCAGGAGAAGCACATTGGAATGCTGTTAAGGGCATCCTTAAGTACCTAAGGAGGACTAAGGAGATGTTCTTAGTATATGGCAATGGAGAACTAATTCTGGAAGGCTTTAGCGACGCTAGCTTCCAGTCTGATGATGATGATGCCAAGTCTCAATCGGGGTACGTATTCAAACTCAATGGAGGAGTAGTAGCTTGGAAAAGTTCCAAGCAAGCAACCATTGCTGACTCCACCACAGAGGCTGAATACATAGCAGCTTCAGAAGCTGCTAAGGAAGTGGTTTGGATGAGAAACTACATCCAAGAGTTTGGTGTGGTGCCTAGCATCGCCGAGCCCGTTGTCATCTTCTGTGATAACAACGGCGCTATAGCGCAAGCAAAGGAACCGAGATCTCATCACCGTTCCAAACATATTCTTAGACGCTACCATCTTCTTAGAGAAATGGTAGGAAGAGGTGACATCCGGATGGACAGAGTCAACTCGGCAGACAACACAGCAGACCCGCTGACAAAGCCTATGTCGCAGAGCGCTCATACGCAACATCTTGAGAAGATGGGGATTAAGCATATGGGCAATTGGCTTTAAAGGTCAAGTGGGAGATTGTTAGAATAGGTGACCATGTAAGCCAATTTTGGCAGTCATATGTAACCTATGTCTAGACAATTCTTTGGTATTTGATAAAAACATTTATGAATAAAGAAGTTAAAATTCATATGGCAATACTTTGTTTACGTTCACTTATCTGCATTTACATTTCTGTTCACTACGCAAACAAAGTCCACGGACTGAGAAATGATTTCGGGGACTGGGACTACGCTTGGAGGTAGGTCCATGAAATCAGTCTTACCGAATCAGTCCGGAAATCTCCAAGTCAAGGAATCCCGAAAATGGGTACCGGGATTCCCTTTGAGACTTGCACTAAGCATCTGCTATCGTATTTCATCGACGGGTGACGAAGGTCGTCTAAGCAGTGTTAGTGGGTCAACGTGCTAGGAAGCAGCTGACTGAGGTGACTCACGGGAATCGTCTTACGGAGGACCTTGAGTACGGTCAGTAAGGTATGACGTGTATTCCCGGTTCCAACAGTACAGGCCAAGTCCTTTGACTTGAGGAACTGCTGAGTTTACCTGTGCATCAGGTCTGTATCTTAGATATGGTGAGAGATTGCCAAAAATACTCTTGAGTAGTCATAAGCCATGTCTAGTGCAGCTCGGGTGTACAAAGTGACAGTAGTTTCCAAGAAAGGATCTGTCTCCTGTCAAAAGGTGTTGACAGTTGAGTCTCATGTATGCTCTGTGTCTTGTCCCTGAAATCTGTGGCCACAGTAACTGAACAGAAGGGAAAGGTTTCCCTTGCGGCGTTTAGTAAGGACAGACCGACACTTAGGTCCAAAATGGGTACCTGCTTTTTTCGTGCCCTAGACTCTAAGTGATGAGACCGAAGACAGAAGGACAAGTGTACTGTTAGAGCCTAAATGTTCATCCCCGAATATTTCACCTAGTCTCTAGTGCCATGGATCGTTGCTAGATGGCCACCCATGGTAACGGGCGGATTCTAGGAATCCGACCAAGTCTAGCTGAATGGTGAACCTAAAAAGTCACACACTATCCACACACACTTAGTATTTAATTTGGAATTAAATATTGGAGTAAAGGAATGATTAAATTAGATTTAATCGGGTCCTATATTTTCTTGGAGAAATTAATTCCTTCTATTTGATAAAGGGAATTAAATTAATAAATAGGATTTATTAAAAAGGTTGATTTAATGGGCTTAGAATAAATTATAATATTTATTTATTATATTATATTTATTCTTTTAGCCTTTTGGAATATTTAATAGGATTTAAATATTCCATTAAATTAAAATCAACGGTTGAGATGGAAAGGGGAGATGGAAGGCTAGGATTCGTTTGACTAGGTCAAACACTAGTTTGACTAGGACTTTGACTAGGTCAAAATCCTAGTCAAATTAGGTTACTTAGAGTTTGAGTTTAAAGAGGATTAAACTCTTCCTCTATATAAACCTCTAGCATTCCAACATTTGTGAGATGATGATTCTTGAAAACACACACAACACACACTCTCCCCTTCTCCTATCTCTCGTCCGCCCCCTCTCTCTCCTCCAAGAAAATATTTCTTAGTTCTTTTTGTTCTTGGAACATTAAGAACTTAGACGAACCAATACCGTTAATTGATCACGTGTTATTGATTCGTCCACTCCAAAATTTATACACTTGTTCGTTGCTAGCACGACGTGCAAGATACGTGGGTGGATCGTGTGTCACGATTTGGAGGATCTCAAGAACGAGGTCTTGGTGCAAAACGGGGAACAACGCGAGTAGCAGTTGAAGACGAAAACGACAACGGGTAGGTCTCGTTTAAGATTTTCGTCCCTCTTTAATTTTCAACTCTATGGCCTCCATGATTTCTTTATTAGTTTTATAATCATGAGATACACCGAACGCCCGGGAACCTCAAGGGTACACCCCTTGAGCGTGTTCTTTTAAATTAAAAGCATGCCTTTTATTTTTGTATGTTTATTTTTACCGCGCTTCCGCATTCGCGCAATTCCCGGGACGATCCACCGATTTCTTTCAATCATCCCATGTTGATTCCATCAACTCACATAACACAATTATTCCAAATAATCATGCATAAATAACCAATGGATATTCCAAATACCCAAGTGATGTCCAACATCACAAAAGCATAAACATACAAATAATATGCAAAATTCAAATTTCAAATTTAATGGACATTTTAAACAATGCATCCCATGCATGTATTAATCCCAAATTAATTAAGCAAATTTAATTCAACGAATAATCCAATTATTCCAAAATCAAAAATGCAAAATTAACATATTTTCAAAATATTGTGCAGAAAATACAGAAAATCAAATTTTCCAGAAAAAAGTCGAAAAACGGCACAAAACGGCCCAGCCATTTGTGTCGGCCGGCCGACCGCGCGCGCAGGCAGCAAGCCTGCGCGCCCTGCGCGCGCACGCTCTGTGCCGTGCGCTGGCCTCGGCCAGCAGCGCACAGCACGTGCGCGCGGCCGCTGCCGTCCGAAGCAATTTTTTTTTTTTTTCAAAACTGTTTCAGCATAATAACAGTAATATTATTCTGAAAATAAGCATGCAATTGTAGATCCAATCTAACAAAATAAAGCATGCCAAAAGTCCATTAAATCCAAACAATTGAATTATCATATTACTCATATATTCATATAATCTAACATGCCAATAAAGCCATTAAAAGCAAGTAGATCATGCCACATAGATCTATGCCCCTTACATCGAACCGGGCTCTGATACCACTTGAAGGACAAGCGGATCCGCCCGAGAGCGCGAGCGGAAGCGAGAAAGCGAGAAAAGTGCATAAATTTAAATGAAATTTAAATAAATGAATCCCAAGGAGTGTACCCTTGGGTGCTCAATTGGGCGTTCGATGTAGAATGTGTAAATATTGAAAACATATATTTAAACACATAGGGCATAGATATATACAATAAATCAATCAAAGCGTAAGGAGACTTTTACCTTCGATTATTTAGCGTATGCTCCCGGCTACTTGCGTTGTTCCTTCTCTGGAATGCTCACGAAATCCAAACGTATGGATTCTCCAAAGGTGATCCACACCATACCGGAAGAAACACACGTTCTTCTTACTAGAAAAGAACGGGTTTAAGAAGGAATTGGTTTAAGAGAAGAACACTATGAATTAGTGCTCTCTTAAACTTACTTTGTTCTTCTTCTTGATTCAAAATCAAGTGAAGAACACAAGTGTGAGAGAGGGAGAGAGGCCGAGAGTTGAGAGAGATGAGAGGGATTTTTGTCTTCTCTTTTTCCTAGAAAAAGATGAATAATGAATCACTTATGCTTTGTGTTGTATATTCTCATATATATACATAATTAATGTGATTATTGGAATGTGTCTAGGTTCATCCAAGGATGTCTAGATTCATTCCAATCAATCACCATCAATTCTTCAATCAAGCCTATCAAAATTTATGGTATGATCAAATCATACCAAAAGGGAAGAGCTTGATTGGAGTTGATTTGTCTCTTTCCAAAAGAGATAAGTCAACATACCACCTACCATGAAACATGGCTGATTTTGTTTCCTCCAAGGGAGCATGTCGTCCATGTTTAAATAAGGGAAGAAGTCCAACTTCTTCCTATTCCAAAATAGAAATTATTTCTCCTCTCGAGTAAATTTAGCAGACCGGGTTTTATCGTAATCCAATTATGACCAACCCAATATTAAATCCAATTTAATGTCCATTTAAATTATTATCGTTGATCTTTTAATCCAATTAAAAGATCCAACGTCTCAACGTCTCAAGTTTCCATATTTAATCGAAAATCTAATTTACCGATTAAATAAAAGCCCGATACAATATCGGCCCGTCTATCCAATGGACTTTCTCTTAAGTAATTCAATTACTTATTTTATCCTTCGAGATTGACTCCAAGTCGATTTCTCAACCTCCTCGGTGATTTGTGTGTGACCCTTTAGGTTCACCCTCAGCTAGACTTGGGGCCCTGTCCCACAAGGGTCCGTTACCATGGGTGGCCGTCTAGCAACGGTCCATGGCACTAGAGACTAGGTGAATTGGCGTGAACATTTAGGCGCCGATTTCGTACAGGTACGATCCTTCCGTCTACCGTCTCCCGGCCTTAGTCTAGAGTATGGAATTGGGTGTCGGTTCCCATCCTTGACTAGGCATCTATGCTTAATACTCAAGACCACGTATGCTTTATTGTGTCGACACAGGAAACCATTCCATGTTCGACCAACCACTGTGGCCACAGCTTCAAACAGCATGAACGTGTCTCCGAGTGCATAGCAGATACCTCTGTCACATACTGATAGGGGACGGATCCTCTTCTTGGAATCCATCGTCCTCGCTACACATTCCGACTGCACTGGACAAGGCTTATGATAATCATCTTACAGAATGATTATCTCTTGTCAGATCCAAGATACAGCCGTCATGTGCACATGACTGCCATGATCCCTCAAGTCTGAGGATTACTCTCGTACTATCGGAACCGGGGAAAACCAATCATACCGACCAAGCCTCCAAGGCTTCCATATGATGATCCCCGCGAGTCAGTCCAGTCGGCTCGACCCCAGTCGACCAACCCATCAAGATCGTGTAGGCGTCCCACGCCTATCGCCGATGAAACACGGTACTCATCCAATGAACACGACTCTTGATGCAAGTCTCAATAGGACTCTCGATGCCCTGTCTCGAGGTCCTCGACTTGGAACGTTTTAGACCCAACTCTTAATCAGTTGGTTTCATGACCACCATCCAATGCGTGGTCCAACTGCACGAGTTGTTAACCATGGTCTGTGGGCTTTGTTGCGATATAAGTTAAACACCGTTTTAACAAATGTGAAATGAGCGCAACAAAGTAAGCACCAGAAGTGATAAATACTCATTTTATTCAGCACATAATAATATTATATTTACATCAAGTTGTCGAATAGGTTACAAATTGCCAAACCTATTGGCTTTCCGGTCACCTATTCTAACAATTACCGATCAACACAACAAGTACTCAACTCAAAAACCTAATGCTATATTACAACCACTTCCAATTCCAGAAGGAGTGTGGGAAGACTTGAGCATGGACTTTGTTACTCACCTTCCTGATTTCAAAGTTAAAACGGTAATTTGGGTAATTATTGATCGTTTGTCTAAATATGCACACTTTATGGCTCTTCACTCGAAGTTTTCTTCACCATCGTTCGTTGTTGTCTTCGTAGTCGAAATCTTTTAACTCCATGAATTCTCAATACCATTGTTAGCGACCGTGATTGTTTATCCCTCAATCGATTCTGGCAAGAACTCTTCCATTTGAATGGCACCACATTGGCCTATAGCAGTGCCTATCACCCCTAAACGAATGGCCAAATAGAGGTCCTCAATAGAGTATAGAAAACTTATCCCCAATGATTTGTTGGTGAAGAACCTTTCTGGTCTCAATTTCTTCACCTTGGGGAATACTAGTACAATACCACTTTCCATTCATCAATTGGTTATTATCCCTTTTTAGGCGCTCTACGGTCGTAGATTGCATCCTATGTGCTCAGTTCCTCTCCTGTCACTTTTTCTGAGATGCCCTTAGCCTTCGAGAAAACATACTGCCTGTGGCCAAGTACCATTTATCTCGCGCCTGACTCCAAATGAAAGATCAAGCCAATCGACATGGCCAAGACCAGGTTTTTTACCGTCAGCGACTAGTCCTCCTCCGCCTTTAGCCATATCGCCAAATGACAATGCATTGTCATCCCTTGCATAAATTGACGAACTATTTTCTTTGCCCATTTTGCATCCTCGGCCATATCGAACTGGCAGCCTACGAACTCGACCTACCAAAGGGTTCGTGCATCCACCCAATGTTTCACGCCTCACTTCTAAAGCCCTGTCACAGAACCACTAGCTCTCGCCGGCGTGCTTCCTCTAAAAACCTTAGAGCCCACTCCCATTCTCTAGTCGATCTGGGTCTTGGGCCAGTGAATCATTCAAACTTTCATGGGCCCCCAATCTCAGATTCTTGTGCCATGGGTGAGCCAAGATAAGTCCGAGTTGATTTGGGCTCCCCTCAAAGAGTTTTCTACTGCCAACCCCAATTTCGACCTTGAGGACAAGGTCATCCTTGATGAACCGAGCATTGATATAGAAAATATTTTTGGTGGCCCAACATCCACTCCTTTCAGGCTCGAGAACCTGAAATGCTTAATAGTCCAACTAACCCAACTCCAAGACAGTCCACTTGCACCATAGCAAGGCCTGTTTAGTTGAAAAACCTATTATCTAGGATATATTTTGTTAGCGTAAAAAAAGAATAGGGACACTTGCCAGCAATTTTTCGATATTTCTTATGCATTTCTCTGCAGCTTGAGCATGACAAGACGTATTACAATCTTGTTAAAATTTTATATTCCATCTTCTTCCTCCTAACTTTCTGGAGCCACCTTCCCTTGCTCAAATTGGGAAGAACTCATAGCCATAACCTTATCACCCTCCTACCTTGACGGGATCAAAATAATTGAACCTACATATATTCGTTAGTAGATAAACCAAACATATATATTCTCTTAAAATGAAATTAATCCCAAGATAGTCAACATCATTTTAATTGTTTAAATTTTGCAACTCACCAATTCTAATATACTGATAAGTGTGTTATATCCTATGTATATGTGTAATTTCTAAAAATAATTTAAAAATAAAATACTTATATGAATTATATTATTGATTTTTTTTGAGTAAAAAGGTGACTAAAAATATATATTCAGATAATGAGTTAATATAAAAATTTTGATTTATAAAAATATATTGACAAACAAAGATAATAAATAATGTTAGAGAAATCAAAAAATGCATGAAGAAAATAACTACCAAAACATAGTTATGGAAAATAATGATAAATGAAAAGGTTTAAAAAACTATTAATTTAAGAATTTCAAAATAGATGACAAATCAAAATTAAGTGGGACACCAAAAGGATGCTCTCACTTCATAATAAGGTATAGAGTTTCGTTTTTTCAAATGAAAATCAAGAGAATTTTCTATTAATATTTTGAAAATTTTCCGAATACATCCTACCGAAAAATTGGTTCATCGCAATCAAAACATTAGATTACAAGTGTATTTTTTTTTTTTTTTTTTGAATAAGGAGATTACAAGTGTAATTACATGAGACCTACGATACATGGACACAGATACGGCGACACGGACATGATACGACATGGACACAGCGATACGAAAAATTTCAAAAAATTAGGACACGTCACTGACACGGCTAAATATAATATTATATATATATCTTAAAATTCTCATAAAATTAAAATATGAAATATGAAATATATCAAGATAAAACATAAAATAAGCATGTCTTATGTCTAGATTTTTAACCAAAATACATGATTTTAAAAACATACATAATCAGTTTATTTTAAAAAGTACGCAATTAAAAGAAATAATCACCCAAATTAGTTAAATTATAATGATCGTCTCTCGACTTTTTAGTAATTTCATCCCAAAAGTTTTAGTTTGAGAGAAGTGAATTATTTCTTTTCTTTTTTATTTTGTCGAAAATTCTTTTTTTTTTTGAAGAAAAAATTAGTACAATTTTTTTTAAAATTATTAAAAAAAATCATAAATGCATCGGACACTTCTTCAAAATGTGTCCGATACGCCTGTTGGCGTGTCCGACATCTTGTCCTTTTCTTTTCTTTTTTTCTAATTTTTGGACACGCATATGCCTTGTCCAACACGTGTCCGAGGCGTGTCCGAACCGTGCACGTGTCCGACACTGCATCAGGTAATTTCTCAGATTGTTCGTGCATTATAGCATGAGACGAATCTAGACTAAAATCATTGTAATAAAATTAAGGGATAGATGCAATTTACCCCCCTGTGATATAAGAAATAAGCAAAAACACCCATGTGAAAAAATAATTAGCAAATTACCTCCATGTGTTTTGAGAAATGAAGCGAATTACCCCTGTCAAGAGAAAACACAGGGGGATAATTTACTTCATTTTAAGATCATAGGAGGTAATTTGCTAATTATTTTTTCAAAAGGAAAATTTCGCGTATTTCTTATATTACGGGGGTAAATTACATTTATCCCATTAAATTAAATTCCACCCCATCAAAGCAAACCAAACCTATCATTGAATTTTTGGGAACTGCAACAGCACAAATGCTTGTACGTGGTGGTAGAAGTGTGCATTTATGTATCGATCGATGGATGCTGGAGTTAATTCATGCATTTATGTCTATGCTGTGTTCCATCCACGAGCCGTTTTATGTAGCAGCAGTGTGCCCACATGTCCCCCTTCCCAACATTAGACAAGAAAAGTTGCAATAAAGAGATAGGAAGAATTTCGAGAATTATAGAACAAAGCTTTGGATCTATCGATTCCTCGAATATCAAACCTATCCATGTTTTTTTTTTTTTTTTTCATTTCAGGTAATAACAAAAAAAATTAAATAAATTGTTCTTTGAGAAGTCATATGATGATTCCAGCTCTTTCTTTCCCATTGTGCACATTCATCTACGATCAATATAGAGAAGGTAGACAAAATTTACTTTTCGTCACATACTTATAAGCTTATTGTACTTTTTGTTTTTTATCTTTTTAAAAAAGGGTAAAAATCATTTTACCCCCTGTGTTTCAAAAAAGATTAAAAAACTCCCTGTATTAGAAAAAATATTAAAAAACCTTTCTGTGTTCTAAAAAATGTAGTAAAACACCCCCTTCATATCATAAGTACATTACACGCGTCATTTTCAATTTTTTATAAAAAAAATGACATTTTTATCCTTATTTTTATACCGTTAGATCTTATCTTATATAAATAAATGGTTCAGATCTTGTCAATATTATTTAAATTTATAAATATATTTTAAAATGATATAATATATATTGAAATAATATTTATATATCTTTAATTAAGGAAAGTTATCAGTTATTTATATATAAATATATATTATATTAATGTATATATATACATATATATAGAAAGAGAGGGCGCCGGCGCCAGGGCAGGACGGGAGACGAGCAGGCGGCGCTGGGATGAGGTGGGGGTGTGCGGACGGGGAGGGGCAGAAGGAGGGCGCACGGACGGGGAGGAGGAAGGGCGGCGGACGCTGAGGAAGAAAGGAGGGCGCGCGGAAGAGGAGGCTTAGGGCGGCGCACAGAGGAGGAGGAGACGAAGGCGGGGAGGAGGAGGAGACGAAGGAGGGTTGCCAGACCGGGAGGAGAGAGCGAGCGCGGAGGAGGAGACGAAGGCGGCGCAGGACGGGGAGGAGGAGAGTGCGCCGCGGAGGATATGGCGGCGCCGGACGGGGAGGAGGAGACTGCACGATGCAGAGGAGAGCACGGCGGGAGAGGAGGCGGCAGTGTGGTGGTGGTGAGGAGGCGGCGGCGTGGTGGTGGTGGTGAGGAGGCGGCGGTGTGGTGGTGGTGGTGGTGGCGGCGGCGGTGGTGTGGTGGTGGGGTGAAGGAGACAACAATTAATATATATATATATATATATAAATATTTTATTTATACTTAAATAAATAAAAAAGTAATAAATATTTGTATATTAAATCTGGATCCTTATTTTAAACTAAGTTGAAATCTGGACCATTGAATTGTGATTAAATCTGGACCTATCATTCAAATTTAATAAAATCTAACAATTGATTTATTTTTTGCAAATTTCAACCGTTAGATGTACATCAAACAAGATCTGACGGTTTATAAATTAAGATTTAAAAATAATTTTTTGTTCAAAATTAAGCCCAAATCGCCTGAAGAGCGCGTGTGATACACCGCCGTGTTCGAGGGGGTGTTTTGCTATATTTTTGGGAACACAGGGGGGATTTTTAGCATTTTTTCTAATACAGGGGGGTTTTTTAATCTTTTTTGGGAACACAGGGGGGTAAAATGATTTTTACCCTTTTAAAAAATACACTTAGTCTTATAAATTTGATATTCTTGACACATTTACTCATGTACTATATATATAGTTATCAATTTTAGTCATGTATGAATTTCATTAAAACACATTTAGTCCTGTATGTTTAACAAGTATGACACTTTTAGTTCTTTTGTTGACTAGTAAGATATGTCACCGGAAAAAGACGCATGTTTTCTTGCGTTAATTACTCAATACAATCAGACGATTTAATTCATGAATCCTAATTTCTCGTCTCAACCCTAATTTGCCCAAACCCCCAAATGATTGTCCTTAAAAAGAACACACAATTTCTATAAACTCTTGGAATCAAGGCATGCAAATCTCATCAAAAGAACACAACGAATTCGGTTTGATTGGAATTTGGAGCGCAAAATCAAAGATTCGGAGAAAAAATATTCGGGTGTGAAGAACCCAAAAAACTTAATCTTCCCACCATCCCAGCATACTATGCACGTTCTCGAGTAGAGAAATAGGGGGGGTTTGGGAAAAAAATAGGGTTTGGAATTTTGAGGATGTGTGTATTTTACTTGTGAGAAATAACATCAATATTGCTAAAAGCCCAACAATATGTTGTGCATTTTGCTTAAATTTTTTCGGCCACCGTTATTATTTTCCGGCAACGAAAGGATTAAAAGTGTCACAGTTATAAATGTACAGGACTAAATGAGTTTCATTGAAATACATACAGGACTAAAATTGATGACTATATAATTATAGGACTAAATGTGTCAAAAGTATCAAACTTATATGACTAAATGTGTTTTTCAAAAAGATAAGGACCAAAAGTGCAACAATCCTACAATTACAGGACGAAAAGTGAAACTTTGCCAAAAAGGTATTTAGCTTCTCATTCTGCTGATACACCAGGGGAAATTGTAGTTGTAGTCCTGTAATTTCGGGAGGTGACAATTTCCTATACTAGTGATGGCAACGGGCGGGTCTGCCAGGACCCAAGACTCGTCCCGCCCTGCTTAGTAACTAATAAGTAAATTAGTAATAACATATAACACCTAATGAATGAACAGTATGAGTTTAATGAATTAAAGTTAAATTGAATTTAGATATAGATAATTTAACATAATTTTTGATCTAAATGAATTAAACAATACAAAGAATACATTCATCTAATTTTTTAATTTTCTCAGTAATTAATATCATCTTATAATCCACAATGACACTACAAAAAAAAGCGGTGATTGGGACGGTAACATGAACGCTTTTTTTATTATTTGGAACGGTAAGTAATTAATTTGAACCTTTTAGACTACAATTAGGAACGGTTGAGGAACGGGAGACTATCCGTGGCAATAAGAGGCGATCCTAATTATTAGGAACGGTAACGAGATTATCGTTCCTACTTTGGAACGGTGGTTGGCACTATTTCATTCTACCGTTCCTAATTACCTTTGTACGTATAATTTTTATTTTTTTTGCATTTGGAACACTTTATAAACATTAGGAACGGTGTCAACAAAAATAAATCGCGCAATTAGGAACGGTGTTTAGAACTCTGTTTGGAACAGTCCGTTTATGTTGTAGATAAAATTTAGCATGGTTTCTGGAATACATCTAGGAACAGTTGGTTGTAGAGATTAGGACCGGTGACTGGAATATATTTTATCGCGACGTTTAGGAACGGTGTTTGCACTCAATCTTTGGAATAACGATTTGGACCGGTTTTTGGTATTGTCTTTAGAACGAAAGCCTAACCATGAAAGGATTGATTTTGGAATACAATTAGGCACGGTAGGTTCCATCTTTAGGAACGGTTAACGTGTAGAGTTGGAATGGTTTTGTCATCGGCATGGGAACGGTAAGTCTCTTGAAAAAGTCAACTATAGGAACGGTACGGTGCGAATACGAACCGGCTAAAGTACCGTTCCTAATTAATGATTTAATTTTTTTTATATTAATAGTTTTTTATCATTTAAATTAATAATAATATTTTGATTATATAATTAATATTTAAATATGAAAAAATGCATAATTTAGAAATAAAAATTATATTAAATATGAATATTATCCGATTTGATTACAAAACAAAAAAAAAACATAATTTACTCTTCGTCCCCATCGGCCTCGTCCATCTCGTCAATGTCTGGATGGGTCGGATCTTTAGGAGGCCGTGACGGGCCGGCGCTGGAGCAACTGGTCTGCATGTCCTTGACCATGCCCATCAGGTCCGCTATCATCTCCTCGAGGCGGCCCAACCGACCCTCCATGTTTGACGGAGGCGCTGGCGCTGGCGAGGTAACGGTCTGGCTGAGCGCTAGGGCCTCAGAACCAAGACCAAATACCCGGCTCTTGTTCTTGCCCCCGACGCAACTCAGCCACATCTGCTGCTCGATCTGCTGCCCCACCGAGGCCTCTGATTCGGAAGCAGGATCCTTAGGGGCCTGAGACTGATGATCCTCCATCATCTTTTGGAACATCTCCTGCAAAAATAATTACAATAAATTAGAAAATTTTAAAATATTTAAAAAAATACTATAGAATGTATTATTAATTACAACTTACCGCCACCTCCGCTGCCCTCGACCCGCTCCAGCCGCCGTCGACCTTCTTCTTGTAGCATCTGGAGAATAACTCCATCTGCTTCACTGGCCGGCCGAGCTGCTCCTCCTGTAAAAAGAAATTGGAAACATTTATTACAATTTTAATTTAATAGTAATAAATAATTGAAATAACATTAGATATCTTACCATTTTCCGCTTGTGCATACCGACGGAGACAGATCCCCCGCGGTACACAGTAGTGGATGCGGCTGGGTTGGCGTTCCGGTTTACCTTGTTCTTCTCGCACTCTTTTTGGAACTCCGGGGAAGCCTAGTACAGGAGGAGCTGCCGCCACACCTCGTTCGCCAGCCATAGAGGCTTCTGCAGCGACTGTCTGGCGAGGACGAACTTCTTCCTCAAGAACTTCCCCACCCAGACATGGAAGATTTTGAACATCGACTCGTCGTGGGCGTCCCACCAGTACGTCATCTGTATTAAAAAATATATATAAAAATATTTTTTAACTTAGATTATTAAAATATTTTAAAAAAATTAATTCCTGTTACCTTCAAGCTCTCGAACCAAAAATGCTGGTGCTCTAGCGGCACCTGGCGCAAACAGCCCCAAGGGTGGGGATAGTGTCCTCGCACGACCGCGTACATGCGCTCATGGATCTTCCGATCACGACTGAAATTACAAAATAATTAGTATGTCACAAAAATATTAATTTAAATTACAAAAAAAAAATTAAAAACATAAATTGTACCTCGCATCGACGAGTGTGATGTACTGGTGCGCGGATGGTGGTAGGAGTGGTGGGGCCGGTGGGGGTGGTGGTGGTGGGGAAGCCCATGGATGGGCCGGATCGACCGTCGGTGCGGTAGTGGATGGTCCGGGCTGCTGATCCGGCGCAGCAGTAGACGCACCGGGCTGCTGATCCGGCGCAGGTGGTGCGTGTGCCGGATCTGCCGGCGCAGGTGGTGTGGGTGCCGGTGCCGGTGAGGCCGGTGGTGGTGGTGGTCGGAAAACTGCTTCCCCATCCTGGGAAGCAACACCGACCGGCGGTATAGGAAAGCGACCGCAGCCACGACCACTGCCACGTCCACCTCCTCGGTATGGAAAATCCCGACCAGACATTATCTACAAAATACACATAAGTATCCATTTGTTTCAATAATGAAGATTTTCTAATTTATTTAATATATATGCAAACTAAATACCATAATTTTACCCTAAAATTGCACAGGGGGCGTTGTCAATGCTTCAAAGTATTCCTGCACCCTCTCCTCACCATGCGAAGTCCAATTGCAATACTCTGGCATAAACCCTTTCATACACAAATCAAAATTTACCTCGTCTGGTGTTTTGAACCGTTCGTTTTTGCACTTCCGGCAGGGACACTTAATCTTGTCCCCGTCCATATATGCACGCTGAGACTGGGCCCATTCTAAAAATGTTGTAACACCATCCTCAAACTCCGGCTTCACACCCAGGACGTCTCGATCATACATCCATTTCCTCAAATGTCTTAACATGATTGGTCCTACGTATAATTCACAACAACACAATTAAATGACAAGAGTAAATTATATATATATGCAAAAATAACAGAATTTTGCATATTTACCTGAGCAAAACACCTATCGATATCAATGCAAAATTCGCGCTCGGTAGTTGATATATTCGATTTTTCGTATAAACAATAAAGGGGGGGAGTTACAAATACAAAATGAGTTGGAGAGTAAGTATAAGAACAATGACAAAGAAGGGGGACATATATATAGAAATCATTGGAACGGTCATTGGATTACTATTTGGAACACAAAACTAGCCATTAAAATATAGCCGTTGTTCCAGATTAAGGAACGGTCTCAGGAGAGGTAACAGGGACGGTAAAGTTACCGTTGTAATATAGCCGTTAGAGCATATTAGGAACGGTATCAGGCACAAGAAAAATTCACCGTTCCTACTTGGATTACATTTTGGACCGGTACTTGTAACACGACTTCACTTACTATATACCCGTAATTCAGAACGGTAATTGCATCACATTTTTTCTCATGGCGTAAAAGGGCCTCCTGTAGGACTACATGTTGGAACGGTAGGGCAACCGGTCCAAAATAGACACGATCTTTGGCACACACACAGTAACGATGAGCTTTCTCGGTCCGCCTACCATTCCAAATCTCACACATGTGTTCCAAATTGAGGTCCAAAATATATCAGGCCCCCTTTAGGAACGGTTATAGGTGTACAAATTGGCACCCTATGTTTGGCACTCGAATAGGAACGGTGCGACCGTTCCTATTAATTTGTATTTCTATTAGCACGACTCTGACGTCATCAACGGTTTACCGTGCCACAATAGTTCCTACCACCGTTCCTACGTGGAACGGTAACTGGAACGGTCGTACCTTACCGTTCCTATTTCCGCATTTTTTTGTAGTGTGAATTACATACTACAAAGAATACATTCAACTAATGTTTAATTTTTTCAATAAGAAATATCAACATCTAGATTTAGATACTTTAATATAGTTTTTAATTTAAAATGAATTGTATAAAATCAAGTATATACACTGAACCAAATTTTTATTTCTTTATTAAGTAATATAATTTTAAATTTAGGTACTTTAACATAATTTTCTATATACAATGAAATATATAATATAAACAATACATGCATCTAATTTTTTTATTTCTCAATAAGTAATGTAATTTTAAATTAATATATTTTTTTTTACCTAAATTGAAATATATAATACAAATAATACCTTCAACTATTTTTTTCAATAAGTAATACTAATATCATTGTAAACTTAGGTATTTTAACATAGTTTTTTTTAATTTAAAATAAATTATCTAACACAATAATACGTTCAATTAATTTTTTATTTTTTGTATTTTTTATATAGAGCTGGATATACGCAAAATTATTTAAGGATTACATTTAATACCATAATTTTATATTAACAATGTATTACATATGCATATATATATATATATAATAAATATTTTTAAAAATAAATGGGATAGGTTTGAGGCGTGTTCGAGTCAAAATCCGTAACCCGGCCCAGGCCCGTAACTCGGGCGGGTCCTAATTTATCTGTGCTGGACCCACTAAAAAAAGTACCAAACGAGGCGGGGCCCCGGTTTTTTGGTCCAATTGCCATTCCTCCTCTACGAGGATGAGTTTTGATATTTAATCCTATAATTTTAAACAATTTGCATATTGAGGAAAAAATTGGGCGAAATTTGCTAAAATCGATTAAAAAAAGGTGCATGTAACCAACTCAATTGAGTGCATTTTTGGATCATTGTAGAAAAATTTGATCAATTTTATCTTTAATATATGAAAATTTTAAAATTATATGACAAAATTGGCAAGATTCATACATGATTAATTAAATTGCTACCTCCCCATACTTGCCAAATCTGGATTGTGAGACAACTCCGTATATAGATCTCTACAAGATTATTGTAAGGTAAACATTATTTATTATGAACATTAAAGTTTTCAAGAGTATGAACAATCATGATATTGTTCAAGTTATACACAATGTCAAAGGTAAATTATATTGACACCTCTGATATAAGATTTAATTATATAAATATTCTCGTCTTTTATAAATTCATAGAAACACCCCTTGAGGGAATGTTTGTGTAAAATTTAGGTATTGACTATGAAGTGTACTTGTAATTAGAATCATACCTTCGAAGGATCTATTTATAAATTTGCGAAAAATAATAAGAATTTGTATAATTAGACTTAATATCAGAAGTGTCAATCTAATATACCCCAATACTAAAAACACGTAAAATTGGAAGCCTCTGATCACTTGTCATCTTGACTCACAATAAAAAAAAATGACATTTAACTATTGTTAATTTCCATGGTCAATATTAAATAGCCGTAGCGAATAATCATTGACCACGGCCACGCAACAGTTGTCGACTATGGTTTTTGCTAAGGTGGCTAAAACATTTGTCATGGCTAAAAGCCATGGTGAATGCTTTTGCCACGTCTTTTAGCCGTGGCAAATAGGTTTTTCATGGTGGAAAAGCTAGTTTTTGCATCGATTTTTATTTACCCGTAATTAATAATAGTTATTTACAGTGATTTTTAACCATGGTAATTAAAAATATAGCTAATATTAATTTTTTTTTCTAGTGATTGTGAGTTACAATTAGCTAAAATCTATGGTACAAGTTGCTATATGACAACATTTAGCCATCTATGGTAGTTTCCATCAAAGACCTTTGATGCTTAAGCCAGTTTGAGAGATCAAAAGGAAAATTTATAAGCTAGTGTGAAAGTAATAAATGGCATAATGTTACCTGAAGTAATTGGGGTAATAATAATGTCAAATGCCAGTATCTGTACGGGTTTACGTATTGTATCTTGAAATTCCACGTACTCATTAGATGACTTCAATTTCGGGTCATCAGATCGGACTGGATCAGACGTGACCCGAGCTGAGTGAGAAACTCTCGGATCTTGATCTGATTGAGTATTTTGCCTTATATGTGGAGTATTTTTTATCCTTATGGTACCAAATCTATGTATCCCATCTAACCGTAAGTTAAAATTACAGAAAATTGGGCACTGAAAATAAATCAGTAGAATAACTCGAATCTTGATTAGGAGAATGTAGTCTAGGGTACGGATTGCAATCATGCACATTTTTAAGAACATAATCATTCGTGATTTTGACTGTAAATTACAATTATATAAGGTCGAACACATATAACTAATCATTAATTAGTTCACTCATAATCTTGACCACAAGTTACAATGACTCATCCAGAACACAAGTAGTAATTGCATGTTGTTGATGATTATTATGATCTTGACCTCGACTTATAATTGCAAAACACAAAGACTTTATCACTATTTAAACTCATAATACGGTGCTCTACACATGATGTATGGATGATTGCCATATACACTTATTTTATAAGAAGAAAATGGGATATGAATTGAACAGACAAAGTTACAATTCCCATCTTAGAGAATAGGGGAGTCTACTTTACGTAAATTTTAAAATGGTCTCAAATTTAAATATTTTTGACGAATTTAATCCCGTAATTCAACTTTTATATATATATATATATATAAATAAAATAGATGACAAGATCACATATTTTGTACGTGACCGTTATTTTTCGACGACAAGGGACTCTTAAAACTAAATGTGTGTAAAAAATTAAAATATTGATACAAAAAATGTAGCCCCTGCATCTTGTGGGGCAAAAAATATTAGGGCAAAATTGTATTTTCCACCCCCACATAATAGGAGGGTATACCCTTTTCGTCACAAAATTGGTACTTTTTTTTTATACATTTAATCCCAATAGTCACTTTTGGTCGAAAAATAACATCCACTAGCAAGACAAGTGATTTTGCCGCCTATATATATATATATTTTTCATGATAATTGGATTGTGGGGCTAAATGTGTCGAAAGAATCAAATTTTAGTACAATTTTAAAATTTGTCATATGAAACAAAAAATACAATTTTACCTAATTGAACATCCAACTGTCCAATGTATCCATGCTAGCATATGTACAACACCCATCACAGATATATCAATCACCCATAATCTAAAGTATGATTGCGTTACAGACATAAATATTTTTTGATCACACGTTATAGATCAGTCGCAATCTAGATTACGACTTTGTAATAATCATGCCTATTTCCCAAGAACATGATCACATTAACCTTGAATTAGGTAACTAATTAAGTACACAAAATCAAACACGAAGAGAATTAATCACCAGCAACCACTCTCATGTAATTTAGTTCAAACATATATATATAGCCCCGCGTACAAACCGCACCCGCCGTCGGCATTTAACAAGAACACACGAGCACTCGTGACTGAGTTGCAGTCAGACGCACTTTCCAGTTGAAAATTAAACACGCTTCTTGAATGCGGAAGTAAGTGCAAATGCACTTTTACATTTGAAGGCTTGGGTCGCTGGCACAAATATTGAGTGTGGTGGATGAGAGAAGACGAAATGAGCCCATGCAATGGCTGTGATGTACATCATCACTGTACCCAAACGAACAAGAGAGAGAGAGAGAGAGAGAGAGAGGATGGGCTTTCTCCCTATCCACATTTAATGGAGGGGCAAGGGGAGTATGTTGAATTAAAGAGGTGGGAAAAGTTGTTCAATTTCTTCCATAAAATGCTGTCATCAGAAGAGCACAGATTTCGATAATCTACCAACACACACCACACACAGTAGGACATAGAAGGGTCTGCAGAAAGCTTCAGGTTTTCTGCACAATGAAAACAAAAAGGCAGTTTGGGAGAAGTGATGGTGAATGCTCTAAAACTAAGAGAATTTAATGGCTCTACCTCACAAGTAAGTGAAGAACCTCAAAACCCATCCATCCCACTTCATATTTTATATTTAAGAAATCAAAGACTTGCTGAAAATGCACTTGAAACCACAGCCCAAGTAGGTGTGAAAGGAGTGAAGAAAAATACCAACTATAACAAGAAATTACTAAAGGAGGAAAATGGAAAATCATAGGCAAAGAATATAAACGAGAAAAACCCTAGTTTTAACTTAGATTGGAATTCAGTGACATTATAACAATGAGAAACAAATTTCCGGGGTAGCAGAAATCTCAAATCACCATCCTAAATTCGAGTTGTTCTTGCCCATCTGCTAATTCTTGCACACTTGTGCAATGTTACTAGCTAGCTCTAAAGTTGCAAAATCATACTCTATATAAACAATAACACAAACACATGATGTTCCACATAGAATAGTAAGAATTTCCCTCCAATTCCCACCAATATCCCCATTTGAAGTTCCCGTTTTTGATCTGCTAGCTGCTCTATTTCAACACTCTTAGGTTTTCTTACCAAGAGTGTGCTTGTTATTGTGCATCCAGACTTTGAGCACATGCCTCTTGACACCCACTTCGCTGCAGAACTGCTGCACCAGTTCCTCATCCTGCTTCTGAATTTTCCAATCCAAACGCTCCGCTAAGTTCAGCATTTTATCCTTTTGTTCTTGCGTGAACTTCGTTCTGTACCTCTTCTTTCCACCGCTGCTGCTGGGGTTCGAATAATAGTCCTCCATCTCATCTCTCGACCCGCTTCCGGCGCCGCCTCCGCCACCGCCGGAGCTGGAGGGCAGAGCCAGCGGCGCCGCCCTCTGCTGCTGCTGGGGCGGAGCCACGTGGAGGTACCCACTTGGGCTGCGGTACCCGAAATGCCCGTGTGGGTGGTGGGCCAAGAGTAGCTGCTGCTGGTGAGAACGCTGGTGGAAGACAAACCCCCCGCCGCCCTCATTTTCCCTCCGGTGGAAGTTGCGGTGGCAATTGCAGGCGGCGCACCTGAGTGATTCCAGAGTACCCTCCTCCCCCGCCGGCATGAACTCCCCACAGCCGTCCACGGCGTGCCCCCCGATGCCCACCGCGTGGTTCTTCAAACACTCCTTGTATCTGGGCTTCCGCAGCGGCGCCGCCGCCGCCGCCTCCACCGGGCTCGGCATTTTAGTCGGTTCCCGGGCCGAGTTAGAATTCCCGAGTGAGTCATCGTAACTCGGTCCCAACCCAACCTCTCCTTCTTGCTCCTCTTCTTGATCCTCATACTCCATCCCTTTTTAGCTTAAATTCAGCTACTTAATTATCATATCTATCCCCTACATATATATATAGTAATAGTGTTTTAGATTTGTACACATGCATTACTAAACCCTAGCTAGGATAGAGTTACCGGCAACCGGAGCTACAGGTTTTCTCTCTTCTTGTTTTTTGAGTCTTATGGAAATATTTGAATTAATAGAAGTGAAGAAGATAAGATAATGTAATATGAAGATAGTGTAAAGGGACTTTTATGGCCCACTACTTTTAAGAAGAATGTATGTCTAATTTGTTTGCAACTATGTATAGATAGGAAGTTCGTTGAAATAATTCAATTTTAGCTTATAATTTAGTACAATTGTGTTATGAGTCTACCCTTTTTAATATTAATTGTAATTTAACCCAAATATTAGTTAGAATAAATAATTAATTCGCACTTAGATGTTATTATGTAACTTATGCTAGCTATGCTAGTGATAATCCTGTTATGGGTTAGTTGTTTGCAAAAACTTCTGTTTTTGTGGTGGAAAAAAATATCGTACAAAGAAGTGAAGAAGAAATAAAATTTCTGTGAAGATCTGTTAAAAAGACACAATATTTAAATTTTACGAATTAATTATAAAGGTAAAAAGGTGTTTTCAACTTTTGATTTAGTTTTACATAATTTAAGTAACTTGAAAGAGAAAGTTCAAATATTCTATTTGACTTAATTTATGAAAAAAAAAAGGAAAAAATGATAAGTACCTTATACATATATATTATAGTACTCTCCACTTTTTCTTCTTAAATTAATTTTAAAAAGAGTTGACTAATAAAATCTTTCGATCAATTAATTTCATTAACTGCTTAATAAGCTTATGAGAAGATAAATGGATAAATAATATTATATATATATTAGGACATAAAATTTATTCATTGAATTTGATTTGAGATTTTCTCTGGTCCTCTTTTACTTCTGTCCAACATGCGATCACCGGAGATAGCCGGTGGTAAAGCGGGGTGTTGGATTGACCTCTTTTCAACTGAAGGAACAAACTTTCACATTTAACTTTTAAGTTGGATATGGGGGTATTAACAGTAACGTACACGATTTTCAATTTTTAAGAAGGTATTATATTTTGTATTTTATTTCACATTTTAAAAGAATATTTTATATTAGTGTGTGCATAATTATTTCAAATTTAAAAAAAATAATTCATAATTTTTTAAAAATATATTTTTAATTGAATAAATGAAAATAGTAAATAAAATAAAAGAGTGTTATGATAAATATATTGAAAAAACAGTGCGAGAAGGGAAAAATATATTAAAGCTGGGAAGTAAGAAGAAATCGAAGTTTAAGAAGACAGAAAAGTAAAAATTAGTGAGATAATTCTAAAAATTAAAAAGAAATGACATTTCAAAAAGTTAAAAACATAAAAAATGTTCTTCAATTATAATACTGCCAATCGAGACACATTAATTCGGTGGGTACTAATAATTTATGTGTTTTTTCTATTATATTTATTTAATTAAATCAAATAAAGTAAATAATTCATCAAAAATGTTAAAATAAATTAGTTTTTAATGAAAATCGATCAGAAATATTATTGACATAACTAATAACTAAATAGAAGTCATTGTTTGTAAATGAGATAAGTATACGCAAGGCCAATTTAGTTAACTAATATTTTGTCTACCAAAAATAGTTATTCTAATGGTTGATCGTAATAAATAGTATAGGTATATATATATATATATATATATATTATTATAAATAAAACATATATATATATATATTATTATAAATAAAAATATAAAATATAATGTTTATACTAATATATATATATATATATATAAAGATTGTGACACCACTGCATTATTTTTTTATTATGCCGGTAATACTTTTTAACTTTGGTTTTTTCCTTCTACTCTTTCTTTCTTTCTTTTCTTTCTTTTCTTCTTTAGTGAAATGTGATGCATTAGTTTATATATTTTAGAGATAATTACCGTCCTCCCAAAAGTTTGATATAATTACACGTAAACTCTTATGATTTGAAATATTACATTTAATTAATGCCCCTGACGTTTGTTTTCGTCTAACAACTAGATCCATCAATTAGTTAAAATTCATGAAATTTATAATTAGAAAAAATAATTGATTGAAAATATATATATCTATCCCTGATTAACTTATTATCAACTTATTATAACAGGTTAAATCTTTTTTAACTACTCTTATAAGAGTGGCGATATACCTCTCATACGCATTAACGTATAAACATGTATAAGGATAATTTGATCAAGAAAAAAAATTATTTGACCTACAATATTCAGTAATAAGTTAATCGGGGGCTATTATAAATTATCATTCAGTTTTTTTTTTCCTAATATAAGTAAATTTCATAAATTTTGACTAATGAATGAATCTATTTTTAAATGAAAACAAACTTTAAAAGTACTAAATTTAATTTTTCAAATTATAAGGAATTTATATATCATTATATCAAAATTCAAAAAAAATAATAGTGTATTTATCCATATATTTTATTTATAATATAATTTAAATCGTAAAAAACTTATTCATTAAATGTTCGCACGACAGTTAATTATAATATAAAAATTAGAAAAACAGCTACGCACCAAGATCCGCGGTGTTGCTTACGCGTCCATTGTGATGGAACTGTGGATCCCGAGTGAGGGCGGCGCGTTGAAAACAATGCAAGGGGATGGGTTTGGTGTTAGATTTAAATGTATGCAAGGAAGTATTATTAGAGAGGGATTTACATAGGAAAAAACAAATTTGTGGTTAGTGTTTAGCATTTAAGGGAGGTGGTGAGGAGGGAAGGGGGTGTTGCTGTTATTAATGTTACTGATATGAATGACGCCCTCCAGGCGTCAACCTTAATTAATGTTCCGCTGTCCGTATTCTCTCCTCCGGGATAAGATTGTCTTACCAAATTAGTTTTTATTTGATAAACTTAGAAATTAAATATATTATTTATGGAAAAATGGCATAAAACCCCCCATATTATGAAAATTTAGCTAAAAAATTCCTGTATTAAAAATATAGGTAAAAAAAATCCTGTGTTTTCTGAAATCTTGCACACGCTCTCCTTGCCGTTTGTTTGACTTAACAACGTTAATTTTTGTTCTAATTTCCCGTTATACCCTTGTACATTATAAATTATAGTTATCACAATGATCGTTGGTTTTCTTTGATCTCATCAGAATTGTTGGATCTAATCAAATTTTAATAGCCATTGAAATGAACAGTCCAGATTATAAGTATTTTCAAAAAATATATTTTACATTTATATATAAACAAAAAAAAGTATCATAAAAATATAATATATATATATACAAGTATAACATATATATATTACATATACATCGTGTATACACATATATAGATACACGCCGGTGGAGCTGGAGCGGCCCTCCACCGGCCGTCATCATCTAGGCGACGATGGGTAGGTGACAGGCGTCGTCGCCCAAGAAGCCTGGGTGCCGACACCAAAGCTAGGCGGACGACGACGCCCCTGGCCGCACAGATCTGGACGGCGAGAGGCGGGAGAGAGGAGACAGTAGGCAAACGGGCATCATCGACTGAACAGGCGGAGGCGGACACTTGGAGGTGGATGTGAAGGTGGAGGCGCGAGGTGGGGGAGGAAGAGATGGTTAAGGAAGACGAAGCCTGTTCTGGGCTTTCATTTTTTTCTTTTTTTTAAACTATTTATTTTGTTGTTATTTTGTTTTTTATTTTGAAAATTTAATATAATAAATTAATTAATTATATATTTTTATGTTTAAATATAATATATAAAAAATTAATTTATTTATTATAATTTATATAAATAATATAATTTAAAATATATTCAACACCAAATAATATAATTTGATTTTTCTATATGTAAAAGATGTATAATAATTTAATTTGATTTAAAAATATTTTTCACACATATATATTGATGAATATTAATTGTTTAGTCTTTATCCTATTTTTTTTAGTAAAATATTAAAAAATATAAAGCGGGACAATTGCATAAGATAATTTACTGTAATTTATTTTCAATATTATAAAATATGTATAATAATTTAATTTGATGTAATAATACTTTTTACATATAAATATTGATGAATATTAATTTGTTTAGTATTTATTAAATTTTTATTAATAAAATTGGAAAAGATAAATAAATTAATAAAAAACAATAAAGAGATGGATAATTGCATAAAATAGGGGTAGTTTTATCATTTCAAAGAGGTCAAAGGCTGAAAATAGGTCAAAGTGTTATCCCACTCTCAATTCCGGCGCGTGTAAGTAACTCTCCATTTTTTTTAACGAAGAGGGTCTTTTTTGCAGAGTTTATAATTACATGGGGTCTTTTTTGGCTATTTAATTAACACAGGTAAGTTTTTAGCAATTTTCGCATAACAAAGGGAGGTGTTATGCAATTTTCCCAAATTTGGTTTTATATGTAAACAATATGTGTATATATAATGAATCTTTTAAATAAAATTATCCCATTAAATAAAATGTTTAGATACGAAAGTCCATGAAAACAGTTTTTTGTTTGAAAAAAATTATTCTATCATATTTGATTCTGAAAAATCTCAACGATTAACTATTACGCTATTTTTTTAACATAATTATACTCTGTCTTCATACATTGAGAATTCTTTTTATTGAATTAAATTTTATTTTCTTTAACTGTGTTCATTTTGATAAGACATGTATAAGTTAAAGCTCAATTGAAGGAGATCATTACAACCCAAATCAAGATATTAAACCAAGGCTCATAAAGATGACACAAGCCGGTGCCCATTAGTAGGAGCATAGGCTGGAGCCTGTCAGCAAAATGACAGGTTGGAGCTTGTCAGCAAGGCCGGAGCTCGTCAGCAGGAGCATAGGTTAGAGCTTGTCAGCAGAAGGATAAGTCGGAGCTTGTTAGCAGGGTTGGAGCTTATCACCAGGAGCACAGGCCGAAACCCATTAGTAGGAGCACAGGCCGAAACTTGTTAGCAGGGTCGGAGCCCATTAACAGGTTCAAAGGTTGAAGCTCATCAGTAAGGTCGGCGCCCATCAGTAAGAGCATAGGATGGTGCATGTAAGTAGCATAGGAGCACAAGCCAGAGCATGTCAGCAAAAGCACATGCCGGAGCCCATTAGCATGGCTGGAGCCCATTGGCAGGAGCACAAGTCGGAGTCCATTAGTCAACAGGAGCATAAACCGGAAACCATCACTAGGGCCGGAGTCCATCATCAAGAGCATATGTTGGAGCCCATCAATAAGGTCATAGGCCAAAGCCTGTTAGGGGTTAGCAAGTTCATAGGCGATAGCCATTAGTAGCTAAGCAATTCATCTTCAGGTCATCATAATAGCAAAAATATAGAATTTTCAAAAAACATAACAATGAAGCTTATCATAAAAGAAATACAAAAACATCCATCATAAGCATAGATTTAAAACATAGGGTAACCATGCTATTATGACATGAAACTATGAAGAATCTTACTCAACCAGGCGCTATTTTTCTTGATCAATGAGTAAATATTCCTTCAGGTGCCTTTTGTTAAAATAGGTGACTAGAAAGCCAATTAAATTGGTTGTTTTAGGAATTATATGCCAGCCTTTATCAAATGTAATATTATATTGTTGAATAGAGTATGTATTCATCGTTGGCTTAAGTATTTGCTGTGCTTATTACTTACATTGAACGACGTTTCAATATCACAATAAATGCTCATAGACCAAATGGTTAAACTTATGGAATTGGGATGCGTATAGATTGGCGGCTAGGAAACCAACTCCTAAAGGTTGATCTGAAACATTCCAAGTCGAGGACCTCGAGACTGGGTATCGAGTGTCTTATAGTGACTTGCATTAAGTATTGCAGTCACTGGGTAAATGTCGAGTTTCATCACTGCCACACGTAGGTCGTCTATGCAATTTTAGTGGTTAGTTGGCAAGGTACTCGATATGTTGAACTGACTCGCGAGAATCATCATATGGAAGCCTTAAAGCATTGGCCGGTATGATTGGAAAGTTCTGATAGTACGGGATTAGTTATCGGACTTGAGGAATCATAACAATCGCGTGCATATGAAGTTTGTATCTTGAATCTGGCAAGAGGTGACTGTATCATGAGATATGATCATTATAAGCTTTGTCAAGTACAATTGGGAGTATGTATCGAGGATGGTGGATTCCAAGGATTTTCCCCTGTCAGTATATGACAGAGATGTCTCCTATACGCTCTTAGATGATTTAGACTCTGAAAGCTTATGGCCTAGCAATTGACTGAGTGGGAAGAGATTTCTTTTGTCGATCAATAGAGTAAACTTATCTCGAGTATGAAACATAGTTGCTTAGTCAAGGATGGGAACTGATTCCATGCCCTAGACTAAGGTGGGAAGACGGTCGATAGTAGGACCGTACCATATAAAACTCAGTGCCTAAAGGTTCACGCCAGCATTCACCTAGTCTCTAGTGCCATGGACTGTTGATAGACAGCCACCTATGGTGACATACATTTTTTTATTAATGGTTAAATAAGAAATTATTAATTAAATTGGATGTGATTAATCAATTATGTTAGACACAAGACCAAATCTCACTGAGGGTGAACCTAAAGAGCCACACACAAATCATTATGGAAGTAGTGGAATTAATACTGGAAGAAACGAATTAATTTAATTGGATCAAATTAATTCAAGGAGAATATAAATAATTGAATCATTTATTCGAAAAGTCCATTGGATGGATGACCCAAGAATTAATTAATTGAATTAATTAATTTTGGACTTAGTACCTTTAAATTTATTGGATTAATTTATTAAGTTTGATTTAGTTAATTGATTGAATCAATTAATTACTATTTGAATTTATGTTTATTTAATTAAATAAACATCTAAGTTTCAATAAAATTTAAAATTAATTGGATTAATTTAAAACCCATGGATCTTCTTTGGACTTGATTTAATTTGATTAAATCTAAACCAGTCAAAATCGGTCTATGCTTGACGTTCAAGCCCAAAGGGTTAAATTAAGTTGACAAGGAGTTGAAAATCCTCAATGTGAGCAATGGGATGGTTGGCCATGATGACTAGGTGGTGCACATATTGTGCGAAACAATTACACAATACACAAAACCACATCTCTCTCTTGCTTGCTCTCATAACTCACAACCATTACTCTCTTTGGAAGAGGAAAATCCTTCTCCATTCTCCTTTGGGTGTTCTATTTTAAACTAGGTCCAAGTTGTGACACCCCCTCCGTAATCACATCCATCTTACAAAGAACTCACATTTAATCCAATAAGACAACCAATGTTTTAATCCATATATAATGTAGATATCACAACGGACATACGTCATAAAAAATTTGTAATTAATCCCCGACCTTAGCCATTATATTTATATAGGAAGGAGAAAAGTGAAGTTTCTATTTATTACAAAATTAAGAAAAACAAATCCACTGAAAATCTCATATCTATGAAATTGTGTAGCTAGGGCTTCCAACTTAGGTTATCACTGTTGACCTACTTAATAATATTGGTGATCGGCTTATGATTAGCTAGTCATTGTGACTTATGTCCAAAAATATGGGGCAAAGATTGAGCTGCTCGATAAGTACAACTAGTCGACTTATATCTTTATATATACACATACACATATGCAATAAGACAATTCTCATACAATTATATCAATCCACAAATATTATTTAATATGCAATCACCACAAAATCATGAAATAACCAATACCACAATCATACATCAATCCACAGTACAATATATCTAGAATCATTGTTTATTTTATTAGGGCCCTGCTTACCCAAGCTGGAGTGCATCATTCAATGGTCTTTGCTGGCTATTATCACCTCAATCATAATATCTCGGCTATTATCATCCAATCATAATATCTCTTTTTTTCCTCGGTACCACACATCACACAGCTCGTATGATACCCCATCATTAACGATACCACACAACACACAGCTCGTATGAAATCCCATCATCAATCGTATCACACAGCACACAGCTCGTATGATATGTTACATCATCTCCCTTGATCAATGACAACACACAGCTCGTCATTAATCATATCATCATAAGCCATTGCAGTATGCCCCCAGTTAGGTAAGCCATCTCTTTATCTCAATTCACAGTATTCTCATCAGATATCTCATCATTCAATTTCAATCCACAATAGAATAACATGACATTGCATGATTATTCATTCGTCTTTCTCACACCATAACTACATATACCATATAATGACAACTCCACATAACAACAATATAATCAAATAAATAACCATCGCAATCACGTATACAATACAAGAATTTATATCATATATATGAAATATATATAAATTCAACTAACTATACTCACATCAAATTCTTAAATGATTACATCAGTAAATAGAGTTGATCAATCCTCTACTTTATTCCGGTGCTATATATAATAAGTTATCATATATATATAATTAACATATCAAAAATATCGTAAATTCTGAATAAAATTACTAATAATATTCATATATTTTTCATAAATCTTTTAATATTTCACTTATATTTAAATTCAAACTTCTGTTCATTCCTCATATAAACAATTAGACATTATAAGCTTCCCTGATATATATATATATATATATATATAATTTGTCTATGAACTCATAAGAATTTATTTTATCGAAGCCCTCGTACTTTTATAACTATCGTTCTCTATAACATCCTCAAAAGAAATTACTATAAATACCCATATTTCTTTTTTAATAAATATAATATTACTCAAATACAATTTTCTAGTATTTCTCAAACATAATTTTCTACTATTCCTATTAATTTTTGCCAATTCTTCACTATAATAATAATTATTTAAACACTATATATACAATTACGTATTTAGTTAATAACCCGATCAATTTGAATAATCCATTATAACAACTACTAACTCTAATAAGTTATATAATTTTAAGTTATTGGCTATAATATTCCAGTCCAATTAACCATATACCCGAACACTAATTTGTATAAATGCTCAACTTCATTAAATTTTCTGATTAAATTGTAAATCAAATAATACAAATCATATTTAATAAATGCACTAAGCAAGTAATGTAATTATATAAATTAATAATAATTTTAGAAATTAATCCTTACCTTGCCGAACGTCTGTTTGTTTTTCATTTTAATGTGTGTGTGTGTTTTAGTGTGTCTTCTGTTAATTGTGTGTTTTGTTGTGTGTGTGTGTGATCATTTAAAGCAGATTAAAAAGGTGGGTGCTGGCCTTGTAACCCGCACCCATCTTTATCTCTTTCTTTTTTTTTTTATAATTTTTATTAAAAATTACAACTTAGTCCCCAACTTTATTATATATATAATTTGACCACAAATATTTTATAAAGCTTCAATTTAGTTCCATCAAGTTTTAATATATATAAAATTTTAATCTATAACTTATAATTAGATTTATATTTTCTTAATAATTATTAATTAGCCTCTCAATTAAGTATAAAATCTATGGACGTCACAATTCTCCCCTCCTAATAAAAATTTCGTCCTCAAAATTTAATGAACATATTAGTTTCATGAAAATAAATTGAGAAACTTCTCTTTCATGTTTTCCTCAATTTCTCAAGTGACTTCTACTACCACTTTCTTTGTTTAATAGTCAACAATAGTGTGTTTATGAGATAATTATTTCATTCGCAAAATAACGTCAAAACTCTCTAACGTTCACCATAAACAGTTCCACCTGTAGTGTAACACCATCCACTACTACTAGACCAGATCTTGCAACATTACTAACTTGCATAACCCCACCAAGCAAGTGCATATACGCGTATATCATACTTTAGTGGTTCTATTTTACCATGTACAAATTAGAAGGACTCTTTAGGAACAACAGTGTGCTCACCTGACATTCCAGCCTATATGAAGCTCTCATTTAATTTCAGGTTCACAATATATGTTTTAAGTATTTAATAATACAATTCCTTACCAATTATCCCCAGATAATCTAATCTCTGCTCTGATACCACCTAATGTGACACCCCCTCTGTAATCACATTCATCTTACAAAGAACTCACATTTAATCCAATAAGACAACCCATGTTTTAATCCATATATAATGTAGATATCATGACGTTTGTAATTAATCCTCGACCTTAGCCATTATAATTATATAGGAAGGAGAAAAGTGAAGTTTCTAGTTATTATAAAATTAAGAAAAAAAAAATCCACTGAAAATCTTATATCTATGAAATTGTGTAGCTAGGGCTTCCAACTTAGGTTATCACTGTTGACCTACTTAATAATACTGGTGATCGGCTTATGATTAGCTAGTCATTGTGACTTATGTCCAAAAATATTGGGCAAAGATTGAGCTGCTCGATAAGTACAACTAATCGACTTATATATTTATATATACACATACACATATGCAATAAGACAAGTCTCATGCTATTATATCAATCCACAAATATTATTTAATATGCAATCACCACAACATCATGAAATAACCAATACCACAATCATACATCAATCCACAGTACAATATATCCAGAATCATCGTTTATTTTATTAGGGCCCTGCTTACCCCAAGCTGGAGTGCATCACTCAATGGTCTTTGCCGGCTATTATCACCTCAAATCATAACATCTCGGCTATTATCACCTCAATCATAATATCTCTTTTTTTCCTCGGTACCACACAACACACAGCTCGTATGATACCCCATCATTAATGATACCACACAGCACACAGCTCGTATGATATCCCATCATCAATCATATCACACAGCACACAGCTCGTATGATATGTTATATCATCTCCCTTGATCAATGACAGCACATAGCTCGTCATTAATCATATCATCATAAGCCATTGCAGTATGCCCCCCAGTTAGGTAAGCCATCTCTTTATCTCAATTCACAATATTCTCATCAGATATCTCCTCATTCAATTTTAATCCACAATAGAATATCATGACATTGCATGATTATTCATTCGTCTTTCTCACACCATAAACTACATATACCATATAATGACAACTCCACATAATAGCAATATAATCAGATAAATAACCATCGCAATCACGTATACAATACAAGAATGTATATCATATATATGAGATATATATATAAATTCAACTAACTATACTTGCATCAAATTCTTAAATGATTACATCGATAAATAGAGTTGATCAATCCTCTACTTTATTCCGGTGCTATATATAATAAGTTATCATATATATATAATCAATATATCGAAAATATCGTAAATTCTGAATAAAATTACTAATAATATTCATATATTTTTTCATAAATCTTTTAATATTTCACTTATATTTAAATTCAAACCTCTTTTCATTCCTCATATAAACAATTAGGCATTATAAGCTTCCCTGATATATATATATATATATATATATATATAATTTTCTATGAACTCATAAGAATTTATTTTATCAAACCCCTCATATTTTTATAACTATCGTTCTCTATAACATCCCCAAAATAAATTACTATAAATACCCATATTTCTTTTTAATAAATATAATATTTCTCAAATACAATTCCCTAATATTTCTCAAATATAATTTTTCTACTATTCCTATTAATTTTTGCCAATTCTTCACTATAATAATAATTATTTAAACACTATACATACAATTACGTATTTTGGTTAATAACCCGATCAGTTTGAATAATCCATTATAATAACTACTAATTCTAATAAGTTATATAATTTTAAGTTATTGGCTATAATAATCCAGTCCAATTAAACATATACCCAAACACTAATTTGTATAAATGCTCAACTACATTAAATTTTCCTATTAAATAGTAAATAAAATATACAAATCATATTTAATAAATGCTCTAAGCAAGTAATGTAATTATATAAATTAATAATAATTTTAGAAATTAATTCTTACCTTGCCGAACGTCTGTTTGTTTTTCATTTTAATGCGTGTCTGTGTTTTAGTGTGTCTTCTGTTAATTGTGTGTTTTGTTGTGTGTGTGTGTGATCATTTAAAGCAAATTAAAAAGGTGGGTGCTGGCCTTGTAAGCCGCATCCATCTTTATCTCTTTCTTTTTTTTTTAATAATCTTTATTAAAATTACAACTTATTCCCCAACTTTATTATATATAATTTGACCACAAATATTTTATAAAGCTTCAATTTAGTCCCATCAAGTTTTAATATATATAAAATTTCAATCTAACTTATAATTAGATTTATATTTTCTTAATAATTACTAATTAGCCTCTCAATTAAGTATAAAAATCTATGGACGTCACACATGTATAGAACAAAAAACAATCCAAATACACTAATCAATAGTGTTTGTTTTGGATTTGTTTCTTCCCTTGTTTAATCCTATTTAGCAATAGAGTTAGACTCTATTCCTTAGTGCGGTGTGGAAAAATTAGAGGAGTTGTAATTTGGACCCTAAAGTAAACATGAAAGGACTGAAGAGGGAACGATGCTTGTTGCCATTCTACGTAAAAAAAATGAAAACGTAATAATTGAGTTTACGTTTCTTCTATCCTTTTGGTTTCTCCTTTAGCCGCTTATGAAAGCATCTTTTAATTTATGCAACGATGCATTTGTAAACACCTAATGCCGGAATTCAAAGGGGACACCCCTTTGAAATCGTAGTTAATTTCTTTTATTTTATGATTTTGCCACGTTCCCGGGTGTACCGATTCTTTTAGTGGTATCAGAGCTTGACTCGTTGTTGTGGCTTTAGGATTAACATGTTTTGTGTGCTGAGCATGATAAACGTATCTAATTTGCTTTTGAAAAGCATGTTTTTACCGTCTTAAGCATGATTATGTGTTTAGAAAAATATGTGTTAATTTTATTTTTAATTATGGATATCCATGCATTTTTTGAAAATTGATTTTTCTGTAAATACATGTTTTGGTTTCACTTTTTTATTGAAGAAATTAAAAAAAATTGGGATGTGAACAGTAGCTGCCGACAACCTCGTGCCTCTGGCAGCAAGCGCGGTGCACACGCACGACCAACCGGCTGGCCTGTTTTGAATGGCTGGGCCTTTTCTTACCATTTTTTTTTTCAGAAAAATTGGATTTTTCACATTTCTGCATATTTTTTGGAATTATTAATTTTGGCTAATTTTAGTTAAATTGGATTTTTTTAAAATTAAAGTGTTCCTTAGATTAATTTGAGAAATGATTTTCAAGAAAAAAAATATATTTGTACATTGGATATATGATACTTGATATCCTTTTTTAATTGCATTATTAATATGTAATGTTTGCACATAATATGCTCTTGTTTATGATATTGGATATCATGTTAATAAATATATAGAATGTATTTATTTGGTGAGCATGTTTATATTTGATATAAATGTGTAATTGTTGTTTATTGGATAAACAATGGAGATGGTCACAAAGCGTATGGACCATGTCGAAGGTTTTAATCTATTGTTGGGTGAGGCCTACATGCCTCTTTTTTTTATTACTTTCTGTCATTTTTAGCCTTGAAATAGAAAAAGTTTTCTATTTCCCTTTCTATGTAGCTTCCCAACCTCTGATTGGAGTTTCTTATTTAAGTTGTAACGAGTGTAGTTAGAAGTGAGGATTTATTTTTGACATAAAAAGTAAGGAAGCACCTTGGAGGTCCAAGAAGAGGTTCGTCGGATGGAGTCCACGGTGGAGAGTCTAGAAGAACAAAGAGAAATTACAAGGTCCATTAGAATGATACTGGTTTCATAATTTTTTAATAGTGTAGGCCACCCGATATTGACCATAGATCCAGTGGGTGACTTGGGGTTGGGCTTGTGATCATCCAACAGGGGGCGTGCTAGGTTTGTTTTGCATGTGGTGTATGTTTTAATTTTTTTACGTACGATGTGTTTGGAATGCATCTGTTTATGCTTAGTGTTAAAACTCCAACATGTAAAACTTTTTAATGATGAGGTCTTAGTCTTAAACAAACTTAACTCTCAATTGGATGGTCCAAGTTAATATTAGGTCCATAATGGATATAAATATGAAGAATAATCCAAGACTTCCATCCTTAGTAGCAATGGAGTGAGGAAGCTACTTCCACCTAATAGTGGTCTCACGAATCGTGGCACGTTTAGACTGGAAGAGAGCTGAACTATTGCTTTGAACAAAGGAATATGCTCCTGTTCCCCTATCTCATGAGTCGTGGGGGGCAACAGTTGGATATCATTTGGTTGGTGGGTCGGGCCTACCGCTGCGTAACATGATTCGCTTAAGAGGCGGGCAAAATAAGTTGGGAATATCATTGGATGAGAACGGTACATACCATCCACAAAGCTTTATATGTGAATCGTAAAAGTGGGACATGGAGTTGCGTTTGTGGACCTCAAGTTCACTAGGAAATGGTTTCCTGGAGCCCCATGTGAGAGTGATGGGCTTTCGCAGAAATAGTGGGAAGGGTTAATGACTAAAGACCAAGTGTTAATTTGAACATAATATTACTATAATCTATTTAATATTTTTTTATTTAATCGTAGATGTCTAAGAATGCATTAACGCCAATACTAGAGGCTAATAAATTTGATGGAACAAACTACAACGATAGGCTGTAAAATCTTAAGATAGTCTTAGATTTCGAGAACCAGACTTACATTTTGGATAAGGATTTTCCTAAGACCTTGCCGAAAGGGTTAACAACTAAAGAATGGTCGGTGTTTGAGAAGTTGTCGCTGACCCCCGGCAGGTCCGCAGCATCGTACTGGCCTCAATGACAAACGAGATCCAGAAGTAGTACGAAAGGATGGATGATGTTGGCTCGATATACGCATTGTACGTAGCAAGTCTATGTGGTCCCAGACCAACATGTTAGATATGCTACAACGAATGTATTTTTAAAGATGACATAAGGATCGTCTGTACATGAGCATGGAGTTATGATGTTATCCCTCGTGGAGAAGCTCAAAGACCTACAAGCTGATCTTGAAAAAGAGACGTACACCGACGTTATCCTTCAGTCTCTTCCACCTTATTTCGACCTATTTATTATAAACTATAACATGAATAGGCTTGACAAAGACTTTCATTAGTTGATAAATATGTTGGTCCAGTACGGGACAACGATTGAAAAATCTACGTATTAACATGAAAAGCTTCAACCTCTGAAGCGAAAGGCAAGGTTGTCGGACGCCTGAAGAGGAAGAAGGCTAAGATAACATCAATTGCTGCCACTTCAAGTGTTGTTCCTATTACACAGCAGGGTGAAGGTAAAGGAAAGAGGAAGAGGGTTCACCAGTTAAAGATTCCAAATGACGTTTGCATTAATTGTCGAAGTAAAGGAACAATGGAAGAGGGAGTGTCCTAAGCTCCTCTCCAATGAAGGTAACATTTGAATTGAGTATTAACATGATTACTATTCTACTCTTTGGTATTGGATATCAGTTAATTATAATCTGCGAATGGTTTGCAGGTGGTGATAAGGAGTAGAAAACCAAGATGGATGGTCCTAAGGCTTATCAATGGCAGGGTTGTTGCTGTAAAGATGATGGACAAGTTACGCTTAGCAGAGCAGTAATCATGTTAGGATAGGGTTTGATAGGAATTATGTAACCTAACATGACTGAAGTATGTTTAATTTGTCGTTGGATAGTTTCTTACATACATTTGATCAATAATATCGGTTTTATTTGACAAAGAATGACAATTCTTGTCTGCTAGGTTGGAATCATAGTTATGCTTAACACTGTCCCATAATTGGATTATGAATACTCAAAATAAATGATTCAAAATTACATAATCAAGACAAATTTATGAATTTGGCACGGTCTTTGATAAAGGGAGAAGTCGTACCTTGTTGGACTAGGTTCGATCGGAGTTTCACTAGATTACCTTAACCCGTCTAGACATGGAGCTAAAAAGTTGTCAAGTTAAGAAACATGACATTTTCTGATAGTCATGTTCTAGTTTACCATATCGGGTATGGCATGGCAAACCTGTATTTAGCAAAGTTCTTGTGCATGTGGGATGGTCCTGCATACGTTAAGGGACTAATAAGAGACAAATTAAACTCGGTGTCTGATTTTTTTAACAAACACCCAGACCGGTGGGGGATTTTTCGGGATTCCCTCCCATCTCAATATATAAACATAAGGTGGAGAAGTACAATATACCAGACTCGGTGTCTATTTGTGCAGGTTTAATGCAGAATAATACAAACATCATTCATACACATATTATTATGTTATTGACTATATTTCAGTCTTTCGAGGGACGACAAGAATACCTTAGTTACTAGAGAGGTACAGATTTATGTGCCTATCCAGTTAATTGGATTGTGATCCAAAGACATAAGGAGAGCGATGTTGGACATTGTGATCTGATCAATGACATGGAGCTATGGGATCCATCATGGAAATTCAAACTAGGTTTGAGATTTCATGTAACTGGAATAAATCATTTTGACGAGCTCATACGGGGTATGATCGGTCAGTAACGAGCTTTTGGGTTAATGAGAGTAAAATTATGTTCTAAGTGTTTAGTGTGTAATGTCTTATTAATTTGAAATGGAAAAGATATTAGAAAATACTGAAACACGAACGTTGTTCATGAAAATCTCCATGAAAGGAATTTGATTCAAATATAAATGGTTAGCTGTCCAAGACTGATGAAAAAGCTTAGATGTTGGACATCCCCTACGTCTTTGCCGTAGGCAACATTAGAATGTTCTTTAGTGCACCAGGCCTAATTTTGTGTATGCTTTGAGAATAACAACGGTTATCGGGTGTGTACCGAGGAGGCAGTAGACAGCTATCAAGAACACTTCTTTAATCCTTATTTAGGTATTAAAGATTGTTCTTGATAGCTGTCTACTGCCTCCTCGGTACACACCCGATAACCGTTGTAATAAATCAACATTTAATCCAGGTTTAAGGTTTGTAATAAATCAACATTTAATCCAGGTTTAAAATCTGGTATTAAAGCACCATTAAAACGAGTTTTAAAATAGATTTTTAAAAACTATTTGACTGTCATAAATGCACCGGGTTTTATGAGATAAATCCAAATATTTTTGCTGCAAAAAGATAGATACTGAGACTGAGACATTCGCGCCGGCGCCCGTGCCGGATCCGGGTGGCGGCGGCACGTATATGGAGCAACCCCATGTTCATTCTAGTCTCCATAACACTTCAAACATATATTGAACATTGAACTTGATATAAGGAGTTTAAGTTATCCTCAAACTTTCAATGTGGGACAACATTCAGTGTAAACACTCATCCGCACATATACTTTTATATCCTTATCAAAGCTCCACACTTTCCCATCATATTCCTATATAGGACAAGTGTAATCCCTCTATTTCTCTCACCATCTAATCTATAGATTCATGTGTAATTGAACCCATATTTTAGAACAATTTGTTGTTACAAATTAACCTTATAAAATGTCAATTATAACAATCACCCACAAATCCATAGATTTGAACTCAAGCTTCTGTACTTGCTTTCAGTAATAGTACCTCCCGGTTTGAACCACTACCTAAGTTATCTAAAGTCAGCTGTCACCGGGTCAAATGGAACTAAGCATTAAATTGAGCCCGTGGTTGTGACAACGTCTGTTAGTAACAACAAGCCATCGACTTTGTGTTGATCTTTAGGATTGACACGTTAGGCCATGTGTCCTGATCCTGTTCGTTGAATGTTTTCAGGAATAACCCCATTCCTTAGGTGCGGCCAAACAACTACATTCACTTAGTTGGGCGTCTCCAAGGATGCACTGCTTAGCATCTCGTCAATAAAGACTTGACCCCATTCAGAGTTAAAACTCTTACTATACTTGCAGTAACATCACCTTCCAGAATTACAGGGGACAGACTCCAGATACAAAGTATCAGTCTATTTTTAGGTGCTCGGATATCCCCTATGACTTGTTAATACCACATTGAACCTTCTTTGTGGGATCTCCACTTGAAAGGTTGGGTTGCTATCGTAGTTATATCACTGATGGGTTCAGTCTCATCCCCAATCTGGATTTTTGTACATGTGACAGATCTAATTCTTTCGTCAAAGGATCAGCTACATTATCCTTTGTTCCCACAAATTCAATGCCTATAACTCTGTCCGACACTAATGCCCTTATAGATTTAAGTCTTACTTGGATGTGTCTTTTCATCTTTTGGTTGTATTTACGACTCCGAACCTTTACTATTGTGGTCTGACTATCACAATATACAGCAATAGGTGGAAGAGGCTGGCTTACAATGGGAAGTTGTAGTAAGAACCCTTACAACCATTCTGCCTCGGTACCAGTCGTATCCAACGCACATAACTCGGCTTCAAAAGTAGGCCGGGTTATCAAATTCTGTTTTGCAGACTTCCAGGAGACTGTGCCCCCACCTAAGGTAAACACATATCCTAAACACCCATTAGTTTCGGAGTTTTTGGCTATCCAGCTAGCATCACTATAACCTTCCAAAACAACAGGGAATCTGCCATAATGAATGGACAACGACACTGTGTCCTTAAGGTACCTTAGTACCCTATCCCAAGCTCCACAATGATTTTTTTTTGGACAACTCGCGTATCTAGCCAGCTTCGAGACAGAAAATAAAATGTCTAGTCTCATGCCATTTGCCAGATGCTGCAAAAAGATAGATACTGAGACTGAGACATTCGCGCCCGCGCCCGTGCTGGAGCCGGGCGGCGACGGCGCGCATATGGAGCAACCCCATGTTCACTCTATCTCGATAACACTTCAAACATATATTGAACATTGAACTTGATATAAGGAGTTTAAGTTATCCTTAAACTTTCAATGTGGGACAACATTCAGTGTAAAACAGTCATCCCCACATATATCTTTATATCCTTATCAAAGCTCCACACTTTACCATCATATTCCTATGTAGTACAAGGGTAATCCCTATTTCTCTCACCATCTAATCTATGGATTGATGTGTAATTGAACCCATATTTTAGAATAATTTGTGGTTACAAATTAACCTTATAAAATATCAATTACAACAACATGAGACGATTGGTTTGCTAAATCGACATACAAGCAGATTGTATCATGGGTTCGAAATTGCATAAGTAGAAGTTGTTCTTAAACTTCTAACTTAGAATAGGATCTAGCTAGGGGTGCAAACGAGCTGTGCTCGACCAAAAAATCTGAGTTCGAGCTTGGCAAGCTGAAAATACAGGCTCGAGCTCGAGCAACTTGTCTGGTGCTCGAGCTCGTGAGCACGAGTTGAATCAATTTTTTTTCCTACCTTTACTTTTCTTTTTTAAATTTTAATGAGTCGGTTGACTTATTTATTTGTCTAATAAATATAGAGATAACTATTATATATACTTATATGCATAAAATATATATAGGAATAAGATAACTAATAACAAATGTATTTTGTTGTTGTGGATATTAAATATAACAGTGAATTTATATTAAATTCTTATTTACAAAAAATTATTAAAACATACTAAATTACTGATTAAGCTTACTTATAGATAATACTAGCTGTCGTGGTACACCATTCCTATGTGCATATAATAAATGATATTTTACGCTTTAAAATATATTATAAATAAGAGTAAAATATATAAACTAACACATCACATCTATACTATTATATAAAAGAAACCCATCTTTTACTCACAAATAGCGGTTAATGACACCGCTGCACCACTTTTTTATAATGCCAAAAATAATCCTAAATTGATATGATAACTACTTTATTCAACTTTTTAAAATTTATATTAATTGATAAATTGGTTTTTTCTTTCTTTCCTTCTTTTTTTAATGTGATGCGTTAGTTTATATATTATGCTCTTATTTATAATATATTTTAAAGCGTAAAAAATTATTTATTATATGCACGCAGGAACGGCGTGCCACGACAGCTAGTTAAAAAAAAAGAAAGAAAGAAAACTAATTTATCAATTAATATAAATTTTGGAAACTTAAATAAAGTAGTTATCTTATCAGTTGAGGGTTATTTTTGGCATTACAAAAAGTGGTGCGGTGGAGTCATTAACCGCCAATTGTGAGTAAAAAAGGGACTTTCTTTTTATATAATAGTATAGATAAACTAAAATACCATATTTTAATATCATCTAAAACTAAAATATGAAATATTGACTAATAATTCTATAATATATGGTGAATTTCAAAATAAATGCATTTTTATTGTAGTGGATATTGAAATTATAATGATAAAATTCATATGCATTATATTAAATATTAATTTACGAAAAAATTGTCAAAATGTACGAAATTGTTGATTAAGCTTCTTTTTAGATAACATAAACTTAAATTCCATAATTTAATATTAGCTAAAACTAAAATATTAGATATTGACTAATAATTCCAATATATGATGAATTTTGAAATATATGAATTTTGTTGTATTAGATATTGAAATTATAACGATAAAACTCATATGCATTACATTGAATGTTTATTTACAAAAACATTATCAAATCGTACTACTTTGTTGATGAATCTTAACTTTAGATAATATAAATTAAAATATCATATTTTAATATCATCTAAAACTAAAATATATGAGATATTGACTAATAATTCTAATATATGATAAATTTTGAAATATATGAATTTTGTTATATTGGATATTGAAATTATAATGATCAAATTCATATGTATTATATTAAATATTTATGTACAAAAAAATCATCAAATTGTACTAAATTGTTGATTAATCTTGTCTTAATGTAATATAAACTAAAATACTATATTTTAATATCATCTAAAACTAAAATATGATATATTGATTAATAATTCTAAAATATGATGAATTTTTGAAATAAATGTATTTTATTGTAGTGGATATTGAAATTATAGCAATAAAATTCATATGCATTATATTAAATATTTATTTATAAAAAATTATCAAATCATAGTAAATTGTTGATTAAGTTTGTTTTTAGATAATACAAACTAAAATACCATATTTTAATATCATATAAAAGTAAAATATGAGATATTGACTAATAATTCTAATATATGATGAATTTTGAAATAAATGCATTTTGTTGTAGTAGATATTGAAATTATAACGTTAAAATGATCATATGCATTATATTAAATATTTATTTACAAAAAAATTATCAAATCATACTAAATTACTAATTAAGCTTGTTTTTAGATAATATAAACTAAAATACCATATTTTAATATCATCTAAAATGGAAATATGAGTCATATAATAATTCTAATACATGATTAATTTTGAAATAAATGCATTTTAGGGAGTGGATTTTAAATTATAACAATAAAAATTCATATGCATTATAATAAATATTTATTTATAAAAAAAATTATCAAATCGTGCTAAATTATTGATTAATCTCATTTTTAAATAATATAAACTAAAATAGCATATTAATATAATCTAAAACTAAAATATGAGATATTGACTAATAACTCTAATATATGATGAATTTTGAAATATATGCATTTTGTGGTATTGGATATTGAAATTATAACGATAAAATTTATGTGCATTATATTAATATTTATTTACAAAAAGTTTATCAGATCATACTAAATTATTGATTAATCTTGATTTTAGATAATATAAAGTAAAATACTATATTTTAATATCATGTAAAACTAAAATAATAGATATTAACTAATAATTCCAATATATGATCAAATAGATAAATATATTTTGTTGTAGTGGATATTGAAATTATAACAATAAAATTCATATGTATTATATAAAATATTTATTTACAAAAAATTTATCAAATCATATTAATTTTTGATTAAGCTTGTTGGAGATAATATCACTATAAAAAAATGCGGTGATTGAACAGTTTAGTATGACCTTTCCAAACCCCGTTCCAACTAGGAAAGGTAACTGGAACTATTGTGGAACAGTAACCGTTGCTGACGTCACTTTCATATTAATCAGGGTCAGAACGTGTAGGAACGGCTACACCGTTCCTATTTGTGTGCCAACATATGTGTGCCAATATGTAAATCCATTACCGTTCCAAAAAGGGAGCGGATATATTTTGGTATTCTATTTGGAACACATATGTGGAAATTGGAACGGTTATTTGACCAGGAAAAGGGACCGCCCCTAGCCGTGTTCCAAAACCCGGGTCGTTTTGGAACGCATGAAGGACCGTTCCAACATGTATTGCTAAATGAGACCCTTTGACGCCTTGAGTGAGCAATGTAATGCAATGATCGTTCCAAATTGTGGGTATTTCGGAAATCAAGTTTAGTTCCAAATATTGTTAAAAAATGTGCTACTATCAGGAACAGAGATTTTACATAAACGATTATGTGTGCTGAAGGCCATTCCAAATATGCACAAACGGCTATTTTGTAACGGTTACTTTACCGTTCTTACGTCCGTTCCAGAGACCGTTCCTATTGATGGAGCAACGGCTATATTTCAACCGCTAGTTTAGTGTTCCAAATAATATTTCAATGCCCGTTCCAATATTTTTCAATATATATGTCCCCCTTCATTTTATTTGTTCTTATAATTACTCTCCAACTCATTTGTTCTAACTCCCTTTCTTGATTCTTTATACGTAAAATCAAAAATATCAATAATTTGGGCGAAATTTGAAAGGTGTTTTTCTGAGGTAAGAAGTTGAAATTCCTTAATGGTTAATTATATATATATATATATAATTTGTTCTGATTATTTAATTACTGTTGTGAATTGCTTGCGTACGTAGGACTAATCATGTCAAGACAGTTGAGGAGATGGATGTATGATCGAGACGTGCTGGGTGTGACGTCAGAGTTTGAGGATGGTGTTACAACATTTCTAGAATGGATCCAGGCTCAACGTGCATATATGGACGGGAAGAAGATTAGGTGTCCCTGCCGAAAATGCAAAAATGAACGGCTCAAAACACCGAACGAGGTAAATTTCGACTTGTGTATGAAAGGTTTTATGCCGGAGTATTATAATTGGACTTCGCATGGTGAGAAGAGGGAGCAGAAATACTTTGAAGCATTGACAACACCCCCTCTGCAGCAGCAGCAAACGCCACCCATTCAGGAGGAGGGTAGTTCGCCTTGGGGTGATGCGGCTCAGATGGATTGGATACAGAGGATGGTATTCGATGCTGCCGGGCCATCTTTCTGGTCTTCGTATAACCAGGAGGGACCGGCTGATGATGGTACTCGGTATTGTCCTTCTAATATGGGGCCTAGTTCATATTATGATTCGGGGCCCTATGATTTATGTGTCTGGCTTGTCAGACCATTTTTTGATGTAGTCCATGCTGCCGACCAACCGTTGTGGAACGGCTGCACTACCTCTCAGTTGGCGTCAATTGCTTCTTTTGTGAATATCAAGGCCGAAGGGGGTTTTTTCCGAGCATACATATAATCGCTTGTGCCAGTGGGTTGATACTGTAATGCCCCGCGATCACACTTTCCCCACCGATTACTACTGTACGAAAAAATTGATAAGAGAATTGGGTTTACCAGTTCAGAAGCTTGATGCATGCAAAAATGGTTGCATGTTGTACTGGAAGGATGATATTGATTTGGAATATTGCAAGTTTGTGGAGAAGCTAAGTACAAGCCCACCAGGAACAGAAATCCTAGACGCAAGAAGTCCCAGTATGCCATTCTTAGGTATCTACCGCTCACCCCTCGACTACAGAGGTTGTATGCGTTGGAGGCCACTGCAAAGCATATAACTTGGCATGCGAGCCATCAGACGGAGGAAGGATCCATGTGTCATCCGTTTGATGCAGAAGCTTGGAAGCATATTGACCGGGCGTATCTTGATTTTGCAGCTGAGCCCCGTAATGTTAAACTTGGGTTGTTCACGGATGGGTTTGCACCGCATGGCCAGTATGGTAAAACTTACTCATGTTGGCCCGTGATACTTACACCGTACAATCTCCCACCTAGAATGTACATGAAGTCTGAGTATATGCTCCTAACGATGGTGATCCCTGGCTCATCGAATCCCAAACGTCTTATCGATGTCTACCTGGAGCCGTTGATCGAGGACTTGCAGAATTTATGGCATGTGGGTTTACGTACGCACGGCACTACAACAAACCAGGCATTCATGATGCCGGCCGCTTTGATGTGGACAGTGAACGACCTTCCCGCTTATGGGATGGCGTCTGGATGGAGTACCGCCGGTGTTATGGGGTGTCTAGTTGGTATGGAGGACGCACGAGCATTTAATTTACAGCACGATTGGAAGACATGCTATTTTGACTGCCACAGGCAGAACGGAGAGGAAGGTTGCACGTCCGAGGCTGACTGGAGAACAGATCCGAACCCGTGTCAATGCGTTTAGTGTTGCAGTCGAACAATCGTTGAGTGAACCAAAACTCTACGATGTCGACCATAAGTGGACGAAGAAAAACATCTTTTTTGGATCTTGAATACTGGGGGCGCATCTGATACGACACAATCTTGATGTCATGTACATTAAGGTTGCACGTCCGAGGCTGACTGGAGAACAGATCCGAACCCGTGTCAATGCGTTTAGTGTTGCAGTCGTACAATCATTGAGTGAACCAAAACGCTATGATGTCGACCATAAGTGGACGAAGAAAAACATCTTTTGGGAGCTTGAATACTGGGGGGCGCATCTGATACGACATAATCTTTATGTCATGTACATTGAAAAGAATGTGTTCGATAATATATTCAATACTGTGATGGACATCAAGGGGAAAACGAAGGACAATCTGAATGCACGGAAGGATTTCAAGATCATATGTAATTGGCCGGAGCTTGAGGTGGACGAAAGGAGACCGAACGTGATGCCCAAAGCAGTATTAGACTGACGAAAGATCAAAAGAAGAAGACATATGAGTAGATTCGTTGTCTTAGGTTTTCTAATAGGCATGCCTCTAACTTGTCCCGCTGCATCGACATGAATGAGCTAAGGATGCACGTCATGAAGAGCCATGATTGTCATGTATTCATGCAGAAGTCGATTCCTGTTGACTTCCGTGAAATGCTTCATGAGCACATGTGGGGGGCCTTGACGGAGGTGAGCCTTCTATTCCATATCCTATGCTCAACCACACTGGACGTGGACAAGGTAAAAGAATTGAAAGACAGTGTAGTCATCATCCTGTGCAACCTAGAAAAAATATTTCCTTCTTCTTTTTTCGACTCAATGGAGCACCTAATTGTTCACCTTCCATATGAGGCGTGCGTTGGGGGCCCGTGCAATACAGGTGGATGTACCAATTTGAGAGGTAATTAACTACACTAGAAAATTTACTGTTAAATATATTATTTTTCTGTGGCAATTAATTTGCGTTTTAATAAAATCCCGTACGAGTAGCTTCTTATGCGATTTGAACAAGAAGGTAAAAAACGAAACACATGTTGAGGCGTCAATTGCAGAGGCTTATATTGTCGAAAAAATCGGGCTTTTCTCTTCTCACTACTTCGAACCACACATTCTCTGCAAGCGAAGCAGACCCGGTCGAAATGATGATCTCACGAGCAATGACGATCGAATAGTACAATCCATTTTCAATCACTCGGACCGAGCAGTGGAGCCTCAAAGAAGAGATGGCTGAACAGTGAGGAACTTCATGTTATCGAGACGTACGTGTTGTGTAATTGTGAAGTAGTTGCGCCGTACTACGAGTAAGTTTTTTATACAAACTTAACTCTCTCAAGCCTTCATTTCAATTTGAACATGTATATGTATAATTATCAGTTTTCTGATACAGGTCATTCTTGAATTAACTGTACGAGCAACACCATTCGAAGGACCTAATAATTAATCAACTAGTGGCAACTCAATTCAAGGATTGGTTCAAGCGTCGTGTAAGCGTCACTTTCTTATAAATTACGACTATCAATCTGCTCAATTTCTTATAAATTATTTCAATTGCTATATGATGAATTGCAGGTGAAATCCGAATTGAATCACACAGATGACGAATTGTTGAAGTTGCATTATTGGGGCCCTAGAGCAGTAGTGACGACGTACCCGTCTTACTTCGTCAATGGCTTCAACTTGCACACTGAACGTCACAATGTCGGGAAATCAACAATGAATTGAGGTGTTTGTGTCAAAAGCTCATCATATACAGATACGGATTCTGACTTCTACGGAATACTGGAAGAGATAATTCAGTTAGATTACCCACTTATTCCAGACATGCACATTGTATTGTTTAATTGTCGTTGGGTCGATCCGGTTACAGGCATGAAGATACACCATCGTTACCACATCGTTGATGTCAACTTAAGAAAGCTCTACCAAAAGAATAGGCTACTAAAAAATAGGCTCCAAGTTTGAATTAGGAACGGTCATAATAATTGAGTGACCGTTCCAGATGAAGGTCCAAGCTTTTGTTTTCGCACCCAATGAAAAATTGGAGGGAAAATCGACATTTGGAGCGGTCCTTTTATATCCAACTGTTCCTAACAAAAAGTGGATGGGAACCATTCCTGTATTTAACGCATAACCGTTCCTATGTTATTACTATATTAAACCGTTCCTAAAGTAATTCCGACCGTTTCATATTGTGTTACTATATTGTGTATTTTACCTAATTCTGGCAATATCTCTACATCCGTGAGCCGGATCGACACTATTTTTAAACACATACAAGATTATGAATATGAATTGATATCTAACGGCCTGATTTTCAATCAGATGGCTAGATTGAAGGATGCAACTATTCTTATGGCGATGAATACTGACCGGAAACGATATCTCGATATCCACACACCGAAATTTTTCAAAACTACATATAATGCATTCTTTTGTGTGCTACATCATGTCTAACGGTCTGATTGGGATTTTGACGGTCTGATTAGGTGATATAGTACAACAATATAAGATGCTAGTTACATCTGTGAAGGGATAAATGCAAAGAAGGTATCATACTATAGGCCCCTTTGCAATTTCGATACCGTACTTTTTAAAAAAGCTAATTTCAATACCACATAATGAAGAGTCTGGCAAGTTTGATAGCGCATTTTATGAAAGTCAGACAAGTTTGATACCGCAGTCTATGAAAGCTGCAAATATAGTACCTTAGTTTTAAAACTGACAGTTTTAGTACCAACCCTCATCTTTTGATAATATCATTTCTAGTCCCCTAAATTTATTTTTCGCATGGATTTTGTCCGTTTTTGCCCAGGTTTTTGGATTTAGTACCCTATGCATGAAAATGGTATCAGAGCCTAGGTTTATTGAAGAAATGATTGTTTATATTACATATTGATATTTTATTCCTCTAACGGAGGAGATCTTTAAAGTTATGGAACCGAACGAAAGTTCGAGTAACATTGAAAACAGGGAATATTTTCAGATTCTGAAAATATAGAAAACATAATTTCTTATGGAAATTCTTAGAACCATCGCCAACAGTCCAAGGTTGGTCGATCCGTCACTTCTTCCAAAGGAAGAAAGAGAGGAATGGCACAGAAATCGCCATGTCCAAGAGGCGCTACCAGGAAATGGGGTGAGGCGTCTACAGGGAGCTGAGATCCATGGAAGAATCCCAGCCAGGAGATCCGGAACAAGTAGATTCCTGAAAAAATACAGTTCTAAACATAATGATTAAAGGAACTGATGGGAGGGAACTCGAACCGGATACCTCAAAGTACTCTCAGGACCTTAGAGAGGTCCAAAAGACTGTTCAAGACTATGGACATAGGTTACTCCATATACCTATGAAAATAGACATCTTGAACCAAAAGATGGATGAGATCCTAAAGATCCTACCAGATCTACAGAAGGATCTTATAGATCTGAGGGTTGAGGTCATAGATCTGAAGAGAAACCAAAGAAATACCCTTGAGACATCCAGATCTCATCAGGGACGCCCTTGGACCAATATCTTTCCTACATCAGAAGGGAAAGGCGAAGGAGATCTCGAAGCCAAAGACACAAGAAGAACAAATCATCGAGATCATCAAATCCATAAACTAATGGAGATATCATGAGTGGATCTATCGGATCTACAAGAGTTAGCTGAATCCTTTTCCCAACTAGGGATTGTGGATTTAGTCAACATCAAAACCAATGAAGTCGCTCCAGCTTTACCACCACCGGAGAGAAGTACAGGCTCAAATGATCCTCCGCAGGGTAATCCAATGAGAGAAGGTACGGATTTTCACACCAATGCTACCCCTACTTTTGTAGGGACAAGATTGCGAGAAAACCCAGGAAGGAATCCAAGATGAGTGCTTGAAAACACACCATGGGCAAGGACCATGCTCCAGCCCTTACACCCATATGGCACTGTTCTCAACCTGGATGTTATCGACTTCCGAAACATTGAGAAGCTGATAGATGAATGGGTTGCAGCCATGAAAATTGCAACAACTACGTTGGAACTAGATAGGGATAACTTCATAAAGCTATTGGAGTTAAGCTTGGAAGGGTCGGTAAAGATCGGATGGGATAATACCCCAGAAGAGACCAAAGCAAGCATCCTTGAAGGAGAGTCTAAAAGTGCAATCGCGGATAGACTTGGAAGGTTAATCAAGATTCACTTCATCAGAGATGGATAGTTCGAAGGAAGCAGAACAGAAAAGGCGAGGTAGTATGCACAAGCTCTCTTTGGCCTCGAATTAAGAAGTATATGTGCTGTAGATGAATATATCTACTGGTTCCACAAATACTTCTTCCAGAGTGGGGTAACAACCGAAGTAGCTGCCCCAATGTTCTTTGCAAAGATATGCAGCCCTTGGAGGGAAATGTTGATACAATCATACAAGGTACCTGCAGGGCAGCTGGATTCAGTTACAAGGAGGACGTCTTTCCTTAAAGACAAACTGAAGGATTGGTGTTACCAAGCATCCGTCCAGAAGAACATGAAAAGACTGAGAGGTAAAATCAAAAGAACCCCTCTTGGTTGTGATAATAACGATTTTCCAACTATTATAGGAGAATCAAGCGAGCAAAAGAAGAGGAGAAAGCAAGGTGGTGACTCTTATTCCAGGAGTTCCAGAAAATCCTCTTTCAGAAGGAGATCATGGTGGTCCAAATCAAAAGCCAGTCATACGAATCTGGACAAAGAACAGGACCAACAAGGGCTTCATCCCAAGGATCTAGACGACCAGAGGCGAAATCCACAGGACGGACCCCTACACAGAGAACTTTCAGATGAGCCCATACCCGAGCCAATGAAAGTTTTAAGGATTGCAACTGTTGGATGTGCGGAGCAAAAGGACATATCTCCCCAGATTGCCCGCAGAAACGTGGTGAAGTACGCCAATTTGAAGCCACAAACGATATCCTAGATGCAGTCTATTACGGTGATTTGGTACCAATCTACCAATTCGAGGATCTTCCCTCAGATGAAAACATCTATGAGGAAAAAATAGAGAGTGATTCAGATGGATCTTCAACCGAATCAGAGTAATTACAACGAAGGAGATAGGCTTCAAACCTCAGATAGCCTATCAGGATTCTTTCCAAGGATGACGGTATCAAACAAAACCATGGAAAGAATCATGAGACAAGACTCTAATCTCAGCCCATACGACGGTTTTAGGATTGGAGGGATCGGAAGAGTACTCAACCAGATAGGACTGAACCAGAGGAAACATCATATCATCTACAAAGTAAGTTCAGGTGAGTTTGCAATACCTATGGAACTTACTGGTAATGTGATGGAAATGCAGCTTATTCCTAAAGAAGAGATTCTTGAAGAATTAAGTAAACTTAGGGAAGAAGTAGCGGTTACTATGAAATAGATCCACATAGGAGCTATTGAAGTAGTAATAAAAGCAACTTTTAAAGAAGGAATTGATTCAGAAATACATTTATCAATAATGGATAGAAGAATCAATAACTTAAGAGATGGTTGTCTTGGGACAATGATAGGAAATTTGTATGCTGGAAAACTGATGTTTGATATTCATTCTAGGATAGCTTACAACCTAGCAGATCAAGACTTTAGTAGAGTCTTAACCCTTCATCAGGATTTTAAAAGAAAGGATCTTATGAAAGATGGGAATAGACCATATTCTATAACATATAGAATAGCTTATGCCCTTTCCAACACACATCATTCTGATTTATTTCTTAGGAAAGAGTATTGAGATTCCTCGAATTTTCAAGTAATTTGCTAAGGTAATGACACCAGATCCTATTAGAATACCTAGAATAGGTGGTGTTGATATCTTGATAAAAGATCACCCAGTTTTAGAACGAGCCCTTAGTTCTAGAACTGATTTTAGTAGCAGGATGTCCTTTTCAGAAGATAGGATTATGACCTATAAAGGAAAGGAACCAGAATTATTGAAGCCCCGAGCTATTAGGGTTGATAATGTGAAACTCAGATGCCCAGAAGGCTGGAAACAAATTCAGGTTATATTTGACATCACTGAAAAAGAAAACTATTTTCCTTGTGATGACTTATATCATTTGCAGCAACCTGTTATGGGAAAATATGAAGAAATGCTAGAAATAGCAAGCCATGAGATATTTTGTTGTAGGAATTGCCGGACGAGAAAATGGGATAATGACTTTGGGGTTAAGTTTCCTCGAAGATCATAAACCATGGGGAAGAAAAGGCAATGGTATGGAATTCAGTTTAGATGGTTATACCATTAGAATCGAATGACGAACCCCTTTTCTATATACATATCTGTCGGTATGTTGTATGAACAATATAAGTCAGAATACTTTGCAGCTTATATTGACTCAGGTTCGGGGATTTGCACGGCAAAACCCGGCGTGTTCCCTAGCGAAACTATGGAATCCTTACCCATTATTGCAGGAAGGGATTTTCACAAAAAATTCTAGCACTTAATAACGGTATACGAGAAGCAAAAATCATGATTGGAGGAGCATTTGGAACACCTTGGTTCAAGGTAAAAATACCTCCTATTTACTTTCATGATACGGGAGCAGATATTTTGCTAGGTAATAATTTCATCCAAACCTTTGCAAAATATGTCCAGGATAACCACAAGAATCTGTTGATTTTTACTACTAACTGTGGTAGTGAGATACAGGTTTTGCAAAGAGAAAAGGCATTTAATAGGATAATGCCCATAAATTTTCACAGCAAATGTGGTGATGATGCCAAATGAACTCATCCAAAAATGCAGGATAGAAGAAAATTTGGTAAGGCTCTTTTGTCTTTCAGGCAACAGGGTTACAGTGATGCTTCTGAAGAGGATCTTAGGATCTTGAAGAAGGCTATACAAGAATACAAGTCATTGGACATAGACGGAGAAAGTAAACTTTCCCTTGAGAATGTCAAAAGGCTTATCTAGAGGAACTTCAATGAAAATCCTTTAGCATGGTGGGATAGAAACAAGATCGAGGCTACTCTAAAGGTCAAAGAGGAATGCAAGTACGAGTATATCCGAAACAAGCCTATCCAAATGAACATGGAGGATAAGAAAGATATGCAGGAGATCATCAAAGAGCATATCAAATCTTAGACTCATCGAGCCTGGAGTCTCTGCTTATAGTAGCCCTAGTTTTCTGGTAATAAACCATGGCGAGATAAAAAGAGGTAAACCCAAGTTAGTCATTACCTATCAAGGCATTAATAGGATATTGCAATTTGATGGTTATTACATCCCTAGTAGAGAATACTTAATTGATTGCATTAAAGGTGCTAAAGTGTTTTCTAAGTTCGATTGCAAATCTGGATTTTATCAGATTAAGATGAAAAATGATTCAAAGAAATACACTGCATTTTCCACACCTCATGGACAATATATCTGGAATGTACTGCCAATGGGACTTGCCAATGCACCCTAGATATTTCAAAGAAAGATGGATAATCTTTTCAAGGACTATCTAGAGTTTATGTTTGTTTACATAGACGACATCTTGATTGCATCTAAAAATATACAGGATCATATTAGACATCTTGAAATATTTTCTGATGCATGCCATAAAGAGGGATTGGTTCTTTCTAAAAAGAAAGCTATTGTAGCTGTCAATTAAATTGAATTTCTAGGAATTCTTATTGACGAAACAGGCATTGAGTTTGCAGGAACACATTGTAAAAAAGATTCGCAATTTTCCTGACATTCTTAAAGATAAGAAGCAACTTCAAAGCTTCTTGGGAATTGTCAATTTTGCAGGAATCTTTATAAAGAACCTTGCAAAATACAGAAAGGATTTCCATCCACTTTTGAAAGAAACAGAGAGTTCAAAGTGGAAATGGGAGGAAATTCATACACAAAGGGTTCCTGAGTTAAAACAGGTCTGCAATAACTTGCCAAAGCTTGCAATCCCACAAGACGACGATGAGTTGGTAGTCTACACGGACGCCAATGATTATAGATGGGCAGCAGTGCTCATGAAAAAGACAACTACGGGTGAAGAACCTTGTAGATACACAGAAGGGTTGTTCACCGAGCAACAAGCCAAACTATGGCATATCAACGAAAAGGAATTCTTTGCGGTTTGGAAGGCTTTCAAGAAATGGCCTTTGTTCTTACTAACCAAAGAATTTACATTAAAAGTTGATAATACGAATGTTAAAGCTTTCTTAAAAAATAAACTTGAATCAAAGATTGAGAAAGCTCGTATTATTAGATGGCAAGCGGAATGCCAATATTATTGTTATAATATTGTCATTATCAAATCTCATGAAAATATTCTTGCAGATTTCTTGACAAGAGATGGAGGCAGCTGAAGCAGACTTCGTCATCATCAGGCTCAGGCACCTCAGGGAAAACCTTGAGGAGATTGATAAAAGATTTGGACAGCTAATGGTTAAAGCCCAAATAGCAGGCCAAGTTCAACGAACTGATCTGGACATTGTCCAGACCGCCATCAGGAGTACCAAACTTGCTGCAAGCTCGTTATGGGACGACTTACTCGAACCAATTCGAAAGGCATCATCTTCGGTGATAGCCCGAGAATTGAGAGAGCAGGGCTCTAAACCTGCAATTAGAGAACAGGGCTCTAAACCTGTAGCGGCAGATTCAAGTACTGCTTGCACAAGGCCATCACCAGACTTTGGTGAAAAAGCAAAAGTTGAGTTACAAGAAGTGCAAACTCCTGATAATTCAAGTCAACCCAGCACCTCTGGTGTAAAAGAGGAAGAGATTAACCTTAGGCCAATGATGAGCACCTCTAAGGTTAATACTAACGAAGCTTTATCTTCTGTTTCCGCTTGGCAAGATTATCAGAGATCATGGGAAAAACTTGTTTCCCGTAAAGGCATAAGCCCAGGCAAGACCATCGTAGATACATCCGGAAGATATAACAGAATCTGGATGCTAGAATGGTCTAAACCAGAAGAGGTACGAGAATGGTATGATTTTGGAGCCCTTGCTTCAATTCATACTATGTCACCAAGCTTTCCGGAAATCTCCAAACTTCCGGAATGGATCAGTAGGGCGGTATATAACGCATGGCAAAACAATCCCCACCTTAAACGAGGAGATATTTTGGAGCTCAAGTTCATTTCCATAGCTCCAGAAATTGCAGGAAAAGGGTCTCATCCAGCATTCCATTTCATCATCTGTATAGCTCCAGAAATTGCAGGAAAAAGGTCTCATCCAGCATTCCATTTCATCAAATTACAGAGACCTGACATGGTAGCATTTAACAAAGTAAAGGCTACCACAGGAGAAGCTCCCCTGGTATCTTCCCTCAGTGAAGATGACATATCCACCAGAAGAGCTTGGGCTTATTGGGTTTGTCTCACAGAGATGGATAAAGTCAAGTATCCATTTAAGATATCCTCTAACAAATTAAATGAATCATTCCTATTAAACTCCATGACGGCCGGAAGAAGCACAGAGTTCGCGAAGAGTTTGTTTGAAAAGAAACGAATGCTTATTTGGGAAAACAAGCTACCAGCGACAGAGGCCACAAGAAAGAAGGCTTGCAACATGATGCATGTTGGGCAATGGCATAACCATGTATGCCCTTGCTGTGAAAAACAAGAAAAGCCCTTGTTCGGGACAAGGATTCGGGTAACCCAAAATAAAACCGAACCGAAACCAGAAAAGGGTAAAAGAAAGGATTTTTACAAAAGGAGGTAAAAATCTCAAAATGTAAAAAGGCAAAGAAAGGACTGTCGGCAGAAAACGACGAAAAGCCAACAGTCAGATAAGACAGGAAGCACCAGCTGGAGAACACATGGCCGACAAGCCATAATGATCACAGTTGGAAAGTAGAAAGACAAAATGGATGATGAACACAGTGACGACATCGACACCCAAAGCAAGAATGAAGTCCGGGTTTGAAGTCCGCAGACTATTACAAATAAAGAGCTAGGAAGCAGATGAAGGACATCAGAAAAACTTCTCCAACTCTTCAGAAAAATAAACTGCCTTTAAATTTTCTAAGTATTAGAATATCCAGTGTATGGGGTTATCCCCAACGAGTCAAGTCCTCTTATCCATGAGAGGCTAAGTAGTTTTCTCCTCCGATAGAGGAATAAAATATCTATGTAATATTTCAAGTATTTCTTCAATAAAACAAAGGATCCTGTCCAATTTGTTTGTCCAAAATTTTATTAAGTCTCTATTTTGAGTACTTTTACGCCCTAAGGTAGGAAACGAAGTAGGGCTGTGCTGTTTGTTGCTGAAGGAGCCAAGTACCTGCGAACCATCTGCTGCGGTAGTGTGGTTGGAGAAAGAGCCGTAAAAAAGAGGACTTGGAATACCCGGTGGCAAAGCGGTCAAACCAAGGTATGAATTAATGGAGGCTTAATTTTATTTTCGAAAGCATGTTGGGCCTGATCAGAATTGAATTGCATGGGTGCTATTTCTAAAAAAAAAAAATAAAAAAATTTGGGACCAAATCTGATACCTTCTAAAGGTTAAAGGGCTAAAATGAAAGGAAAGTACCTTATTTGCAAGTCTCTGTAAACTACCGTATCAAAATTGGCTATTTTAGAAAGTGTGGTACCAAATTTGCAAGAGCCCCTATAGTGTGGTACTAGAAATGCACTTTTCTCCATCTGTGAAATACTAACAAACTTAAATATACAAATATACTTCATATTGTGAGCATGTGTCTAAACTTTGAAAAATATTTTATGTTTTCAAATTCTTTAAACGGCACATTGTATACCTTTCGTTGCTCGTACACGTGATCGGAATGCATTTTTCTTAATTCTTATTTATTTTCTAGATAAACGAAATTTTATTTGCGACACAAATAGGAACGGTTGGTCAACATTATAGGAACGGTTACAACATACAGTTCTTGAAACGACGCCATATCACTCTGTAGGAACGATACTGGGAGCGGTTCAACTATTAAATGACCGGTTGTTTTTTTAAACCAAAACGCCATATCGTATTAAACCCAAAACGACGTCGTTTTTTACCATTGGACCGGTTGTTGGAACGGTCCTATCAAATTATGACCGTTCCAAAAATATAATATAAATTGGCCCCTTGGCTGATTTTTTTCTCACTTTTCACCTCCCTCTCTTCTATCTCTCTCTCACTGTCTCTCACTCTCTCTAACTCTCTCTGTCTCTCGCTCTCTCTAACTCTCTCTGTCTCTTGCCTCAAGCTCCGCCACCACTGCTATCGCCTGCCACCTCCACCGCGTCTGCTCTCTCTCTGTCTACTGCCCCTCTAAAAAAACCGCGCCTCCACCACCACTGCTATCTCTCTCTGCCCCCACCGCCACTGCCCGCCACCACCACCGCCCTCCCCCGCCACCCTCGGCACCATCTCCGCCACCGCCATTTTTTCAACCGTAGACGCCGCCACCATCCACCTCCAAGTAGGGTTTCCAAAACCCATTTTTTTTATTTTCTATTTTCGCCATTTTTTGAAATTGGATGTACAATCCTTAATATTATGTAATGTTAGGGAATTTTCTGTAATCGTATATCATTATTGAGAATTCTCTGTAATTGTTTGTATTTTTTGGAATTTTTCTATAATTTCTGTAATGTTAGGGCTGTAATATGTAACTTTTGTAATTGTAATATTGTACATTTTCTATAATTTCTAGACATGTAGGGACTTAGATGTAATCTATAATTTTGCTAGAAATTTCGGGAATTTTCTGAGTATTTTATGTTATTTTTGTGAATTTTTTATATTTTCTGTAATTTCTGGAAATGTAGGGACTTAGATGTAATATGTAATTTTGCTGCAATTTTTGGGAATTTTTTGATTATTTTTGTAATTTTCTGCAATATTTCTGCAACTTCTGTAATTTTGTAAATATTTGTGATTTTTTCTGTAATTTTTTGTAACAAAAAAAACTGAAAATTCTATAATTTTTTAAAAAAATTTCTGTCATTTTTATCTATTTTTTGAATTTTATTTGTAATTTTTTGTAATTTACTGTATTTTTTTGAAAAAAAAACTAACAATTCTGTAATTTTTCTGAAAATAAAACTGTAAATTTTGTAATTTTTATAAAACTTCTGTCATTTTTATGTATTTTTTGAAAATTTTCTGTAATTTCCTATAATTTTCTGAAAAAAAAACCCTGAAAATTCTATTATTTTTTCTGAAAATAAAACTGTAAATTTTTTAATTTTTAAAAAAATTTCTGTCGTTTTTATCTTCTTTTTTTAATTTTTTTTGTAATTTACTGTAGTTTTTTGGAAAAAAAAAAAACTGAAAATGCTGTAATTTTTTAAAAAATTCTGTCATTTTTATGTATTTTTTGAAAATTTTCTGTCATTTTCTGAATTTTCTGTGATTTTTTTGGAATTCATGTGAAATTACATATAATATTTTTGTAAGGATATAGAAAAATATTGGTACTAATTATTATAATATAAATCATATTTATTCGAAGAATTTTGGGATTTAGTATATATAAGTATATAGGAAAATAGAAGGATGTAGTGCAATTTTGCGAAGAATTTTCGGATTTAGTATATATTTTGGGAAATAAATGTAAAATTTAGTATACAGTTTAGGAGGAAATTTTGGGAGTTGATATACATTTTAGGACAGAATTTTGGGATTCAGTACGGAAAATTTCATAAAATTTTGGGATTTAGTTTCCATTTATTACATTAATTTTGGGACTTAGTATAGAACTTTGGGTTTTACTTTACATTTTCATTATCAAAATTTAGAAAATTATCATTATTAAAAAATAAATTCATACTTATATTTTTTAAAAAATTCATACCACTAATATTTTTAAAAAAAAAATTGTAGATCATGTCTTGTCGTGATTTCCCTCCTCGATGAGGTGGCCGTGCTCGCGGCCGTGGTCGTGGTCGTGATCGTGGCTCGGCGGCCACACCGCTTGCGGGTGCTGCTTCCCAGGTGGGGAAGCAGTATTCCGACCACCCCCACCACCACCACCGATAGAGCAGCCAGCTGCCGCAACAGTGCAGGATCAGGTTGACGATCCGTCTACTCCTGCACCTGTCCCAGAGGCTGCCAGACCATCTACTACCGCATCGGCGCTAGATCCGGCCCGTCCATGGGCTGCACCACCCCCACCTGCCCCACCACTCCCCCCACCATCTGCGCGCCAGTATATCACCCTCGCCGACGCCAGGTATATATATATATATATGTATTTTAAATATTTTTGTAATTTAAATTATTATTTTTATGTCGGTCATAATTATTATATAATTTCAGGACTGAAAGGAAGATACACGAGTGCATGTACGCGGTGGTGCGAGGACACTATCCCCACCTTTGGGGCTGTTTGTGCCAGGTGCCGCCAATGCACCAACATTTTTTGTTCGAGAGCCTGAAGGTAACATACTTTAATTTCAGCTTAACGGTATCAATTGAATTTTTATATTAAATATTTTAGCAATTTTTTTTTTACAGATCACTTACTGGTGGGACTGCGACGACGAGTCCATGTTCAAGATCTTCCATATGTTTGCGGGGAAGTTCCTCCGCAAGAAGTTCGTCCTAGCCAGATAGTCTCTGGTGAAGCCTCTCTGGCTGGCGAACAAAGTCTGGCTGCCACTCCTAGTGTACTGGGACAACAAGGAGTTCAAGGACGAGTGCGCCAAGAATAAGGCCAACCGATTTGCCAACCCAGCCGCATCCTCCGTCGGGATGCACAAGAGGAAGATGGTAAGAAATTTTATTATTTTAAAATTATTCATCATTATTAAATTAAAATTGTAACAACTGTTCCTTTTTTTTTACAGGAGAAGCAGCTCGGTCGGCCAGTCAAGCAGATGGAGTTTTCTCCAGATGCTACAAGAAGAAGGCTGGCGGCGGCTGAAGCGGCCTGAGGGCAGTGGAGGTGACGGTAAACTTTGTATTATATTTTTAAATTTATTTTCTTTTAATTTTTAGAAATAATAATAATAATAATAATAATAATAATAATAATAATAATAATAATAATAATAATAATAATAATAATAATAATAATTTACTATTTTTGCAGGAGATGTTCCAGAAGTTGCTGGAGTACCACTAGTCTCAGGCCACGACCGATTCTAGGGATCGTCCGGCTGAATCGGAGGGCTCTGTGGGGCCTACCGAGCAAGAGTTGTGGCTGGCTGCAGTCGGGGGCAAGAACAAGGGCCGAGTATTCGGTCTTGATTTTGAGGCCCACGGTCTTAGCCAGACCTTTACCTCACCATCCCCACCGCCACCGCCAGCGTCGAACTTGGAGGATCGCATGGTCCGGCTGGAGGAGTTGATGGTCGATATGATGGGTATGATGAAGACCATGCAGACCAACAACTCCACTGCCGGCCCGTCACGGCCTCTGACAGACCCCCCCTCCAGACGATGACAATAAGGACCAGGATGTGGGGGCTGGGGTGTAGATTTAGGATTTTTTTTAATAATTATTGTAATTAAATTGGATAATATTTTTATTTAATCAATTTTTTCCAAATAATGCATTTTTTGGTATTTAAATAAAAATTATTTAACCAAATTCAAAAATATTATTAATAATTTAATATATTTTAATAATAATAATAATAATTATTATTATATAAAAACATTTTAATGATTCATTTATTTAGGAACGGTCCTTTAAACGGTCATTGAGCTTATAAAAATCGACGTAACCGTTCCAACTAGTTACCGGTTTAATGAGCCGACCATTCCTAAAACCTTATAAAAAAGAATTCCAAATTAGGGGACCACCATATAAAAAAGAATTCCAAATTAGGGGCAGACGGTTCCTAAAATTAATCCAAATTCAGATCGAATACTTAAAATCAGTCCAAACACGTATTCCAAATAAATATTATAAAACCATTCCTACGTTCCTTAGCAAAGCAGATCTACGTGTGTTCCAACCACCGTTCCAAAATCTATCCCCAAACTTATAGTACACCATTCCAATTTGTATTCCAGAATTAGTGGAAAAATGCATCTCCAATATATTCTGTCCGCTGCAACCTGTGTTCCAACGACCGTTCCAATTTACGTGATTTAGATTACTTGTGACCGTTCCCAATATTAACAAGCTGTTCCAAATATACAAATGATATATTCATACATACAAAGGTAATTAGGAATGGTTTCTACATTGTACGCCAAAAACAGTTCCAATATAGGAACAGTCTAGGCGGAACGTTCCTAAATATTACGAACGCCTCTAGTTTTAACGGAAGGCTGATCGTTTCATAACCGTTCCTAATTGAGTTCCAAAATAATTCAGTGATCTCCTTACCGTTCCAAACGAAAAAAAAAAATCGTTCCTATATCCGTTGTAATTCCCGCATTTTTTTGTAGTGTATAAACTAAAATACCATATTTTAATATCATCTAAAACTAAAAGGTGAGATATTGACTAATAATTCTAATATATGATGAATTTTGAAATAAATGTATTTTGTTGTAGTGGATATTGAAATTATAACGATATAATTCATATGCATTATATTAAATATTTATTTACAAAAAAAAAGTATCAAATCATACTAAATTATTGAGTAAGCTTGTTTTTAGATAATATAAACTAAAATACTATATTTTAATATCATCTAATACTGAAATATGAATTATTGACTAATAATTCTAATGTATGATGAATTTTAAAATATATTTTTTGGAGTGGATTTTAAATTATAACAATAAAATTCACGTGCATTATATAAAATATTCATTTCCAAAAAAATATGAAATCATACTAAATAGTTAATTAAGCTTGTTTGATAATATAAACTAAAATGCCATATCTTAATATCATCTAAATCTGAAATATGAGTTGTTGACTAACAATTCTAATGTATGGTTAATTTTGAAATAAATGCATTTTATGGAGTGGATTTTAAATTATAACAATAAACATTCATATGCATTATAATAAATATTTATTTAAAAAAAATTATCAAATCGTACTAAAGTATTGATTAACCTTATTTTTAGATACTATATACTAAAATACCGTATTAATATAATCTAAAACTAAAATATGAGATATTGACCAATAATTCTAATATATGATGAATTTTGAAATATATGCATTTTCACTATAAAAAAATGCGGCAATTGCAACGGGAGTAGGCACGATTGTTTTTTTTTTTTTTTCATTTGGAACTGGCAAAAGCTCACTGGATGAACCTGGACCGACTTTTGGAACAGTCGTGGAATGGTACACGTTCTGTTGAAACTGACGGCGTTCCTAACATTTAGGCACAGTTACAAGTATACCGTTGCTAACACTTTTGGGAATTTTCTGATTATTTTTGTAATTTTCTGCAATTTCTGTAATTTTGTAAATATTTGTGATTTTTCTGTAATTTTTTGTAAAAAAAAACTGAAAATTCTGTAATTTTTTAAAAATTTCTGTCATTTTTATCTATTTTTTGAATTTTATTTGTAATTTTTTGTAATTTACTGTATTTTTTTGAAAAAAAAACTAACAATTCTGTAATTTTTCTGAAAATAAAACTGTAAATTTCGTAATTTTTAAAAAACTTCTGTCATTTTTATGTATTTTTTGAAAATTTTCTGTAATTTCCTATAATTTTCTGAAAAAAAAAACCCTAAAAATTCTATTATTTTTTCTGAAAATAAAACTGTAAATTTTTTAATTTTTAAAAAAATTTCTGTCGTTTTTATCTTTTTTTTTTAATTTTTTTTGTAATTTACTGTAGTTTTTTGGAAAAAAAAAACTGAAAATTCTGTAATTTTTTAAAAAATTCTGTCATTTTTATGTATTTTTTGAAAATTTTCTGTCATTTTCTGAATTTTCTGTGATTTTTTTGGAATTCATGTGAAATTACATATATTATTTTGTAAGGATATAGAAAAATATTGGTACTAATTATTATAATATAAATCATATTTATTCGAAGAATTTTGGGATTTAGTATATATAAGTATATAGGAAAATAGAAGGATGTAGTGCAATTTTGCGAAGAATTTTCGGATTTAGTATATATTTTGGGAAATAAATGTAAAATTTAGTATACATTTTAGGACGGAATTTTGGGAGTTGATATACATTTTAGGATAGAATTTTGGGATTCAGTACGGAAAATTTCATAAAATTTTGGGATTTAGTTTCCATTTATTACATTAATTTTTGGACTTAGTATAGAACTTTGGGTTTTACTTTACATTTTCATTATCAAAATTTAGAAAATTATCATTATTAAAAAATACATTCATACTTATATTTTTTAAAAAATTCATACCACTAATATTTTTTAAAAAAAATTGTAGATCATGTCTTGTCGTGATTTCCCTCCTCGATGAGGTAGCCGTGCTAGCGGCCGTGGTCGTGGTCGTGATCGTGGCTCGGCGGCCACAACGCTTGCGGGTGCTGCTTCCCAGGGTGGGGAAGCAGTATTCCGACCACCCCCACCACCACCACCGATAGAGCAGCCAGCTGCCGCAACAGTGCAGGATCAGGTTGACGATCCGTCTACTCCTGCACCTGTCCCAGAGGCTGCCAGACCATCTACTACCGCATCGGCGCTAGATCCGGCCCGTCCATGGGCTGCACCACCCCCACCTGCCCCACCACTCCCCCCACCATCTGCGCGCCAGTATATCACCCTCGTCGACGCCAGGTATATATATATATGTATTTTAAATATTTCTATAATTTAAATTATTATTTTTATGTCGGTCATAATTATTATATAATTTCAGGGCTGAGAGGAAGATACACGAGTGCATGTACGCGGTGGTGCGAGGACACTATCCCCACATTTGGGTCTGTTTGTGCCAGGTGCCGCCAATGCACCAACATTTTTTGTTCGAGAGCCTGAAGGTAACATACTTTAATTTCAGCTTAACGGTATCAATTGAATTTTTATATTAAATATTTTAGCAATTTTTTTTTACAGATCACGTACTGGTGGGACTGCGACGACGAGTCCATGTTCAAGATCTTCCATATGTTTGCGGGGAAGTTCCTCCGCAAGAAGTTCTTCCTAGCTAGATAGTCTCTGGTGAAGCCTCTCTGGCTGGCGAACAAAGTCTGGCTGCCACTCCTAGTGTACTGGGACAACAAGGAGTTCAAGGACGAGTGCGCCAAGAATAAGGCCAACCGATTCGCCAACCCAGCCGCATCCTCCGTCGGGATGCACAAGAGGAAGATGGTAAGAAATTTTATTATTTTAAAATTATTCATCATTATTAAATTAAAATTGTAACAACTGTTCCTTTTTTTTTACAGGAGAAGCAGCTCGGTCGGCCAGTCATGCAGATGGAGTTTTCTCCAGATGCTACAAGAAGAAGGCTGACGGCGGCTGAAGCGGCCTGAGGGCAGTGGAGGTGACAGTAAACTTTGTATTATATTTTTAAATTTATTTTCTTTTAATTTTTAGAAATAATAATAATAATAATAATAATAATAATAATAATAATAATAATAATAATAATAATAATAATAATAATAATAATATAATTTACTATTTTTGCAGGAGATGTTCCAGAAGTTGCTGGAGTACCACTAGTCTCAGGCCATGACCGATCCTAGGGATCGTCCGGCTGAATCGGAGGGCTCTGTGGGGCCGACCGAGCAAGAGTTGTGGCTGGCTGCAGTCGGGGGCAAGAACAAGGGCCGAGTATTCGGTCTTGATTTTGAGGCCCACGGTCTTATCCAGACCTTTACCTCACCATCACCACCGCCACCGCCAGCGTCGAACTTGGAGGATCGCATGGTCCGGCTGGAGGAGTTGATGGTCGATATGATGGGTATGATGAAGACCCTGCAGACCAACAACTACACTGCCGGCCCGTCACGGCCTCTGACAGACCCCCCCTCCAGACGATGACAATAAGGACCAGGATGTGGGGGCTGGGGTGTAGATTTAGGATTTTTTTTAATAATTATTGTAATTAAATTGGATAATATTTTTATTTAATCAATTTTTTCCAAATAATGCATTTTTTGGTATTTAAATAAAAATTATTTAACCAAATTCAAAAATATTATTAATAATTTAATATATTTTAATAATAATAATAATTATTATTATTATATAAAAACATTTTAATGATTCATTTATTTAGGAACGGTCCTTTAAACGGTCATGGAGCTTATAAAAATCGACGTAACCGTTCCAACTAGTTACCGGTTTAATGAGCCGACCATTCCTAAAACCTTATAAAAAAGAATTCCAAATTAGGGGACCACCATATAAAAAAGAATTCCAAATTAGGGGCAGACCGTTCCTAATATTAGTCCAAATTCAGATCGAATACTTAAAATCGGTCCAAACACGTATTCCAAATAAAGATTATAAAACCATTCCTACGTTCCTTAGCAAAGCAGATCTACGTGTGTTCCAACCACCGTTCCAAAATCTATCCCCAAACTTATAGTACACCATTCCAATTTGTATTCCAGAATCAGTGGAAAAATGCATCTCCGATATATTCTGTCCGCTGCAACCTGTGTTCCAACGACCGTTCCAATTTACGTGATTTAGATTACATGTGACCGTTCCCAATATTAACAAGCTGTTCCAAATACACAAATGATATATTCATACATACAAAGGTAATTAGGAATGGTTTCTACATTGTACGCCAAAAACAGTTCCAATATAGGAACAGTCTAGGCGGAACCGTTCCTAAATATTAGGAACGCCTCTAGTTTTAACGGAAGGCTGATCGTTTCATAACCTTTCCTAATTGAGTTCCAAAATAATTCAGTGATCTCCTTACCGTTCCAAACGAAAAAAAAAATCGTTCCTATATCCGTTGTAATTCCCGCATTTTTTTGTAGTGTATAAACTAAAATACCATATTTTAATATCATCTAAAACTAAAAGATGAGATATTGACTAATAATTCTAATATATGATGAATTTTGAAATAAATGTATTTTGTTGTAGTGGATATTGAAATTATAACGATATAATTCATATGCATTATATTAAATATTTATTTACAAAAAAAAGTATCAAATCATACTAAATTATTGAGTAAGCTTGTTTTTAGATAATATAAACTAAAATACTATATTTTAATATCATCTAATACTGAAATATGAATTATTGACTAATAATTCTAATGTATGATGAATTTTGAAAATATATTTTTTGGAGTGGATTTTAAATTATAACAATAAAATTCACGTGCATTATATAAAATATTCATTTCCAAAAAAATATGAAATCATACTAAATAGTTAATTAAGCTTGTTTGATAATATAAACTAAAATGCCATATCTTAATATCATCTAAATCTGAAATATGAGTTGTTGACTAACAATTCTAATGTATGGTTAATTTTGAAATAAATGCATTTTATGGAGTGGATTTTAAATTATAACAATAAACATTCATATGCATTATAATAAATATTTATTTATAAAAAAATTATCAAATCGTACAAAAGTGTTAATTAACCTTATTTTTAGATACTATATACTAAAATACCATATTAATATAATCTAAAACTAAAATATGAGATATTGACTAATAATTCTAATATATGATGAATTTTGAAATATATGCATTTTCACTATAAAAAAATGCGGTAATTGCAACGGGAGTAGGCACGATTGTTTTTTTTTTTTTTTTTTCATTTGGAACTGGCAAAAGCTTACTGGATGAACCTGTTAATATTTAGAACGGTCACATGTTATGTGATTGATATAATTTGGAACGGTCGTTGCAACTCTATTTGCATCAAACTTAAGATATGGGAGATGTATTTTTCCATTGAATCTGGAATACACATTGGAACGGTTTACTCTTATTCTTGGTGATAGAATTTGGAGTGTTATGTGGAACTCTCCTTGAACGTGACTTTGTACTGAACGTAGGAACGGTCATGGTCTTTATTTGGAATACACAGTTGGCACAGTATGGGGATGTCGATTTGGAACACAAAAGATGATATGTGGTCATTGCACTTGGGCTAAATTTAGGAACGGTTAGTCCCTTATTTGGAATGGCCTGTTTGTACGGTTCTAGGAACTTGGCATATTACACCGATCCTTTTTTCGAACGATTACTTGGATATTTTTAGCATTCCATGACCGAGCAAAAGACCGTTCGTAAACTAGGATTATGGCCTAAGAAGTGAGCAAAGATGCGTCAGCTAAGGGCGGCTTATTAGGGATCACAACTAGTAAAAATGAGCAAGAGTGCGCCAACTAAGGGTAGCTTATCAAGGCTCGAAACCAGCAGCAGTGCGCCACCTGAGCGCGACTTATTAAGGCTCGAAGCCAATAGTAGTTCACCTGCTAAGGCCAGCTTATTATGGTTCGGGGTCAGTAAGAGTGCGCCGGTTGAGGGCGTCTTATTAGGGCTCGAGGCCAGTAAGGTTATCAACCTGTTAACAATGCAAAATATAGCAGGGGAATGGAATTCGGTTCTTAGTTCAACAGAATAGTGCTTATTAAGTAAAACAGCAAGAGAGGGCTTAAGAGTAAGACTTCTTGAGGCTATTAGCAATCCATGGTCGAGAGAGCTTCCTACCATCCGTGTTTTCTGATTCGTACGCTCCAAATTTGACAATAGGTTATTTTGTAAGGACTTTCTCAATGGGAAGCCAACTTGCCTACTTGTTTTAGAACATGCTTATCTCAACACGAGATTACCTACTTGGAACTCTCTCCTTTTCAATTATCTGTTATAGGCGTTCACTCTCTTTTGCTATTATCTTTCCATGCGGGTTCAAAAGGTTAGCACATAACATGATATTCTTAACTTTATGCTCGTAGTGCTAGATTCTGAAGCTTTCTAGTCCTGCTTCAGTATGTATAACGACCTCTGAGCCGTCTGTACACCAAGTTGAAAAGAGTTTCTCCTATAGTTGATCTGGGGGTGGTCCCATAGGACCACAACACGCTATGTAGCGCTCTACCCATTGCCCTCTGCCTGTTCCAGCTTAGTTTTGATGTTTTGCACTAATATGCAGTTTGTGACCTCCACCTACCCATTACCTTGGGAATACGCCACCGAGGTAAATCTTTGCTGGATACCTAGGTCGGCATACCAATCTCAGATCTTCCAACCCTGGAATTAGTGACCATTGTAAGAAATAAATTCACAAGGTAAGCCATACCTGCAGACTATGTTTTTCCACAAGAATTTAAATACTTCGTTTTCTGTGATCTTGTCAAAGGGCCCAACTTCCACCAACTTGTTGAAGTAATCTACTGTTACTAGCAGAGACTTGTTTTTTTCTTGTGCAGCTGGGAAGGGACCTATTATGCCCATCCCCCACTTGACGAATCGACAAGGTGCTAAGAGTGCTTTGAAAGCTTCAACATGTACATTGGTGAGTGTGCCAGGCTTTTGGCATTGCTTGCACTTCCTTATCCAGCCCACTGCATCCCCCTTAAGAGTAAGCCAGATATATCTAGCTCACAAAGTCTTCCCTACAAAGGTATCCTACTTGTATGAGATCTATAGGATGTTTCGCCTTCCTTCATGTATCTCTTGTAGCATGTTTCACCTTCCTTTGCTGACAAGCATCAAGGTAAGGCTGAGAGAAGTTGCACTTGTATAGTATTCCTCCTAGCAAGGTAAACCTAGGTTCCCTGTTCCTTAGGTGGGCTGCCTAATTTTCATCAGTAGGAAGGGTTCTTTCTAGGAGGTAACGAAGGAAGGATTTTCTCCTGTTTGTGTTGATTTGCAAGATGTTTACATCAACATTACTAGAAACTTTACTAAGTGTTCTTACAGTGATAGTGCGAGTGCTGGAGTTGGCTAGAGAACTAGTTACCTGAGCTAGGTGATCCACTTTTGTATTCTCAATGTGGGGAATTTGATAGAGCTGGAAGCCCTTGTGCCTGCTCTTGAGTTTGTTTACATCTTGAAGGTATTCCTTCATTGTGTCCTCCTTGAGACAGTATGTGTCGTCACCTGGTTGGTTACAAGTTCAAAACCAGAGTAAGCCGTCAGATTCCTTGATCCTATGTCGAGTGTTATTTGATGCTTGCTATGAGTGTGTCATACTCGGCCTAGTTATTTGAAGTCAAATCTCAATGCCAACTCTAGCTCATCTCCTTTCGGGCTAATTAGCACAATTCCAGAACTACTACCTGCGTATGTGGAGGAGCCATCTACATGGAGTAACCATTTTCCTTCCTTCTCTTCAGCAGGAATTCTTTAGACATGAATTCAACTTCTGCCGGAGGGGGGTGTTAGTATGTGCAATAATGAAGGGAGTGAATCTGCACGGGAGCACAGCGGAAGCGCGTGTCATAAAAGATAGACATAAATCGCAAAATAAGAAATTCAATGTAACGCGTGGATCGGCCCGGGAGAGGCGCGGTGGAAGCGCGGGAGGTTGCGTATTTTAACACGTAAAGCGTAACACAAAGGGAATAAAAACATACATCAAATCATGCATAACGGATCAAGGGGTGTGCCCTTGATTCTCCCAGGCGTTCGGTGTATCTCATGTTCAAGAAAGTGCACAATATGGAAGCCATAGAATTTAGAGAACAAGAAATGTAAAGAGGAAACGTTACCGTCGTGGTCTTCTTCGTTCGGCCACACGTATTGTTCCCCATTTTGCCACCAAGATCTCAGTGTGGAGACCCTCTAAATCGTCCACACGCTTCACCGGATAGTAACAAACTCTCATGCTAGCAAGAGGTTGTTTAGGGAAGAAGAGATATCGATAAAACGCTATTGATTAACACTCTTGACGTCTCTAATGGTCTACCTTGAATGAATCAAGAAGAACAAAGGAAAATCTTGGAGAGAGTAAAGAGGGTGGACTAGAAAGAGAGAGATGTCAGATGGCAAAGTGTAGAGATTAGTGTGTGAAGTGTGTGTGTTTGAGTATTTATAAGAAATTATTATTCCTAATCCTACTCAACATTTTCTAAAGAGACAAATCCTCATCAACTAGGGATTTGACCTAGTAAAATCCTAGTTGACTTAGGATTTGACCTAGTCAAACTTCTTCCTAGGATGAATCCTAGCCCCCCATCTCAAAACCTCTAGATCAAATCTCGTCCATCCATACTTGATGGGCTTTATGGAATGGGCCTATTTAAATCTAATTTAAATAATCAAAAGGTTCAATGGACTCTATATTAAATCTTATTTAATATTCCAAGCCCACTAATTAATTCACCCTTTTAATCTAATTAAAGGGGAAGCCCATGCTTATTAATTCCACAATTCCAATTTATGAACTCAACCCCAACTAATCCAATTAATCCATGAAGGCTCAAATCTCCAAGAAGTACAATTTAATCCTATTAAATTAAACCTTCTCCCGAAATTAATCTCAAATTAATTCCTTTCACATCCGGTGAAGTGGGTGTGACTCTTTAGGTTCACTCTGAAGGAAAGCCGATCAGCCCAGGAACGCGATGGAAGCACGGTGGAGATAAAAACGTGCGGAATAAAAGAATTTAAATCATAAAAGTAAATCAGATACCTTTCTCGATTTTGTATTTCGATCGGCTACACGCGTTGATTCCTCCAGACGTTCATCCACACGAGAGTCCCAATGTAGAGACCCTCTAAAATCGTCCACACCACACCGGAGAGATCTCGTTTTTCTTGTTTGAGAAAAACGGATCTAGAGGATGAAATCGAAGAAGAGATTACACTATTAAATTAGTGTTCCTTCTTGATCTTACTTTGTTCTTTAATTGATCCTAGATCAATGAAGCAACAAAGAGGATTTAGATAGTAGAGAGAGAGGGTAGAGAGTGTTCATCTTTTTCCTAGAAAAAGATGAATAATAAAACTCTTGCATTTGATGATAGTATATACACACACATATATATATATATATATATACTTTATTAATTTGATTATTGGAATGTGTCTAGGTTCATCCAAGGATGTCTAGATACATTCCAATCAATCCCCATTAATCATCAATCAAGCCTACCATTTCATAGGGTATGATTTAATCATACCAAGTGAAAGAGGCTTTGATTGGAATTGATTTGTCTCTTTCCAAATGAGACAAGTCAACTTGTCATCAAAAGCCTCCATGGCCAATTTTAGTACTTTCAAAAGAAGTAATTTTCGGCCATCCCATTTTAGAAGAAGTCCAACTTCTTCTAATTCCAAAAATAGAATTAACATCTCTCTTGGGCCAAGATTTAATGGACCGGATTTTATTGTTATCCAATTAGAATAAGCCCAAGAATTAAATCATATTTAATTCATGGTCCAATTAAATAATTCCTATTGATCTTTTAATACAATTAAAAGATCCAAACTTCGGTTCTCTACTTAATCGATAAATTCCATTTACCGATAAAACGAGGGCCCGATACAATATCGGTCCATCCATCCAATGGACAATCCCATAAGTAATATAATTACTTATCATCCTCTGAAATTGACTCCAAGTCAATTCCTTCACCTTTTCGGTGATTTGTGTGTGACCCTTTAGGTTCACCCTCAACTAGACTTGGGCTAGTGTCCAACAGGAGGCCGTCACCATGGGTGGCCGTCTACCAACGGTCCATGGAACTAGAGACAAGGTGAATGTTGGCGTGAACATTTAGGCACCGATTCCGTACGGGTACGGTCCTACTATTGACCGTCTCCGGCGTTAGTCTAGGGTATGGAATTGGCGTCGGTTCCCATCCTTGACTAGGAAACTATGCTTCATACCCGAGATGCGTTTACTCTATCGATTGACGTAGAATATCCTTTCCTACTCAATCAATTGCTATTGCCATAGACTTTAAGAGTCTAAGCCATCTCAGAGCGTATAGGAGACATCACCGTCATATACTGACAGGAGACAGATTCTATCTTGCAATCCACCGTCCTCGCTACATACTCCAACTGCACTGGACAAGGTTTATAATGACCATCTTACAGAATGATCACCTCTCGTCAGATCCAAGATATAGTCTTCGTATGCACGTGACTGCCATGATTCCTCAAATCCGAGGACTAATCCCGTACTATCGGAAATGGAAATTCCAATCATACCGACCAAGCCTTCAAGGCTTCCATATGACGGTTCCCGCGAGTCAGTTCAGTCAGTCGACCACCTCATCAACTAACCGACTACAATTGCATAGATGACCTTCGTCTGTCGCTGATGAAACTCGGCACTCACCCAGTGAATGCAATACTTAGTGCAAGTCTCAATAGGACACTCGATGCCCAGTCTCGAGGTCCTCGACTTGGAACATTTCAGACCAACCCTCAGAAGTTGGTTTCATAGCCGCCATCCAATGCGCAGCTCAACTACATAGGTTATCCAATTGGTTTGTGGGCATTTGTTGTGACGTTGAAACGTCGTTCAACGTTTGTAGTAAGCACAACAAACACAATGCCAGTGATGAATACTTACTCTATTCATCAGGATAATATTACTGTAATAAAGATTGACGAATAGTTCCCAAAACCGCTAATCCAATTGACTTTCTGGTCATCTATTCTAACACACCCTCAGCTAGACTTGGAGCGACTTCTTTTTATCTCATAACCAAAGTAGTCCGTCACCATGGGTGCCCGTCTAGCAATGGTCCATGGCACTAGAGACTAGGTGAATATGTGGCGTGAATATTTATGCTCCGAGTTATATACAGGTATGGTCCTATTGCCGCCTGTCTCCCGGCCTTAGTTTAGGGCATGGAATAGGATGTCGGTTCCCATCCTTGACTTAGGGATATATGCTTCAAACTTGAGATAGGTTTAACTCTATGATTGATGTAGGAAATCCCTTTCCCACTCAATCAAGTGCTATGGCCATACACTTTAAGAGTCTAAACCATCTCAGAGCGCATAGGAGATCTCGCTGTCATAATCGTTGACAAGGGACAGATCCTATCTTCGAATCCACCATCTTCTCTACGTACTCCGACTACACTGAACAAGACTTATGATGGCCATGTCTTATAAAACGATCACCTCTCGCCAGATCCAAGATACAACCTTAGTATGTGAGCGACTGTCGTGATTCCTCAAGTTCGAAGACTAATCCCGTACTATCGAAATCGGGAATACAAGTCATACCGACCAAGCCCGTGTGGCTTCCATATGATGATTTCCGCGAGTCACCTCAGTCAGCCGACACCCTTGTCAACTAACACACTAATATTGCATAGACGTCCAACGTCTGTCATCGATGAAACACGGTACTCATCTAATGAATACAATCCTTAGTGCAAGTCTATATAGGACGCTTGATATTTGATCTCGAGATCCTCGACTTGAAGTGTTTCAGACCTATCTACAGAAGGTGGTTCCACGACCACCAACCTATGCGCAGTCCAACTTCTTGGATTCATATGTCCGGTCTATGGGCGTTTGTTGTGACATCAAAACCATGTTCAATGCTAGCAGTAAGCACAACAAACTCATCGTTGCCAATGATTGATGAAACCTGACCACATTCATAAACATAATATTACTTTCGTTCAAAGATTGGCGAATGGTTCTCAGAACAGCTAACCGCATTGACTTTCTGGTCACCTATTCTAATAATCTCCTACTTGACCTAAGTCAGTTACCTACTTTGTTCAGAACCTTCTGAGCATGAGTAATCTATGGTAGCGACTGAGGTCTCGTGAGTCTGCTATATTTCTTGCCGAAGCAATACGGTCTAACCGTGTTACCTCTATCCACCATCGCCGCCTAGAGATGGTGGTTGTCTAAGAATTTTTCATGGATCTTGTGATGAGCTCTCGGGCTATAACTTTTGCCGTAGCCTGGTTCTCCGCCATCTAGGTGACCATCGGCTTGGCCGTGCTAGGCACCACGTGAAAGCGAGTGTGGATCATCCCGGGAGCGAGCGCGAATGCAGAAGCGCAATGAATTTAAAACAAGAAAATGTAAACTTGCTTTAAACGGAATTAAAGAACATGCTCAAGGGGTGTTCCCTTGAACCTCCCAGGCGCTTGGTGTATCTCATGAATAAGGAAAATAAAACATGCAATGTTCATGGTGGCCATAGGGTTGCAACGAAAGAAAAATGCAAAGAACGTGACATACCCATTGTAGTTTTCTTCGTGCTGCTACACATGTTGTTCCACGTTTCTCCACAAAGATTCCAAAACCCTCTAAATCATCCACACAATACACCGGATCTTGAACCCCGTGCTAGCAAAAAATCAAGAGGAATATGGGAGGACAAAGCGACCTAGAGTTATGAATTAATGTGATCGATTCGTCTAGATTTCACTTGTATCAAAGACAAGGAACTAGGCTATCTTGGAGCGAAGAGAGAGAGAGAGAGAGAGAGAGAGAGAGAGAGAGAGAGAGAGAGAGATGGTGGCGTCTGTGTGTGTGTTTGTCTGTGTGCATGAGATGATCACCTTGTGTGTGTGTGTCTCTTTGAGAATTTATAGGAAAAGAATTCTCCTATTCCTTTCCAAACTCTCATTAAGAGACATACATTGACTAGGATTTTGACCTAGTTAAATCCTTATCAACTTAGGCTAAAGCCTAAGTCAAACTCTAATCTTGGCCCTTCATCTCTCTATTTAATCTCATCCGTTCATCACTTGATGGATTTTATGTAATATTTAAATCTTATTTGAAAAAAATCCATTGGGCCTCTAATAATTAAATAATTATTTAAAGCCCATATCCTCAATTCTAATAAATCCTATTTATTAGTTAATTCCATTTAATCTATTTAAAAGAATTAACAATCCAAGAAACAGTAACCAATTTAATCTTAATAAATTGTTCCATCTCCCAGAATTAATCCTAAATTAATTCCTCCGTTCTGGTGGATTGTGTGTGACTCTTTCGGTTCACCCTCAACTAGACTTGGCCAAATTTGCAATCATCCTATGATGGGAATTCGTCCGTCACCATGGGTGGTCGTTTAGCAACGGTCCATGACACTAGAGACTAGGTGAATATTATGGCGTGAACGTTTAGGTTCTTCAGTATGCTTGTCCTTCCATCTACCACCTCACAGCTATAATCTAGGGTATGGGCCTTGGATGTTGGTACCATTTTTGACTAAAGCCTCGGCTTGTCGACACCAAACGTCACAGGGATCCCATCCCACTGTTCAGTCACTGTGGCCACTGATTTACTGGAGGACGAGTCTTAGAGTGTAAGTGAGACATTATTGTCAATTTTTGACAGGAGACGGACCCTCCGTTAGGACCTACTGTTCACACTACACACCTTGACTGCACTAGATAGGGCTTATGACAACTGAGTCTCTCGACTGGGTAGCCTCTCGCTAAATCTAAGATACAGGCATTGAAAGGAATTGTGGATCGTCCCGGGAAAAGCGCGAATGCGGAAGCGCGGTATAATTAAAAATAAATGCGGAATTTAAACATGCTTTTAAATTAAAACACGTTTCAAAGGGTGTGCCTTTGAAATTTCCCGGGTGTTCGGTGTATCTCATGAATAAATCACATAAAAGAATCATGGAGGCCATAGGGTTGAAAATAAAAGAGGCCGAAAATCTAAAACGAGACCTACCCGTTGTCGTTTTCGTCTTCAACGGCTACACGCGTTGTTCCCCGTTTTGCACCAAGATCTCGTTCTTGAGACCCTCCAAATCGTGACACACGATCCACCCACGTATCTTGTACGTCGTGCTAGCAACGAACAAGTTAATATGTTGGAGTGGATAAATCAACAACACGTTATGAATTAACGGTGTTGATTCATCAAGTTCTAATGTTCCAAGAACAAGAGAACAAAGAAAATAATTTTCTTTGGAGAGAGAGAGAGGCGAACGAGAGATGAGAGGGAGAGATCCGTGTGTGTGTGTTGTAGTGTGTGTGTTGGAGGTCCTTCAACTTGTAGGATGCTAGGGGTTTATATAGAAGAGGAGTTTAATCCTCTTTAAACTCTTCTTTTAAGAACTCTAATTTGACTAGGATTTTGACCTAGTCAAAGTCCTAGTCAAAGTAGTGTTTTGACCTAGTCAAAACAATCCTAGCCATCCATCTCTCCCATTGATCTCAACCGTTGATTTAATTTAATTTAATGGAATATTTAAAACCTATTTAAATATTTCCAAGAGGCTAAAATAAATATAAATATTATTTAAGCCCATTAAATAAATCCCTTTGATAAATCTAATTTATCAATTTAATTCCTTATATCTAATAGAAGGAATTATTTCTCCAAGAAAAAATAAAGGACCCGATTAAATCCAATTTAATCATTCCTTCACTCCAATATTTAATTCCTAATTAAATATCTAAATGTGTGTGGATAGTGTGTGACTCTTTAGGTTCACCTTTCAGCTAGACTTGGTCGGATTCCTAGAATCCTTCCGTTACCATGGGTGGCCATCTAGCAACGGTCCATGGCACTAGAGACTAGGTGAAATATTCAGGGATGAACATTTAGGCTCTAACAGTACACTTGTCCTTCTGTCTTCGGTCTCATCACTTAGAATCTAGGGCACGGAAAATGCAGGTACCCATTTTGGACCTAAGTGTTGGTCTGTCCTCACTAAACGCCGCAAGGGAATCCTTCCCTTCTGTTCAGTCACTGTGGCCACAGTTTTAGGGACAAGACCTAGAGTATACATGAGACTCAACTGCCAAAACCTATTGACAGGAGACAGACCCTTTCTTGGAAACTACTGTCACTTTGCACACCAGAACTGCACTAGACATGGCTTATGACTACCAAAGAGAATTCTGGCAATCTCTCACCATATCTAAGATACAGCTCTGATGTACAGGTAAACTCAGCAATTCCTCAAGTCAAAGGACTTGACCTGTACCGTTGGAACCGGGAATACACGTCATACCTTGCTGACCATACTCAAGGTCCTCCGTAAGACGGTTCCGCGAGTCACCTCAGTCAGCTGCGTCCTCGCATGCTAACCCACTAACACTGCTTAGACGACCCTCGTCACCCGTCGATGAAACACGACAGCAGGTGCTTAGTGCAAGTCTCAAATGGAATCCCGGTACCATTTTCGGGATTCCTTGACTTGGAGATTTCCGGACTGATTCGGGAAGACTGATTCCATGGACCTACCTCCAAGCGTAGTCCCAGTCCCCGAAATTGATTCTCAGTCCGTGGGCTTTGTTTGCGTAGTGAACAGATATAGAAAACAGATATAAGTGAACACAAACAAAGTAATGCCAAATGAAATTCACTTCTTTATTCATTAATGATTTATCAAACACCCATAATTGTCTAGACATAGGTTACATATACCCGCCAAAATTGGCTTACATGGTCACCTATTCTAACAGGCATGGTGTGTATATGACCACAATAGTCCCTCAAATCCGAGGACCAAACCCGCACTATCGGAACCGGGAATCCAAGTCATACCGACCAACCCACTCAAGGTTTCCCATATGACGATTCCAACGAGTAACCTCAGCCAGCCGACACCGAGCTGGCTAACCTACTAACATTGCATGGACGACACTCGTCACTTGTTGATGAAACGCGACTGCAATGGCTTAGTGCATGTCTTAAACGGACTCTCGATACCCTATCTCGAGGTCCTTCAACATGGAGTATTTCAGATCGATCCACAAAATCTGATTTCATGACATGCCATCCTATGCGCAGTCCAGTTTCTTGGATTAACCTTTCGGTCTGTGGGCTTTGTTTGTGCATTGAACAGTTTATAATATAAAATAGTAAGTGAACACAAACAAAGTATTAACGCATAATATGAATATCACTTTTATTCATAATCTTTATTTAAACACCATATCATCAGAAATAGGTTACATAAGCCTAACAAGATTAGCTTCACGGTCACCTATTCTAACACCACGTCCAACTTATGGACGGGGTTTTCACCCATAACCACTATCCAATGCAATCAACTTTTTGATGAAGCCCTTATGGTATCCCGCTTGAAAAAACTCTTTCAAGCTACCATAATCATCATCGAGCCTGACTGTGCATACCTTGATGACTAACCGTTTTTCACTATGTTCTGGAAGCTAGTATCGCTTTAGCCTTCCAAAACAACTCTCGATAGACGGTGCATTGAGAACACATCGTTAGTCCTTATTCAGGTACTAAGGATTATTCCTGACTGTTGTCTTCAATCCCTCAGTTCATTATCGATTTATGTTGAGTCATGCGATAAGCACACTCAACATCGGATTCCATGCACCGAGTAAACATATCTCATGTTTATCTAGGATTAAGATGTCGGGGATACTCAACATCTAAGCCTTCTCATTAGTCTACCGCTAAGTCTTGAACGGCTTAATGCTTTTATTTATAGTATCTAAGCTTTCTCATCAGTCTAACCATAATCGAGTCTTGAACAACTTATCCCTCTACATATCTCAGCGTTCTCATTAGTCTATCATGATTGAGTCTTTGAACAACTCATATTCACGATATGTATGTGGGATCCCTAAAATGTCAGGGACAATCTTTGTGAGCTAAGGTTATGTTTTAGTGATTCCTAACTACTTGAATTCATCCATGATGAACAAGACATTACACACTTAAACACTTGGAACACAATTTGTACTCCCACTGATCACCTACGTTGTTCAAGACCGATTCATACTCCGTATGAGCTCGTCAAACGATTATCCCAGTTATGCGATGTTTCAAACCTTGTTTGAATTTCCTAGTGGATTCTATGGCTCCTCTCCATAAATCCGAATGCAATGTCTAACATCACGTTCCGTAGGTCGTTTGGATCACTATCTAAATTTGAACGAACTTATCTCGATCACTCGTACATTTATGACATTCAGGTTTGTTCTTAAGGGGACTAAAATATGATCAGTTTAAGTAAGAAATGCGATTATAAGCAACATTAGCATTATTCTGTCGTAAACCTGTACAAATCAGACACCTAATCTAATTTGTCTTCCACTAGTCACTTGACGTATGTAGGATCCTCCTACATGCTCAAGGACTTTGTCGGGACACAGGTTTGCCAAACTATGGAACTATAGTGCGTGACTCCTAGAAAAATGCCACGTTCCTCACGCTGGCAATTTTTGAGTCTACGACTACACGGCTAAAGTAATTTGGTGAAACTTCGATCGACCTCCGTCCAATGAGGCTTGATCGCTCCCTTTATCAAAGACCGTCATACTTGGCCTTTACAGGAAGCGTTTCACTGAGAATTCCATTCTCAACTGGATGCTCAAGAGCTCCCATTAAATACACGGTCTTTTTGATCCTATCGAAATAGGTTTAATTTTGCTACCATTTTCGGTTTACCATCTCAAGTCTAATTCCCAAACCTCCTATGGGACCTTTAGACTTCTGAACCCCCTCATGGTCTCGTGTATTCAGTAACCTACAGTTGTCTCGCTGGATCCTATCTAATAGAGTATTTGGCAAGTCTACTTTGTCCAACAAAGAGCTTTTGGACTTTTCCCTCTTCAGAAAAGATTTCAAATTTAGTCAATTCGAATCGTCTATTGCTAGAATCCTCAAACTTTTTAATTTACTTATCTTTAATAAAAGGAAACCGCCCTAGTTCCTGCGGATGCCAAATCTGTAAGCTGGTCTTGATTAATCCATTTAGATCATTTGAACTTTGAGTATTCATAAACAATTTATAGGATTGTGTTCTAGGAATTTACGTGTAAACACTAGCAAACATGAATAAAAATTCAATAATTTTGTTGATCAAATACGTATGAGATAAAACCTTTGTCCAACAAAGAGACATACTTTTGATCATGCTAGGTTAGTAATTCCTACGACAAACTAATCCTAACATGATCAAGATTATAGACCTAACTAGTGTTTAGTCGTCTTCAGCAATAGCCTTGCCATTTGTTGAATCCTACAACTGTTCTTGGCTTTCTAATTTTTATCACCTCCTGCAAACCACCCGTAGATTTGTGACAAGACCGGTATCTAATACCAAACAGAGTAGAATGATCATGTTAATTCTCAATATCAAATTTTACCTTTATTGGAGAGGAGTTTAGGACACTCCCTCTTCTAATGGCCTCTTTACGACAGTAAATGCATACGTTCTTAGGAATCTATGAACTTGAACGCTGAACCCTTTCGCTCTTTCCTTTACCTCCGCCTTGCGGCGTGATAGGAACAACACTCGAAGTGCTAGCAGCTGATGTCACCTTAGCCTTCTTCCTCTTTTGGCGTCTGGCATCCTTACCTTTCGCTATAGAGGTTGAAGCCTCTCCTACTAGTGCCGACGGCACAAATTTTACAATCGTTGCCTCGTACTTAGACCAACATAATTATAAACCTATGAAGATCTCTTTCAAGCTCATTCATGTTGATAATAAATGGTTCGTAGGAAGGAGGAAGAGACTGAAGGATCACGTCAATGTACGTCTCTATTTCAAGACTGACGTGGAGGTTTTTTGACCCTATCCACTAAGGATAGCATTGTAGACAAATTAATTTTGCAACCAATCAAATGACGATAAGTGAAAAATATATATACTATTTATCAATCATATTCTATTTTTCGATTTACATTTCAGAATATACTAAATTAATTCCAAATATAAATACTTAATTTAATTGACATTTTAATATATATTTTGTCATCAAATCGACGGCCGACAAGTGTCAAATTGAGGTTTTTCGACCAATCAAATCATGTCAAATATTTTTTTATTATCTCTTTGAAAAATACAAAACTTAAATAGATAATATCAAAATCGATCAATCATGTCTTCCCAAATATTTAATGTATTATCTCTTTAAATAAAAATAAAGAGATAATATAAAATAAGTGTTCAAGTTCACCACAACTATACCTCTTTGACAGCTATATAAAGGGGTCATTGGAACTCATTCAAAACACACAGATACAATGGAAGATACAAGCAAGAGAGCATTCAAGAAGTTTCGAAATCCTCTCAAGCGCAAACCAAGGAAGATCCACGGTGTTCAAGGCAAGATTCAAGGCGTTCATTGCAGAAATCGTCCAAAATCAGCGTTTAATTCGACAAGAAGACTGGCGAATTAATGTTATCAAGACATAAATCCACCTTTGCGGAAGATCAAAGTCTCAAATCTACCAAGAAGTATCCCAAATTCAAGTCAAATATCTGAAAGAAATCGGTGGATCGTCCCGAGAATTGCGCGAATGCGGAAGCGCGGTAAAAATAAACATACAAAAATAAAAGGCATGCTTTTAATTTAAAAGAACACGCTCAAGGGGTATACCCTTGAGGTTCCCGGCGTTCGGTGTATCTCATGATTATAAAACTAATAAAGAAATCATGGAGGCCATAGAGTTGAAAATTAAAGAGGGACGAAAATCTTAAACGAGACCTACCCGTTGTCGTTTTCGTCTTCAACTGCTACTCGCGTTGTTCCCCGTTTTGCACCAAGACCTCGTTCTTGAGATCCTCCAAATCGTGACACACGATCCACCCACGTATCTTGCACGTCGTGCTAGCAACGAACAAGTGTATAAATTTTGGAGTGGACGAATCAATAACACGTTATCAATTAACGGTATTGGTTCGTCTAAGTTCTTAATGTTCCAAGAACAAAAAGAACTAAGAAATATTTTCTTGGAGGAGAGAGAGGGGGCGGATGAGAGATAGGAGAGGGGGAGAGTGTGTGTTGTGTGTGTTTTCAGGAATCATCATCTTACAAATGTTGGAAGCTAGAGGTTTATATAGAGGAAGAGTTTAATCCTCTTTAAACTCAAACTCTAAGTAACCTAATTTGACTAGGATTTTGACCTAGTCAAAGTCCTAGTCAAACTAGTGTTTGACCTAGTCAAACGAATCCTAGCCTTCGATCTCCCCTTTCCATCTCAACCGTTGATTTTAATTTAATGGAATATTTAAATCCTATTAAATATTCCAAAAGGCTAAAAGAATAAATAGAATATAATAAATAAATATTATAATTTATTCTAAGCCCATTAAATCAACCCTTTTAATAAATCCTATTTATTGATTTGATTCCCTTTATCAAATAGAAGGAATTAATTTCTCCAAGAAAATATAGGACCCGATTAAATCTAATTTAATCATTCCTTTACTCCAATATTTAATTCCAAATTAAATACTAAGTGTGTGTGGATAGTGTGTGACTCTTTAGGTTCACCATTCAGCTAGACTTGGTCGAATTCCTAGAATCCGTCCGTTACCATGGGTGGCCATCTAGCAACGGTCCATGGCACTAGAGACTAGGTGAAATATTCGGGGATGAACATTTAGGCTCTAACAGTACACTTGTCCTTCTGTCTTCGGTCTCATCACTTAGAGTGTAAGGCACGGAAAAGGCAGGTACCCATTTTGGACCTAAGTGTCGGTCTGTCCTTACTAAACGCCGCAAGGGAAACCTTTCGCTTCTGTTCAGTTACTGTGGCCACAGATTTCAGGGACAAGACACAGAGCATACATGAGACTCAACTGTCAACACCTTTTGACAGGAGACAGATCCTTTCTTGGAAACTACTGTCACTTTGTACACCCGAGCTGCACTAGACATGGCTTATGACTACTCAAGAGTATTTTGGCAATCTCTCACCATATCTAAGATACAGACCTGATGCACAGGTAAACTCAGCAGTTCCTCAAGTCAAAGGACTTGGCCTGTACTGTTGGAACCGGGAATACACGTCATACCTTGCTAACCGTACTCAAGGTCCTTCGTAAGACGGTTCCCGCGAGTCACCTCAGTCAGCTGCTTCCTAGCACGCTGACCCACTAACACTGCTTAGACGACCTTCGTCACCCGTCGATGAAATACGACAGCAGATGCTTAGTGCAAGTCTCAAAGGGAATCCCGGTACCCATTTTCGGGATTCCTTGACTTGGAGATTTTCGGACTGATTCGGTAAGACTGATTTCATGGACCTACCTCCAAGCGTAGTCCCAGTCCCCGAAATCGTTTCTCAGTCCGTGGGCTTTGTTTGCGTAGTGAACAGAAATGTAAATGCAGATAAGTGAACGTAAACAAAGTATTGCCATATGAATTTTTCACTTCTTTATTCATAAATGTTTTTATCAAATACCAAAGAATTGTCTAGACATAGGTTACATATTCCTGCCAAAATTGGCTTACATGGTCACCTATTCTAACAATATCTTCAAGTTCATAGCATTTAATCCGGGAATAAGTCAACGACCCCCGAATTAACGTTATTCAAAGTCAAAGTCAACGTTAAAGGAGATCAAACATCAATTTTCACCTCCGATGTTGTCGAAGTCAAAGGTCACATTCTTGAAGAGAAGAATAAGAGGTTTTCAAGTAGAGATTTTGCACCCACAAATATTCCAATCAAATTCAAAAAATTTATTTGTAATATTTTCTTGTTTCGTTAAATTCAGGAACACGAAAATTTATTTACAAATTTTGGCACGCCCAGTGAGACCGCTCCACTTCTCATCTTTTCCCTTCAATAGAATCTGAAGTATTTCGATGGACACTCAAGGAAAAGCTGTAGATACGGTGAATTCTAAACTCGCCACATCGAAGTCTTCAAGTTCAAGAACCAAGAGTCTTGGTGTTACTACGAGAGAAGCATGTCGAAGAAACTTAAGGAATCTTCCCAGATGACTTCTCCAATTGAATTCTGGTCAAAAGAACTTATTCGTGCCTAAACCACGCAAGCAATGATTGAAAGATTGTGGATCATCCCGGGAAATAGCGCGAATGCGGAAGCACGATATAAAAATTAAATACAAAAATTAAAACATGCTTTTAATAAAATAAAGAACACGTTCAAGGGGTGTACCCTTGAAGTTCCCGGGCGTTTGGTGTATCTCATGAATCAAAAAGCATAAAAAAAAAAACATGGAGGCCATAGGATTAAAAATAAAGAAAAACGAAAATTTAAACCGGAAACCTACCGATTGTCGTTTTTTGTCTTCTAACCGGTACTCGCGTTGTTCTCCGATTTGCTCCAAGTCTCGTATGTGAGACCCTCCAAACAGTAACACGCAATCCACCCACATATCTTGCACGTCGTGCTAGCTGAACGAACAAGTATTTTTGGAGAGGATGAATTAATCACACGTTATTAGTTAACGATATTAATTCTCCTAAGTTCAATTGTTCCAAGAACAAAAAGAACAAGAAATTATTTTCACGCTGTGAGAGAGAGAGGGCGGACGAGTAGGGAGAGAGGAAAGAGCCGAGTGTGTGTTTGTGTGTATTGGAATATCATCACTCTTCAAATAGTGAGGGGCTAGGACTATTTATAGAGGAGGAGTTTAATCCTCTTTAAACTCCAACTCTAAAGAAGACTATTTTGACAAGGATTTTGACCTAGTCAAAGTCCTAGTCAAAGTAGTATTTGACCTAGTCAAATTAATCCTAGCCATCCATCTCTCCCTTTCCATCTCAATCATTGATTTAATTTAATGGAATATTTAAAACCTATTTAAATATTCCAAAGGCCAAATAAATAAATATAATAAATATAAATATTTATTCAAGGCCTATTAAATTAGTTTTCTAGTAAATCTAATTTATTAGATTAATCCCTTTTACCAAATAAAATGAATTAATTCTCCAAGAAAATAAAGGACCCGATTAAATCCAATTTAATCATTCCTTTTCTCCAATATTTAATTCTAAATTAAATACTTAATGCGTGTGGATTGTGTGTGACTCTTTAGGTTCACCTTTCAGCTAGACTTGGTCGGATTCCTAGAATCCGTCCGTTACCATGAGTGGCCCTCTAGAAACGGTCCATGTCACCAGAGACTAGGTGAATATACGGGGATGAACATTTAGGCTCTAATAGTACACTTGTTCTTCTGTCTACGGTTTCACCACTTAGGGTCTAGGGCACGGAAAATGCAGGTACCTATTTTGGATCTAAGTGTCGGTCTATCCTTACTAAACGCCGCAAGGGAAACCTTCCCTTCTGTTCAGTTATTGTGGCCACAGATTTTAGGGACAAGACACAGAGCATCCGTGAGACTCAACTGTCAATGCCTTTGACAGGAGACAGATCCTTTCTTGGAAACTACTCTCACTCTGTACACCAGAGCTGCACTAGACATGGCTTATGACTACTCAAGTGCTTCTTGGCAATCTCTCACCATATCTAAGATACAGACCTGATATACAGGTAAACTCAGCAGTTCCTCAAGTCAAAGGACTTGACTTGTACCATTGGAACTGGGAACACACGTCATACCTAGCCGACCCTACTCAAGGTCCTCCGTAAGACGGTTTCCCGCGAGTCACCTCAGTCAGCTGCTTCCTAGCAGGCTAACCCACTAACACTACTTAGACGACCCTTGTCCCCCGTCGATGAAATACGACAACAGATGCTTAGTGCAAGTCTCAAGGGGAATCTCGGTACCCATTTTCGAGATTCCTTGATTTGGAGATTTCCGGACTGATTCGGCGGGACTGATTTCATGGACCTACCTCCAAGCGTAGTCCCAGTCCCCGAAATATGTTTTCAGTCCGTGGGCTTTGTTTGTGTAGTGAATAGATATGAAATGCAGATAAAGTGAACACAAACAAAGTAATGCCAAATGAATTCACTTCTTTATTCATTAATAAATTTATCAAAACACTCAAATTGTCTAGACATAGGTTACATTTTGCCCGCCAAGATTGGCTTCTATGGTCACCTATTCTAACAATCTCCCACTTGACCTTTAAAGCCAATCGCCCATATGTCTAATCCTCATCTTCTCAAGATGTTGCGTATGAGCGCTCTGCAACATAGGCTTTGTCAGTGGATCTGCTGTGTTGTCTGCTGAGTTGACTTGGTCCATCCGAACGTCACCTCTTCCCACCATTTCTCTAAGAAGATGGTAGCGTCTAAGAATGTGTTTGGAACAGTGATGAGATCTCGGTTCCTTTGCTTGCGTTATTGCACCGTTGTTATCACAGAAGATGACAACGGGCTCGGCGATGCTAGGCACCACACCCAACTCTTGGATGTAGTTTCTCATCCAAAACCTGCTTCTTTGGCAGCTTCTAAAGCTGCTATGTATTCAGCCTCTGTGGTGGAGTAAGCAGTGGTTGCTTGCTTGGAACTTTTCCAAGCCACTACTCCTCCATTGAGCTTGAATACGTAACTCGATTGAGACTTGGCATCATTGTCATCAGACTGGAAGCTAGCGTCGCTAAAGCCTTCCAGGATCAGTTCTCCATTGCCATAGACTAGGAACATTTCCTTAGTCCTCCTTAGGTACTTAAGGATGCCCTTAACAGCATTCCAATGTGCCTCTCTTGCACAAGACTGATATCTGCTTGTTACGCTCAAAGCGTAAGCAATGTGATGCTACCTACGACAGAAGCATAGGGGATGACTTTCATCCTTTCAAGTTCCTCATCAGTCTGCGGGATTGTTTTCTTGGATAACTTGATCCCATGCCTCATAGGAATGAATCCTCGTTTGGAGTTGTCCATCCGATATCTCTTTAGGACTTTTCTCCATATACGAGTTTTGGATGAGCCCTAACATCCTTTTAGATCCGTCCCTGACAATCTGGATGCCTAGGATGTAGGAGGCTTCACCCAAGTCCTTCATAGAAAACTGGGTTGACAACCATGCTTTTGTGTCACCCAACATTCTAACATCATTACCTATGAGTAGAATGTCATCCACATAAAGCTCTAGAACACTATAGAGCTCCCACTGACCTTCTTGTATACACAAGGGTCGGATTCATTTTTTATGAAGTCATAGCCTCGTATTACTTTATCGAAGCGAATGTTCCAACTTCGGGATGCTTGTTTGAGGCCATAAATGGACTTTTGGAGACGACAAACCTTCTGTTCTTCTCCAGTGACTGTGAAACCCTCCGGCTGATCCATATAGATCTCTTCCTCAACGAAGCCATTGAGGAAGGCCGTTTTCACGTCCATCTGCCATATCTCATAGTCATACCATGCTGCTATGGCGAGCAGGATCCGAATGGATTTAGCCATGCCTACAGGCGAGTAGGTATCCTCAAAATCGACCCCCGGTCGTTGAGTGTATCCCTTAGCTACAAGCCTAGCCTTAAAGGTTGTGACTTCTCCATCAACGCCAAGTTTGCGCTTGTAGACCCACTTACAGCCAACTGGCTTAACACTTTTCGGTGGATCTACAAGTCTCTAGACTTGGTTCTCGCTCATGGAGTCCATTTCGGTTTTCATGACCTCAAGCCATTTCCCGGAGTCGATGTCAGACATTGCTTCTCCGTATGTCTTAGGATCGCTATCCAGAAGACCGGTCGTATTCAGAAAGCCATATCTCACTGGAGGTCTGGACCCTCTAGTAGACCTACGGAGAATGGGAACGTGAGTGGTGACTGTGGGCGCTGACTGTATCGGAGCTGGCGGTTCAGGTACCGGGGTTGGCTGTTTCTGAGGTTGTCCTTCATGCCTAGCATGTTGGACTTCTCGAGGTTGGTCAGCCCTTCGGGTGTCAATCCTGAATCCTCTAAGTGAGGATTCTGCGGCTACCTCTGATGACTGGATTCCATCACTTGATTCCTCAAGGATCAGTTCATCAGGTTGGATATCCTCTGGGAAGCCTTGCTCCAAGAACACTGCATTTCTTGAAACAAACACCTTTTGTTCCAAGGGGTCATAAAAGTAATAACCCGCAGTTTTCTTTAGGGTATCCAACGAACCTGCATAAGCTAGACCTGGATTCTAGCTTATCTCCCACTAACCTCTTGACGTATGCGGGACTACCCCACACTTTCAAGTAGTTGTAGGATGCAGGCTTGCCGTGCCATATCTCGTATGGCGTTTGGGTCAATACACTGGTTAGCGCCAAATTTAGCAACTTGGCCGCCGTTTCCAATGCGTAGCCCCAAAAGGATAAGGGCAATTTGGTAAAACTCATCATGGATCGAACCATGTCCAACAGGGTTCGATTCCTCCTTTCAGAGACACCATTTAATTGTGGTGTTCCGGGAGGTGTCCATTCTGAAATTTATACCATTTTCTTTTAGATAATTAAGGAACTCGGTATTAAGGTATTCACCGCCTCGGTCTGACCGTAGGACTTTAATTTTGCAGTTGGTCTGGTTCTCTACTTCAAGTCTGAATTCTTTAAACCTCTTAACAGCTTCAGACTTGTACCTCAGACTAGGTGAATCTACGGGGATGAACATTTAGGCTCTAACAGTACACTTGTCCTTCTGTCTACGGTTTCACCACTTAGGGTCTAGGGCACGAAAAATGCAGGCACCCATTTTGGACCTAAGTGTCGGTCTGTCCTTACTAAACGCCGCAAGGGAAACCTTCCCTTCTGTTCAGTTACTGTGGCCACAGATTTTAGGGACCAGACACAGAGCATCAGTGAGACTCAACTGTCAATGCCTTTGACAAGAGATAAATCCTTTCTTGGAAACTACTCTCACTCTGTACACCAGAGCTGCACTAGACATGGCTTATGACTTCTCAAGTGCTTCTTGGCAATCTCTCACCATATCTAAGATACAGACCTGATATACAGGTAAACTCAGCAGTTCCTTAAGTCAAAGGACTTGACCTGTACTATTGGAATCGGGAACACACGTCATACCTAGCCGACCCTACTCAAGGTCCTCCGTAAGACGGTTCCCGTGAGTCACCTCAGTCAGCTGCTTCCTAGCAGGCTAACCCACTAACACTGCTTAGACGACCCTCGTCCCCCGTCGATGAAATACGACAGCAGATGCTTAGTTCAAGTCTCAAGGGGAATCTCGGTACCCATTTTCGAGATTCCTTGACTTGGAGATTTCCGGACTGATTCGGCGGGACTAATTTCATGGACCTACCTCCAAGCGTAGTCCCAGTCCCCGAAATATGTTTTCAGTCCGCGGGCTTTGTTGGTGTAGTGAACAGATATGAAATGCAGATAAAGTGAACACAAACAAAGTAATGCCAAATGAATTCACTTCTTTATTCATTAATAAATTTATCAAAACACTGAAATTGTCTAGACATAGGTTACATTTTGTCTGCCAAGATTGGCTATATGGTCACCTATTCCAAAGAAGATGACTCCTCCGTCCTCGCTCTAAGTCTAGCTACTCCTTCACAATGAATGTGGCCCCAGTCATGGTGACGAATGCCAAAACCTTAGAAGAGCAAATTGCAAGCCTGACAAAAGCTATCGAGGGACTCACTAAGCATGTCCAAGAGCAAGATGCCCAAATCGCTAGGTTGATCAACAAGCCGGACAATGTTGCGATAAGCCATATTCGGGGAAAACAAGTCGAGGCTCATGACGAACTAGAAATATCCACAAAGGAGAATTATATAGGGAAGGATAAACCTGCAAAAGATCTTCAAGTCTCATCTGATGGATTGATTTCGGTAGACCAACTAAAAGAATTCATTGAAGGAACCATTAGGAGCAATATTGAGGGAAGCACTAGGTCATCCTTCACATACTCCAAGCCCTACACTCCAAGGATTGATAGCTTGAAGATGCCGATGGGCTACCAACCACCGAAGTTCCAATAATTTGACGGCAAGGCAATCCTAAGCAACACGTCGCCCAGTTCGTCGAAACGTGCAACAATGCTGGAACATATGGGGATCACCTAGTCAAACAGTTTGTCAGATCACTGAAAGGCAACACATTTGATTGGTATACTGATTTAGAGGTCGGTTCAATTGATAGATGGGAACAACTAGATCAAGAGTTCCTCAATCGATTCTATAGCACTAGGCTGACCGTTAGCATGACTGAGCTCACAAATTCCCGCCAGTGGAAGGATGAGCCAGTTATTGATTATATGAATAGGTGGAGGAATCTAAGCCTCAACAACAAAGATCGATTATCTGAAGCTTCCGCCATTGAGATGTGCATTCAAGGGATGCATGGGGGTCTTCGGTATATTCTTCAAGGAATCCTACCGAAATCATTCGAACCCAGCAAGTGGAGTAGAAGGAGCACCTGTCCAAGAACCCAGCAGAACCAAGTAAAGGCAAGAAATCAAGAAAGGGGGTAAACCTTTTTCAAAAACCTCCATGTAAGGAATCGATGGCAGTGAATGTAGCGTCACTCAAGCTTAGGAGCGCAATAAAAGACATCATTACCCCGAAGCAAAACGCTCCTTACGAGAGACCGCAAAGAATTAACTTTGAAAGAAATGCAAGCAAAATTTCCTTAATTCTGATGTCCCCGGCATATTTGATGACTTGTTGGAGGTTAACCTCATCAAACTTCTCGAACAAAAACGACCTGAAGAAGGAAACGAACAGACGACCCCACATACTGCAAATATCATCGTTTAGTTGGGCATTCAATACAAGATTGCTTTGTGTTCAAAGACAAGGTTATGCAGTTAGCTCGCCAAGGTAAAATCTCTCTTGAAGAAGATACCGCAGCAACAAATGTGACCTCGATCAAGGCCTCCTCCAATACAACACATGAGAACGATACTGCGACCAATGAGGACGCAGTGTCCGAAAAAGAACATTCATCTGATACTGATGAATGGATGTCCACCATTACTTTCAACGACGAAGATTTGCTTCTAAGGTCAAAGCCTTATAACCACCCCTTGTTCGTTGCTGGATATGCACGTGAACAAAAGGTTAACAGAATATTGATCGATGGAGGCTCTGCAGTAAATATCTTACCCCTACAAACCTTGAAAGACTTAGGGATCCAAATGGACAAGCTTGCAAACAGCCGCCTCATGATTCAAGGTTTCAATCAAGGAGGACAGAGGGTTGTCGGCAGTATAAGGATGTAATTGTTGATGGACGATATACCGGCAATCGCACTATTTCATGTTATAGACGCCAAGACTTCTTACAACATGATTCTTGGTCGCCCTTGGTTGCATGAAAATACTGTGGTCCCCTCAACATGGCATCAATACTTCAAATACTGCCACAATGGTGTAGTGAAAAGGGTGCTCGGTGACACCAAGCCTTTTACCGAAGCTGAGTCGCACTTCCCCAACGCCAAGTACTACGTCAAAACTGCCAAAAAGAGGAAAAGAGATTTCGCCCTCAGAAAAACCAAAGTCACATGATGATCAAAGCATGAGGAGAAATGACCTACCCACTATCGAGGCTGAATTTTCAAAGAGCCTGACTCTACCATTAACTCAGATCAACGTAAAGCAACCATCGAACCCGTCACTCAAAGAATTTGTTCCCTCAACCCAGAAGATGAAAAGGAACATGGGACATTGGCCATAGATGGAGAAGGATATGATCCCAAAGCCTTCAAGCTGCTTGTTAAAGCCGGGTATAATCCACAAGAGATGCTAGCTCTTGGAAAACTTCCTCCTGAAGCCACCAATAAGAAGCTCCACAGACTCAATGCCACACAAGTAATGTTGAAGGAAAAGGGGCATTCAATCCTAGAGTCTCGTGTGGGTCTTGGCTTTACCCTCCTAAGCCTATCCGCACCACCATAAAAAGGGCCAGCAACAACCATGTCAGTTTTTCTTCAATTGAAGACGACCAAAGTAAAAAGAAAATCCATGAGAGTTTGTCTTCAACATACTTGGCCAACGTAAAAGAATGATGCATAGAAAGACCAACAATCAATCTGTCTTTGATAGACTCGGTCAGCAGAAGGACAGGGTATCAAAAGAAAGGAGTATCCAAGGTAGTCGCGCAACTGAAGGAAGACATCACGTCCACATATACACAAAAGCTCAAAAGTTTGATCCCTTCAAGAATGAGACGCCACAAAACTTTAGACATATCATGTGCCAGAGTCTTGAAGGTTAAAACACAAACAATGGTCTTCACACAAGTTCAACTTGATGACGAGGATGACAAAGAAAGAGTAGCATCATCCAATTATATTAACGGCAGTGCTGAAGAAGATATCACCCAAGCTCATCACATCACCTTAATTGAAAATGAGGAGGTTGAAGAAGAAGATGTTGAAGACGCTCCTCCAGAACTTGAGGGAGGCGTCAAAACCACCGTTGATGAGTTGAAAGAAGTCAATCTAGGTGATGCTGAAGAAGATGAGGCTTATGTCGCACTACTTCATGAGTATAAAGTCGTGTTTGAATGGTCCTATAAAGAAATGTCCGGGCTAGACCCCAAAGTAGTTGTGCACCACATGTCGGTGAACAAAGGGGCTTGTCCCGTCAAACAAGCCCAACGAAGATTCTGACCTAAGCTAATCTTGCTGATTGAAGGTGAAATAAACAAGTTCCTTGAAGTCGGTTTCATTCGAGAAGTCAAGAACGCAACGTGGATTTCCAGTATCGTCACTGTGGGAAAGAAGAATGGGCAGATTCGAGTATGCGTTGATTTCAGAGACTTTAATCATGCATGCCCCAAGGATGACTTCCCATTACCCATTGTTGAATTAATGACAGACGCTACTATGGGTCATGAAGCCTTATCTTTCATGGATGGATCATCTGGATATAATCAAAAGATCTTCGACAATATGCTACACAAGAATATAGAATGCTATGTTGATGACCTGGTAGTGAAGTCAAAGAAACGAGGGGATCATCTTCACGACTTAAGGAAGGTCTTCGAACGTTTGAGGAGATAACAACTAAGAATGAATCCTTCCAAATGTGCATTCGGGGTGACATCTGAAATGTTTGCTGGGTTCATCATCCACCAACGGGGTATAGAAATTGAGCAAGCCAAGATCGATGCTATCTTAAGAATGCCAGAACCTCGAAACATCCATGAGGTCAAGAGTTTGCAAGGAAAGCTCGCGTATCTTCGGAGATTCATTTCAAATCTAGCAGGCCGTTGTCAACCATTCAGTCGCCTATGAAGAAAGATGTACCCTTCGAATGGGATAAGGCTTGTGATAAAGCATTCAGAAGCATAAAATCCTACTTCATGAACCCTCCGATGTTGGTTGCACCCGTTCCCGGACCCCCCTTAATTCTGTACGTCGCTGCTCAAGAGCGCTCTGTGGGAATCTTACTTGCCCAGAAAAAATAATGATGGAAAAGAGAATGCTTTACACTATTTAAGCAGAATGATGACACCAAATGAGCTCAATTATTCACCTATTGAAAAGCTATGTCTGGCGCTCATCTTCACAATCCAGAAGTTGAAGCATTACTTTCAATCACACAGTGTCCATCTGGTCTCAAAAGCAAATCTTCTTAAATATGCCATGGCAAAGCCAGTGCTGTTTGATAGACTCGCAAGATGGTATCTTAAGGTGCAACAATTTGAGATCACATACGTTCTTCAAAAGGTTGTGAAAGGACAAGTCTTAGCAGGCTTCCTTGCTGATCACCCCATGCCTGCCGAGTGGGAATTGTCTGATGACTTGCCTGACGAAGATGTCCTTCTGATTGAAGTTACGCCCCCTGGAAAATGTACCTCGATGGAGCTGCCCATAGAGAAGGAACCGGGGTTGGGGTTGTCTTTGTCACATCTGAAGGGGAAGTTCTGCCTTACTCCTTCACTTAAACCCAGAACTATTCAAATAATAAGGTGGAATACCAAGCCTTAATCCTCGGATTTAAAATGGCAGTTAACATAAAGCAACGACACTTCAAAGTATACGGAGACTCTCAGTTAGTGATCAATCAACTCCTCGATCTCTACGAAGTCAAAAAGCTTGAGTTGCTTCCATACCATGACTACGCAAGAAGGCTGATGGGATGGTTAGGAGATGTAGAACTGGAGCACCTGCCGAGAAAGTTAAATAAACAAGTTGATGCGTTGGCGAAGCTTGCTTCAACCCTATCAATGACTGATAAGGAAACATGTATACCGATATATAAGAATTGGGTCATACCACCGGTCTTCAGTGATGATGAGAATGACGCATTCCAAGAAGAAAAAAATCATGTTATGTAGGTTTTTGAAATTGAAGAGGAAGATTGGCGACAACCGTTGGTTGACTATTTGAAATGCGGAAAGCTACCCAATGACCTACGACGAAAGATCGAGATTCAATGACGAGTGTCTCGCTTCATCTACTTCAAAGACACGCTCTATAGACGCTCATTTGATGGTATTTTCTTACGCTGCCTAAATGACGATGAGAAAAAGCAAGCTATGGAAGAAGGTCATTCCGGAGTTTGTGGTGCTCACCAATCCGGACCAAATCTGCACTTTTGTATGAAAAGGATGGGTTATTACTGGCCTAAAATGGTTAAGGATTGCATGGACTACGCGAGGAGATGTCAAGCCTGTCAAATTCACGCCAATCTTATCCACAACCACCTGAGCCATTGCACCCTATCGTGGCTTCGTAGCCGTTCGATGCTTCGGATTTGGATATCGTGGGACCCATGACAAAGTCCTCCAGTGGTTAGTTGTATATCTTGGTAGCAACTGACTACTTCTCTAAATGGGCTGAAGCAGTCCCCCTTAAAGAAGTGAAGAAAGAGAATGTGGTTGATTTCATCCGCACACACATCATATATCGTTACAGAGTACCCAGGTATATCATCACTGATAATGGAAACTTCTTCTGTAACAGGTTGATGGACAAATTATGTCAAAAGTTTGGGTTCAAGCAAAGAAACTCTTCTATGTACTATGCCGCTGCCAACGGTTTATGGAATGGAGGCAGTCCTCCCACTTGAGCAACAAATTCCTTCATTGAGGATGGCAATACAAGAAAAGCCTTACTGAAGAAGAAAATGCTCGAATACAACTTGATGAGCTAGAAGCTCTCGACGAGAAGAGACTGGAGGCATAACAAAGGCTCGAGTATTATCAAGCTTAACTATCCAAAGCATTCAATAAGAAGGTTTGCCTCCGCTCTTTTCAAGTTGGTGATCTAGTACTCGCAGTGAGGAGGCCTATAATCACAACACATCGAACGGGCAACAATTCCTGCCAAAATGGGATGGTCCATATTTTGTCAAAGAGGTCTATACAAATGATGCATATAAGTTTGTTGCTGAAGACGGCTTAAGGATAGGCCCGATAAACGAAAATTTCCTGAAACAAAAAAGACAAAAGAAAGGGGGGAAAAAAGAAAATAACAAAAAAAACTCCTGGCCCGCATCAGTATAAACTATAAACGGCCCTCCTCTTTCCAAACATATATTTTGTACCATTGAACTACGTATTGATTGATCCTCTTGATGAGGTACGTAGGCAGCTTAGATGTTCTAAGTTGAGTCATAACATTTAAATGAACTTTATTTCTCATATGAAGTCATCGAGATGGGATGTATTCAAACATGCTCAAAGATTGCAAGATAGAGAGAAAAGAAAAGGCTTCTGTTACGTAATCTCAAAAAAACATTGGAGTTCATGACTTAGAACAAAAGAAAAAAAGGAATCAAGTGCAACAAAATAAAAGGTCCTAAGCAAATCTCAAGAAAAGGGACTCAAATCCTTCAACTCTTCCTTGAGGGCTTCCAAATTTGTTCTTGAAACCTCCAAACTTACAACCACTTCATCGTTGAGGGGGGTGCTATTCTCAAGCGCTGCAATTTCTTCCATAATTTCACGAACTCCAACTTGAGCACTATAAAAAAGTTGATTTTCTTCCTTCAGAGTATCACATAAGGTCTTCCTTTGCTCCTTCAAATCCACAAGCTCCTTCTCAACACACTTCAACTTGTCTGTAGTAAATTGGACCTTGAAAGCTTCTTCACTTTCTTTAGCTCGAGCATCTTGAAGATGACTGTTTGCTTCCTTTAACTGTCGCTTGAAAAGATCTTTGGATAACCTTTCAGAAGACGGCGACCTCGCCTCATCATAAGCAGTGACCTTGGCGAAGAATGTGTGTTAGAATAGGTGACCAGAAAGCCAATTGAATTGGTAGTTTTTGGTACTATTTAGCAATCTTTATTAAAGTAATATTGACTTGATGAATATAGTAAGTATTCATCCTTGGCACTATGTGTTTGTTGTGCTTACTAATTACGTTAAATGGCGTTTTAACGTCATAATAAATTCCCACAGATCAATTAGATAACCAATGTAGTTGGGCTGCGCATTGGATGACAGCTATGAAACCAACTTCTGAGGGTTGGTTTGAAATGTTCCAAGTCGAGGACCTCAAGACAGGACATCGAGCGTCCTATAGAGACTTGCACTAAGGATTGTATTCATTGGATGAGTGTCGTGTTTCATCAACGACAGACGTTGGACGTCTATGCAATATTAGTGGGTTAGTTGACAAGGGTGGTAACTGAGTGAACTGACTCGCGGGAATCGTCATATGGAAGCCTTCGAGGCTTGGTCGATATGACTGGAATTCCCGGCTCCGATAGTACAAGATTAGTCCTCGGACTTGAGGAATCATGGAAGCCACATGCATATGATGGTTGTATCTAATGTCTGGCAAGAGATGTCCGTATCTGGGATACGTTCATCATAAGCCTTATCCAGTGCAGTCGGAATATGTATTGAGACGGTGGATTCCAAGATAAGATTCGTCACCTGTCAGTATATGACAGTCGAATCTCCTATGCGCTTTGAGCCGGTTTAAGCTCTTTAAGTCTGTGGCCACAATAATTGGTTGAGTAGGGAATGGTTTCCTACGTCGCCCAATAGAGCAAACATGTCTCGAGTTATTGAGCATAGTTGTCTAGTCCAGGATGGGAATCGACACCCAATTCCATGCCCTAGACTTAGACCGGGAGACGGATGATGGAAGGACCGTACTCGTACGGTACTCGGGAGCCTAAATGTTGACGCCAACATGCACGTAGTCTCTAGTGTCATGGACCATTGCTAGACGGCCACCCATGATGACGGGCGTTTTCCGATTAATGGTTAATTGAGAAATAGGTAATTAAATTGGATTTAATTGACCAATTGTGTTGGACACAAGCCCAAGTCTAGCTGAGGGTGAACCTAAAGAGTCACACACAAATCATTATGGAATTGGTAGAATTAATTTGAAATTAATTCTAGAAGAAGTGAATTAATTTGAATTGATTAAATTAATTCAAGGAGAGAAATAAATGATTGGATCATATATTGGGAGATCCATTTGATGGATAGTCCAAGAATTAATTAATTGAATTAGTTAATTTTTGGACGTAGAACCTTTAAATTAATTGGATTAATTTATCGGGTTTGGATTAATTATTTAATTGGATCAATTAATTAGAGTTTGGACTTATGTTTATTTAATTGGATTAAATAAACTTATAGGCTTCAATTGGATTGAGATTAATTGGATTAATTAATGCCCAATGGACTTTGTTTCGACTTAATTTAATTAGATTAAATAAAAGTCCAACACTAGTAGTCCTAGTCCATGAAAAAATGCAATTTATAGCAAGTGAAGGATTAATTAAAATCCTCCACATGTGATGCACATGTGACAAGCCTTTGTGTGGTTTGGAGGGTCGTTTATTTGCTATAATTGTGCATGGTTATGTAGATAGTGGTGTGTGTATACAGGTTGCTTTGGAAGTTGACAAGAGAAGTTGAATTTTGAATTCAACAACTCTACATACACAAAACTATTTACATAACTTGCATGAAATGTCTTGCACGAAATTTCCAGCAAAAATCTCTCCAAAAATCTTTAAAAACTCTCCTCCTTGTGTTCATACCTTTTGGAAAGGTTTGAACTAAAACATTCCAAAAGCACTAATCAATATTGTTGTTTTGGAAGTGTTTCTTCTTCACTTCTCTATTTCTATCTAGCAATAGATTAGGGAACTATTCTATAGTGTGGTGTGGACAAATTAGAGGGATTCTAATTTGGATCCTCAAGTGAACGGAAGGAGAAATGGGAAAGAGAACAACACATGTACCGGTTTTACGTGTGATGATCAAGGGTTGGTTTTCTTTACGTTTTCATGTAATTTTTGTTCATATCCTTTTAGCCATGTGTCCAGCATTGTTCTACTCTTTTATTTATGCTTTGACATACACCGAATGCTCGGGAACTTCAAAGGGAACACTCCTTTGAACCCTTTTTATATTATGCTTTAAATTCATGTTTTTACGCTTCCGCTGCGTTCACGGGCCGTACCCGATTCTTTCAATGTGTTCATTGATTCTTCCACTTTTGAGATGTCAAAATTTTGAAAGCTCTTCATAGGTTCAAGAACGAAGTAAACGTCATCTTTGATTGATGAGATGAAATCAATTGGGGTGTTTGATATCTTCACGAGAAGATCGCGGCATAGCTTTTGAAGAAACTCCTTTTAATGATTAAGAACAAACCTCTCGCCTTCAAATACCGACACTGTGGCTTGACAAGAGGGTTGTTTCCCCTTAAGCCCCATTCCAAGAGGACGAGTTGTAGCCAGCAAGTTAGACCCAAAAGTCGACCCTTGGCTGTCTTGGGAAGTGTCATCATCTTCAACGGCTGAGACTTCAGCTTCGAGCTACCATAATGCATCAACTTGAGTTAGAAACAAAACAAGATCTTATCGCTAAAAAAAATAAGAGAGAGAAAGATAAAAATAACCTCCTTGACAACATTCATCATCGATGGTTCATAACCTGAGCCTTCACCATCAGCATCGATGTTTGTTGGTTTTGAATCCCTCTTCGGCCTCTTCCAATGATGATCAGGGTTGCTACCCCACTTATTTTCAAAGAACGAGGAGCACTTTTCTTCTTATTATTCACTTCAAGAGGTTAGACCATTTGAGGATTTCGCTTGGGAGGAGAAGTAGCCGACTCGCGAGGTTGCTCTTGGGCAACTCCTTCACCACACTCCTTGACTTTAGGAGAAGCTTGACTTGGGCCTAAGGCAAGCAACTTCGACACGTTTTCTTCAAAGTATCCACCACGAACTTTGAGCCACCACCTTTTGTACGCCTCAGAGGAGAACTTCTTCATATTTGGGGGCATGGGAGGGAACAACACTTTCTCCATGGTCTTAGACAAAGTGCACAAACGCCAATAACGGATTCCACCTTCTAAAGAGGCCTTGCGAACTCTTGTGAAAGAATCCCCAGCACTTCTTGGAAGAAACCAAATTGACGACTGAATCGGTGAGGGCTATAGGGCTCACCAACAAAATGATCACCTTGCCGCAGCGGAAGATAGTTCAAACGAACGGCCATGAAATAGGTTTCTTCAGATTCTGTGGCGTGCCCGTCGTCTGTGAAAGAAAAGTCCTTGTCCCTCACAATCATGTTGCAAGTCCAAGAGATAAAGTCACCTCTGTGTAGCCGCTTTCTCGCCTCTTGCAGATCGTAGTATTTCGCACCTCCTTCGCCTGAGAAGAGCGTCATCTTGGGCCCACAAACACTTTGCACAAGTTGATAATGAGTCTTGAAATAATAAGCTATCAACCTATAAACAAAGTATCAGAAATGGAGAATACATGCGAGTTGGCCTTAGGGAGTTAAAGATCTTATTCAAACCCTCTGTAAATGCTAGCAAAGACGGGAACGACAAGACCAATCCTTCAACCGGCTGCCATGGCACTCGCCACCTTGAAAACACTTGGACGTATTGAACCAACACCTTGAATGGGAAGGGCAACCAACACGCCAAATACGCCGCCAAGAATGTCTCTTCCTTTAAACTCCCTTCGATACCAAGCTTCGAGAACAACGCCTCGTCCACCGTGGACCACTTGCCATGTACCCCAAAGGTTCCGGAAGGGTCATAAGTTGATTTAGAACAAACTGTCTTTTTCTCTTTACGCGGAGGGGGTTCACAATACCTCGTGGCTCTTTTAAACCAAAATTTGATCCACTTGTCAACAGGAACTTGAGAGGATTGATCATCGTTACTACTCTTTCGAAGCGAATGGTAAGCATGGAGCAGAAATTTGCAAGAACGAGGCACAAGTCTTCGTCCCTTTTTGTCAACACCGTTATGCTCCTTGGCACTTGGAACGACTTTGTCGTAAAGGAGTCCAACCATTGGAAATCCGGCAAAGGTATGCACGTTCCATAACGAAATAGACAACTTTCCGAAGGACGTTAGAAGAGTGTTAGTGGATGGGCACCACACTTCGCAGAATGCCTAGGATGTCGGGAATTGCAGTCGTAAGTGAACAATGAGGCATACACGGCATCATATACTTGAGCTGCAACTAGCTTCTGCTCACACCGGTTGAGTACGTCTTCCGTTCACTCCTAAAATCCTTTGATGTAGCGGAACTCACCGGCAAAGTGAATGTTGTCGCCCCACCTGGCTTTCCCTTCAATGATGCGGCGGCCTAATGTCGGTAGGAAACTTGGTTCGTCAGAATAACAGTAATGAGTCGCTTGCAAAGACCACGCCTTCGAAGTCTTACTCAATGAAACTTCTTGAGACCATTGTACCGTCTGAAGTGGATGCGTCAATCTCGGCCGTTGCTTGCATATCGACCGATAAGAGGAGCGTGAGTCGTCAAAATTGTTCCATTCTCCACGAGTTGACTTTCATCAACAAGAATTACTAAGTTTTGTTGACTGGAGAAAGGAAACTCGTCTTTGAAGTAAACCATGTCGCAACCTATCAATGCACAAAGAATAGATTTAATTGAGTTAGTGGAAAAAAAAACTCAAATAGATTTATGACATACCATTTGTAAAGCACATAGGAATATGTCAAATAAAAGTTATAGTCAATATCAAATTAAACGTTGACTATTATCTTCTTGATTACAAGGTCTATTTCCTAGTTGTTGCAGTATTGTGGAAAAATATGCTATGCCCTTTGATGGATCTCTCTTCAATACATGAATTGAAGTAAAAAAAAAGAACAAAAAGAGGAAGAAGAGAAAAAAGGAATTATTACAGAACCAGCTGGAAGCAACTAAAATATATGATGTGGGTGAGTTTAAATTCTATGAAGTGCTTTTGTAGGAATTCAAGGGTACATGAAATAATATCCAACAGGCCCAAATAATGCACAAATTCATGTTAAGACCCATGGGACAATTTTCTCCAAGCTAGGAATTCAGAATTTCTTAAAACAACACATGGGTCAAAGTTTGACTACAAAGCATTGACTCATAAATGTTTTATTGAAAGATTGTCTATTCCAGATAATTTAAGAGCAACATGATAAAGCCTTTCAAATCAAGTACATTTTGTGGGTATTTCGATCAAGCAATTTCCTCATGCTCTAGCGCAATTATTTTTCTTTAAAGGAAGAAGAGCTTAATTGTGAAAATGATGTAGAAGTGGAAGTTAAACAGAATAGAAATTTCAGAGAGCATCATAAGTTGACCTATGATTTATCATCCAAGAAATGATTCAAGTTGGAGAGAAATGCAAATCCATGAATTGCAAGTATACAATAATCAAAAGCAAAACCAAAGGGATGATTCTGAGCAAAGAAAGAAGAAAATCAAAGAAAAAACGTGAAGGAAAAAGAGACGAAACTGAAACCACAATTACCGTAGATCTTCGAGTCAACTTCAAAAGGGAAATTAGAGCTTCAAGTTCTTCAAATCTCCAAAAGAATTTCTGCAGAAATTCATTAAAACATTAGCACGAACACCTTGTGAGCATGATGAAAAACTGAAGAGAAAAAAAAAAAAAGGCCAATGAAGCATAGCACAGATTCCACCAACTACCGAATTCGTGTTGTTGGGTTAATGTCAAAGAAGGTCCATATATATACTTGATCAAAAGGTTGAGTTCTAATAGGATTCATGGTTTGGAGTTATAGTTTTAGAATCTCATTGTCAAAAGGTTGTTAGAATCTCATTGACAAAGATTGTCAGTAGACCCATTATGGAAGAATTCATTTTCATGGCCCATAATTACCAACATCACAAGGAATCCGATTTGCATTTTCCTTCAAACAAGTTTATGATTGTGGAAATCCAACAAAATTCGATTCATTCTTCTTCTTCTTCTACTTCTTTTTTTCGCGACTCATTCACTTTGAAAGTTATATTTTCAAGCATATATTCGTGAACGAGTCTCAAGGGGGCATTTGTAGACAAATTAATTTTTTAGCCAATCAAATGACGATAAGTGCAAATATATATTATTTATCAATTATATTCTATTTTTCTATTTACATTCTGGAATTTACTAAATTAATTCTAAATATAAATAGTTAATTTAATTGATATTATAATATATATTTCGTCATCAAATCGACGGCTGACAAGTGTGAAATTGAGGTGTTTCGACAAATCAAATCAAGACGAATATTTTTTTATTAACTCTTTGAAAATACAAAATTTAAAGAGATAATATCAAAATCGACCAATCATGTCTTCCCAAATATTTAATGTATTATCTCTTTAAATTAAAATAAAGAGATAATATAAAATAAATATTCAAGTTTACCACAACTCTACCTCTTTGACAGCTATATAAAGGGATCATTGGAACTCATTCAAAACACAGACATACAATTAAAGATACAAGCAAGAGAGCATTCAAGAAGTTTCAAAATCCTCTCACGCAAATCAAGAAAGATCCACGGCGTTCAAGGCAAGATTCAAGGCATTTGTTGCGGAAATCGTTCAAAATCAGTGTTTAATTCGACAAGAAGTCGGAAGACCGGCGACTTAACATTATCAAGAGATAAATCCACCTTGGCTGAAGATCAAAGTGTCAAATCCACCAAGAAATATCTCAAATTCAACTCAAATATCTTCAAGTTCATAGAGTTTAATTCGGGAATAAGTCAACGACCCTCGAATTAACGTTATTCAAAGTCAAAGTCAACATCAAAGGAGATCAAACGTTAAGTTTCACCTCCGAAGTTGTCGAAGTCAAAGGTCACATTTTTTAGGAGAAGAATCAGAGGTTTTCAAGTAGAGATTTCGCACCAACAAATACTCAATCAAATTCAAGAAATTTATTTGTAACATTTTCTTGTTTCGTTAAATTCAGGAACACGAAAATTTATTTACAAGCATCATCACTCCATGTTCTTTGTATAGACGTCCCTTCCGTCATCTTAGCTCCAAACATGCCTTCGCTATATTATATCCTACATGTCGGTCTGGGACCGCATAGACATTATGCAAACGAAGCATAGTTGAGCCACATCATGCTTGTCGTACTGCTTCTAGATCTCGCTTATCATCGAGTTCAGTACGATATTGTGGACTTGCCAGCGGTCGTCCTTCAACTTATTGAATGCTAAACATTGCTTTAGTTGTCGACCCATCCAGCAAGAGTTGAGGAACGTCATCATCCGGCATGTGAGTTAAGGTTTTAGAAATCTAATACCATCTTAAGATTTCACAGCCAATTCGTGTAGTTGGTTCCATTTAATAGGCCTCTAGTATTGCAGTTAGTGGATACTTAGACATTCACAATATATATAAAGTAGAAAATACTAAGCAAAACGAAGTAATATTAAACTTAAGACTCAGTCTTTAGTCCTTAACCTCTCCCACTATTTCTACGATAGCCCATCACTCTCAAATGGGGTTTCAGAAAATGGATTCCTAGTGGGCTTGGGGTCCACAAGCGACATTCTCCAAACCCCGCTTTTACGATTCGCATGAAAAATAACCTTGTGGGAGGTATTCTATACCATTCTCGTCCAACGGGATCCCCAAGTTATTTTGCCTCGCCTTTTCACGTGATCTCGAGGACTCCAAGCGAATCACGTTACTCGGCGTTAAACCCAACCCATCAACCGAATCATAGCACTCTCTGTCGCCCCCACGGCTCGTGAGACAGGAAAACAAGAGTGTATTCACTTCGTTCACAACAAATGTGTACCTTATTTTTAGGGCAAAAAGACGTCCCACGACTCGTGAGACCATGCAATTTGTTTGAAACTAGATTCCTCACTTTGTTGTGGATGGAAGGCTTGGACGAACAACTTAGGTTTTAGTCCATTTATTAGGGGTCTAATATTTTAGCTTGGTCCAACCAAGTTGAGAGTTTTAATGGAACGAGACCTCATCACATAATAAGTATTTTGCATGCGTAATTGTAGGAATATTCTAAGCATAAATGTAAACATAAATGAAGCATATAGAATACTCAGAGCATATAAAACGCATCACATGCCAAATAAAACCTAGCACGCCCCTGTAGGATGATTACAAGCCCAAACCTATATGACACACTGAGCCCGCAGTAGATCTATGGTCAATCTAAGGGTATGCCTACACTATTACAAGATTTTTATAACCCATTACATGCAATGGGTCTTGTAAGTCCTCTAAATCTTTTTGGGCTCTCTATCGTGGGCCTACACTGGGCCTCTTCTCCATGGATCCTCCGTGGGTCACCCGATGGCCTCCTCCATGGGCCTCCAACGCCTTGGGCTTGTCTTCCCTTGCAGCTTTTATTTAAAAAAAATAAAACCTCTCCTAATCTACTCTCATTACATCATAAAAGAAAAGAAACCCCAATAACCAGTTGGGGGGAGTACATTAGGAGGGAGAAAGAAAACCTTATTATTTCAAGGCAAAAACGAGAGAGGGGAGAAGATGTAAAGAGGCACCAGGCCCCGACCCAACAAATAAATTTAATAAACCATACATGTCTAAGGGTTTTGTAATCATCCTTTGTCAATCCAATTAACTCAAATAGCATAAATACACATCTTATGTAAAACATGCTATTCAAACATTTATGATATCCCATACCATAAAATAAGTGCAGAAATTACATGCAAATATTCACACCAAACATTGGATCATGGTGCAACCTAGGCACAACATTTTTGTTGGAAAATCCTTTTCCATAGTTAACAAGCCAATATTAATTCTAGGAAATAACCAATCTCAACCAAAAATTAAAATGCCCCAAGTTAATCAATTCAGAAAAACTCCCAAAATAATACAGAAAAATTAGATTTCGGGAAATGCACAAAAAATGATGCTAAACTGGAAAACGGTCCAATCCTACAGGCCAGGCATGCGTGCTTTCAGGCGCCACAGCGTGCGCGCCCAACGCGCATGGGCCCTCGCCTGCAGGGCTCCTGCTTCCTACTGCGCAGCCTGCCTGTCGGTATGCCATTTTTCATGTTTTAACATTTTCCTTGCAACTTACTTTTCTTAAACAAAAAAAATCATTAATTCAAGAATATAACCACATTTTCAAGAATCCCAATATTCAACCTTTATGCAATATTAACACATGTCAAAATCTACGCATGCTCATGTTAGAATAGGTAACCAGAAAGCCAATAGATTTGACGTTTTGTAACCTATTTGACAACTTGATGTAATGTAATATTATGTAATGAATAAAATGAATATTCACTACCATTGGTACCTTCTTTGTTGTGGTCATTTTCCATATGTTAAATGGTTTTTTACATATATCATAACAAAGCCCACAGACCACGATTAACAACTCATGCAATTGGGCCACACATTAGATGGTGGTCATGAAACCAACTGATAAAGAGTTGGGTCTAAAACGTTCCAAGTCAAGGACCTCGAGACAGCTCATCGAGAGTCCTACAGAAACTTCCACCAAGAGTCGTATTCATTGGATGATTGTCGTGTTTCATCGGCGACAGGCGTGGGACGCCTATACGATCTTGGTGGGTTGGTCGACTGGTGTCGAGCCGATTGAACTGAATCGTGGGGATCATCATATGGAAGCCTTGGAGGCATGGTCGGTATGATTAGATTCCCCGATTCTGATAGTACGGGAGTAGTTCTCAGACTTGAAGAACCATGGAAGTCACGTGCACACTATGGTTGTAACTTGGATCCGGTGAGAGGTGATCATTCTGTAAGATGATCATTATAAGCTTTGTCTAGTGCAGTCGGAATGTGTAGCGAGGACGGTGGATTCCAAGAAGAGGATCTGGCCCCTGTCAGTATGTGACAGAGGTATCTCCTATGTACTGGGAGACACGTTCATGTTGCTTAAACTTGTGGCCACAGTGGTTGGTCGAACAAGAAATGGTTTCTTATGTTGATGCAATGAGGCATGCATAGTCTCGAGTATTAAGCATAGATGCCTAGTCAAGGATGGGAACCGACGCCCAATTCCATACCCTAGACTAAGGCCGGGAGATGGTAGACGGAACGATCGTACCCGTACAGAATTAGCGCCTAAATGTTCACGCCAACATTCACCTAGTCTCTAGTGCCATAGACTCTTGCTAGACGGCCACCCATGGTAATGGGCCCCTGTTGGACATGGGCTCAAGTCTAGCTGAGGGTGAACCTAAAGGGTCACACACAAATCACCGAGAAGGTGGAGAAATTGACTTGGAGTCAATTTCGGAGGATAATAAGTAATTGAATTACTTAAGGGGTTGTCCATTGGATGGACGAGCCGATATTGTATCGGGCCCTCGTTTAATCGGTAAATGGGATTAAATGGAGAATTATTTAAGTGGACCTTGATTTAAATGGGATTTAATTTTGGGTTCATTGTAATTGGATTACAGTGGAACCCGGTCCGTTAAATTTTGGCCCAAGAGGTGTGTTAATTCCACTTTTGGAATGAGAAGAAGTTGGACTTCTTCCCAATATAGGTATGGCCGAAAATTACCACTCTTGAAGAGGTAAAAATCGGCCATACATGGCCTTGGTGATGTTTACTTGTCCCTTTTGGTAAGGGACAAATCAATTCCAATCACGCCTCTCTCATTTGGTATGATTAAATCATACCTTATGAGATGGTAGGCTTGATTGATAAATTAATGGGATTGATTAGAATGTATCTAGACATCCTTGGATGAACCTAGACACATTCCAATAATCACATTAATTTTGTATATATATGAGTACATACAATCATCAAAGCAAGAGAATTCATTATCATCTTTTTCTACTCATACACCTATCCCCTTTGTTCTTCATTTGATCTTGGATCATTTGGAATAACAAACAAGTTTAAAGAAAGACATTAATTTAATTAGTGTTCTAGTTTCTTAAAACGAATCCTCTAGATCCGTTTTTCTCTAGCAAGAAAAACATGCATCTCTTCTGGTGTGGTCTGGACTACTCTAGAGAGTTCATATGTTTGAATTTGGTGAGCATTGTTAGAATAGGTGACCATGTAGCCAATCTTGGCAGGCGAAATGTAACCTATGTCTAGACAATTTCAAGGATTTGATAAATTATTAATGAATAAGAAGTGATATTCATTTGGCATTATTTTGTTTGTGTTCACTTTATCTACTTTATATATCTGTTCACTACACAAACAAAGCCCATGGACTGAAAACGTATTTCGGGGACTGAGACTATGCTCGGAGGTAGGTCCATGAAATCAGTCCCCCCGAATCAGTCCGAAAATCTCCAAGTTAAGGAATCTTGAAAATGGGTACCGAGATTCCCCTTGAGACTTGCACTAAGCATCTGCTGTCGTATTTCATCGACGGGTGACGAAGGTCGTCTAAGCAGTGTTTGTGGGATAGCCTGCTAGCGCGGGAACCGTCTTACGGAGGACCTTGAGTAGGGTCGGCTAGGTATGACGTGTGTTTCCGGTTCCAACAGTATAGGTCAAGTCCTTTGACTTGAGGAACTGCTGAGTTTAGTTGTATATTAGGGCTGTATCTTAAATATGGTGAGAGATTGCCAAGAAGCACTTGAGTAGTCATAAGCCATATCTAGTGCAGCTCCGGTGTACAGAGTGACAGTAGTTTCCAAGAAAGGATCTGTCTCTTGTCAAAAGACATTAACAGTTGAGTCTAACAAATGCTCTGTGTCTTGTCCCAAAAATCTGTAGCCACAGTAACTGAACAGAAGGGAAGGTTTTCCTTGCGGCGTTTAGTAAAGGATAGACCGACACTTATGTCCAAAATGGGTACCTGCATTTTCCGTGCCCTAGACCCTAAGTGGTGAGACCGTACACAGAAGGACAAGTGTACTGTTAGAGCCTAAATGTTCATCCCCTCAAATTCACCTAGTTTCTAGTGCCATGGACCGTTGCTAGATGGCCACCCATGGTAACGGGCGGTTTCTAGGAATCCGACCAAGTTTAGCTGAAAGGTGAACCTAAAGAGTCACACACAATCCGCACACATAAAGTATTTAATTTAGAATTAAATATTTAGAGAAATAGAATAATTAAATTAGATTTAATCAGGTCCTTAATTTTCTTGGAAAGAATTAATTCCTTTTATTGGATAAAAGGGATTTATCTAATAAATTAGATTTATTAGAAAATTAATTTAATGGGCCTAGAATAAATATTTACATTTATTATATTTATTTATTGCCCTTGGAATATTTAAATAGGGTTTTAAATATTCCATTAAATTAAATTAATGGTTGAGATTAAAAGGAGAAGATGGATGGCTAGGATTATTTTGACTATGTCCAATTACTATTTTGACTAGGTCAAAATCCTAGTGAAATTAGTCTTCTAGAGTTGGAGTTTGAAGAGGATTAAACTCCTCCGCTATAAATAGTCCTAGTCCTTCACCTTTAGAGAGATGATGAAACTTCAACACACACACACACACACACACACTCTCTCGATCTCTCCTCTCTCGTCGCCCTCTCTCTCCTTTTCTCTCCAAGAACATACTCCTTGTTCTTTTGTGTTAACAATTGAACACAAGGAGGATTAATCCCGTTAAACAATAACGTGTGATTGATCTGTCCTCTCCAAATAAAATACTTGTTCGTTCGCTAGCACGACGTACAAGATACGTGGACGGATTGTGTGTCACAATTTAGAGTATCTCACATACGAGATTTTGGAGCAAATCGGGGAACAACGCGAGTACCGGTTAGAAGAGGAAAACGACGAACCGGTAGGTCTCTTTTACGTTTTCGTCCTCTTCTATTTTTTAATCCTATGGTCTCCATGATTGCATGTATGTTTTAATTCATGAGATACACCGAACACCCGGGAACTTCAAGAGTACACCCCTTGAACGTGTTTTAATTTTCTACGAATAATGCATGTTTAAATTTTTGCAATTTACATGTATACCGCGCTTCCGCATTCACGCTATTTCCCGGGACGATCCACACGCCTTTCTCAGGCTTTCAAGCATTTTCAGAGAGGAACAACGCCCGTAACCGTACAAACGATGTAACTACAAATGTAATTTCGGTTTTACACTTTCGTAGTTTGCTTTTCATCTCTATGCTCTATGTAAAATATATGTTTATAATATTGTTACATCCTATATCGAACGCCCGGTTGAGCACCCAAGGGTACACCCTTTGGGATTTTGTGATCATTGCTTTCATTTATGCAGTTTTAATTATCTCACGCTTCCGCTCGCGCTCCCGGGCGGATCCGCTTGTCCCTTCGGCTCATGCTATACAAATAACCATGATGTCCAACATCATAAAAACGCAAAAATTAATGCAACACTTGAATTTTGATCATTGGTGCAACTATTGCAAAAATTAATTCTTGTTAGCAAATCCTTTCCTCATCAACAAAGCAATATTTATTTTTAGGAAATTTTAAATCTCAACCAAAAATAAATATCCCAAGTTAACGGGTTCAGAAAATGCATGAAATATCATAAAAAATGTTCGAGAAAAACAGTATCGAAAAAATAAGCCAAAAATGGGAGAAAACGATTAACGGCACCTGTAGGCCGCGGCGCGCAGGCGCCACTGCCTGGGCGAATAGTGCGCGCGCACGTGCGCAGGCGCCCATGCCTGTGCGCGTGGCCGAAACAGCGTGCGCGCTGTCCGCACGCGCCGGCCCCTGCCTGCACGCGCGGCCAGCGTGCTGCTATCGGTATGCGTTTTTCACCCTTTTTTGCTATTTTCATGCAATTTTCCGAACCACAAGACAATTCCAACCCAAGAAAATGTATATACTGTTAGAATAGGTGACCATGTAAGCCAATTTTGACAGGAATATGTAACCTATGTCTAGACAATTCTTTGGTATTTGATAAAATATTTATGAATAAAGAAGTGAAAATTCATATGGCAATACTTTGTTTACGTTCACTTATCTGCATTTACATTTCAGTTCACTACGCAAACAAAGCCCACGGACTGAGAAACGATTTCGGGGACTGGGACTACGCTTGGAGGTAGGTCCATGAAATCAGTCTTACCGAATCAGTTCGGAAATCTCCAAGTCAAGGAATCCCGAAAATGGGTTCCGGGATTCCCTTTGAGACTTGCACTAAGCATCTGCTGTCGTATTTCATCGACGGGTGACGAAGGTCGTCTAAGCAGTGTTAGTGGGTCAGCGTGCTAGGAAGCAGCTGACTGAGGTGACTCGCGGGAACCGTCTTACGGAGGACCTTGAGTATGATCAGCAAGGTATGACGTGTATTCCCGGTTCCAACGGTACAGGCCAAGTCCTTTGACTTGAGGAACTGCTGAGTTTACCTGTGCATCAGGTCTGTATCTTAGATATGGTGAGAGATTGCCAAAATACTCTTGAGTAGTCATAAGCTATGTCTAGTGCAGCTCGGGTGTACAAAGTGACAGTAGTTTCCAAGAAAGGATCTGTCTCCTGTCAAAAGGTGTTGACAGTTGAGTCTCATATATGCTCTGTGTCTTGTCCCTGAAATCTGTGGCCACAGTGACTGAACAGAAGGGAAAAGGTTTCCCTTGCGGCGTTTAGTGAGGACAGACCAACACTTAGGTCCAAAATGGGTACCTGCATTTTCCGTGCCCTAGACCCTAAAGTGATGAGACCGAAGACAGAAGGACAAGTGTACTGTTAGAGCCTAAATGTTCATCCCGAATATTTCACCTAGTCTCTAGTGCCATGGACCGTTGCTAGATGGCCACCCATGGTAACGGACGGATTCTAGGAATCCGACCAAGTCTAGCTGAATGGTGAACCTAAAGAGTCACACACTATCCACACACACTTAGTATTTAATTTGGAATTAAATATTGGAGTAAAGGAATGATTAAATTAGATTTAATCGGGTCCTATATTTTCTTGGAGAAATTAATTCCTTCTATTTGATAAAAGGAATTAAATTAATAAATAGGATTTATTAAAAGGGTTGATTTAATAGGCTTAAGAATAAATTATAATATTAATTTATTATATTATATTTATTCTTTTAGCCTTTTGGAATATTTAATAGGATCTAAATATTCCATTAAATTAAAATCAACGGTCGAGATGGAAAGGGGAGATGGAAGGCTAGGATTCGTTTGACTAGGTCAAATACTAGTTTGACTAGGACTTTGACTAGGTCAAAATCCTAGTCAAATTAGGTTACTTAGAGTTTGAGTTTAAAGAGGATTAAACTCTTCCTCTATATAAACCTCTAGCTTCCAACATTTATGATTGATGATTCTTGAAAAACACACACAACACACACTCTCCCCTCTCCTATCTCTCGTCCGCCCCTCTCTCTTTCTCTAGCAAGAAAATATATTTTAGTTCTTTTTGTTCATGGAACATTAGAACTTAGACGAATCGATACCGTTAATTGATAACGCGTTGTTGATTCGTCCACTCCAAAAATTATACACTTGTTCGTTGCTAGTACAACATGCAAGATACGTGGGTGGATCGTGTGTTACGATTTGGAGGATCTCAAGAACGAGGTCTTGGTGCAAAACCGGGAACAACGCGAGTAGCAGTTGAAGACGAAAACGACAACGGGTAGGTCTCGTTTAAGATTTTCGTCCGTCTTTATTCTTTAACTCTATGGCCTCCATGATTTCTTTAATTGTTTTATGATCATGAGATACACCGAACGCCCGGGAACCTCAAGGGCACACCCCTTGAGCATGTTCTTTAAAAGCATGCCTTTTATTTTGATATGTTTATTTTTACCGCGCTTCCGCATTCGCACAATTCCCGGGACGATCCACCGGATTTCTTTCAGTGGTATCAGAGCCCGGTTCGGTGTATAGGCCTAGGGTTTATGTACGTTATAAGCATGATACGTGATATTGGCATGCTTTATATTAAATCTTGATTGTTCTTGATTTTAAGCATGTCGATTTTATTGCTTTTAATTCGTGTGAATTCATGAATGTTGGTAATTTTCTATTTTTCTTGGGAAACGGGGGTGGAAAATTGAACGAAAAACGAGAAATGACGCAGCCGGCCAGCCGGGAGTGCTGGCCGCGCGCAGCCGCACGCTGCCGGCAGGGCAGACGCGCGCAAGCGCGCGCGCAGGGCAGCGCCTCCAGGCGCGCACGCACGCAGACAAGGGTGTCTGCGCGCGCGCCTGCGGCTCCGCGCACGGACGGGCCCTGGGCAGCGCCGCCAGGCGCGCGCGCACGCAAACGGAGGAGTCTGCGCGCGCGCGCCCGGCAGGCGTGCCCAGTGCGCGTCTGCGCGCGCACTGTGCACGACACAGCCGGCAGCCAGCAGGCCAGCGCGCGAGCAAGGCAGGGGAGCCTGCGCGCGCGGCGGCCTGCAGGCATGCCGGGCCGCGCATCGCGCTGCCGGCCAGATGCTCGCGCGCACACAGGCAAGGGACCTGCGCGCGTGCCGGCGGCGGCCTGCCGCCCCTGCGCGCGTGCAAGGGCTCAGCCTGCCGCCCCTGCGCGCGTGCCGGCGGCGGCGGCAGCAGCTGCTGCTGCTAGGGTTTCAAAACCCTAGCAGTATTTTTCTTTTATTTTTTAATTATTTTCAGTTTTAATTTTGAATTAATTCTGAAAACGTTTTTGGTTCAATTACGCCTATTTTTCTAAAGACATTATTTTAGGAGTAAAATAAATTGGATTCGGAATCCCGGGGTTATTTTACTTAAAATAATGAGGAAAGGTTTTCCTAAAACGAAAAAAAATATTATTTCCAATATTTGTGTTTTATTTTTTTTCACACGTTGTGCACATATTCATTAATTATTTTGGATATTTATGATTGGAAATCATATGTTGTGGGTATTATATAATTATGTGATTGGATCATGTGATTATGTGTGTTGGATGGAAATGGATGATCGCGAGCCCTAAGACCGGATGTATGGTTTATTTTCTGTTGGGCCTGTGTGCCTCTTTTACTGCTTTCTCTTTCTCTCTGTCTAGTTGCCTTGGAATAATAAGGCATTCTACCTCCCTCCTTATGTACTCCCCCCGGATTTTCGCTGGGGTTTCTATTTTTAAATATGTAATGAGAGTAGACTAGGAGTGAGGTTTCCCTTTTTCTTTTTTTTTTGTAATTGGTGGAGAAGAAGGAAGGACCACATGGAGAGCCCAGACGGGAGGCCCCTTGGTGTTTTCCATGAAGTGAAGAAAGAGAAAAAGAGACCAAGGCCCATCAGCATGATGATTGGGTTACTATTAATGTAATAGTATAGGACCAACCCTATATTGACCATAGATCCACTGCGGGCTCAGTGGATCGCATAGGATACGGGCTCGTGATCATCCAACAGGGGCGTGCTAGGCTTTAATTTTGCATGTGGTTATGATGATGGATGAATGAATTATTTATTTATCATATAACTGCTATGAATGGTTTATTTGCGCATTATGGATGTATGTGTAAATATTTATTTGAGATCTCGGTCATTACTTACTCTCACATTGGTTGGACCAATGTTAAAATATTAGACCTTAGACAAAGTGGACATGAACTCTAGGAGTTTGTCCATGCCTTCCAATCCATGGCATAGTGAGGAAGCTGCTTTAGGTCAATAGCGTGGTCTCACGAGTCGTGGCACGTTATTGCACTTAAAGGAAGCTGCATTATGTCATGAACGAAAAGCGGGCTGCTGCTACCTGTCTCACGAGTCGTGGGGGTACCAGTGGGTCCGTGGCTCGGTCGATTGGGTTGGGTCTAACGCCCAATTAACATGATTCGCTTGGAGTCCTCGGGATCATGTGAAAGGGTGAGGCAAATAATCTTGGGAATCTCGTGGAACGAGAATGGTATGGAATACCTCCCACAGGATCTTTTTCCATGCGAATCGTAAAACCGGGGTATGGGAAAAATCGCTGTAGATCCCAAGCCCACTTGGAAAGGATTTCCGAAAATCACGTTTGAGAGTACCGTGTTTTCGTATAAATAGTGGGAGGATTAAATGACTAAAGTCCATGCATTTAATTATTTTATCAAACCACCGTCTTTTATTTTCTGCTGATCGCGCGCTGTTTTCTAAAATGTAGATTTTAAAATGTCTAAGAACCCACTTTCCACCATTCTTGAGACAAACAAATTCAATGGAACAAACTACAACGACTGGTTGCGCAATCTCAGGATAGTCCTAGATTACGAGAACCAAGGCTACGTCATGGACGAGCCTCTCCCTAGGACCTTACCGGAAGGATCCACGCCAGAAGAACGTGAGACGTTCGAGACTTGGCGTAAGGATAACCGGAAGGTCCGTAGCATCATACTTGCTTCGATGACCAATGAGATTCAGAAGCAATATGAAAGGCTAGACGATGTCCCTTCCATTATGGCTCGCCTTAAGGATTGCTATGCAGTCCCGGACCGGCATACTAGGTATGTCGCGACCAAGGCGTTCTTTGGAACTAAAATGACAGAAGGATCCTCTGTACAAGAACACGGGGTTAAAAATGCTTACCCTGGTGGAAAAGCTCGAGGACCTAAAGGCAGGTCTCGATAATGAAACGTACATAGATGTGATCCTTCAGTCACTCCCACCCTCCTTTAACCAATTTATCGTCAACTACAACATGAACGCACTTGAGAAGGGCATTCATGAGTTGATCAATATGTTGGTGCAATACGAGGCAACGACTAAGAAGTCCACGCCTTCGGTATTGTTTGGAGGTGCTTCGACTTCTAATACGAAAGGCAAGGGTGCCGGACGTTGGAAGAAGAAGAAAGGGAAGGGAAAGACCGTCAAAGCAGCTACGAACACTAAGAGTGTTCCCATTGCCAAAGAGGGGAAAGGCAAAGCAAAGGGAAAGGTTGTCTCCAAGCAACAGTCAAAGGCATATGACATATGTATCAACTGCCGTGAGAAAGGGCATTGGAAGAAAGAGTGCCCCAAACTCTTCTCGAACCAAGGTATATATGTGATTGAGGTTAATATAGTCACTAGTTCTGCCTCTTGGGTATTAGATACCGGCTGTGGAGCTCACATTTACAATGACTTGCAGGTGTTGAAAAGAAGCAGAAAACTGGGTAGCGGGGACATGATCCTGAAGCTTGGGAATGGCAAGGCCATCTCGGCAGAAGCAGTAGGATCCGCCACTCTAGTGATTAGTGATAATATTAGCATAGATTTAGAACAAGTTTATTTTGTACCCAGTATGATTAAAAACATCATTTCCATTCCATTGTTGGACAATAGTGGTTATGAGTTTAGAATCAATAAAAACTGCTTTTATTTGATGAGGTGTGGAATTGCTCATCTACTTGGTACATTACATAACGGACTCTATATCTTGCAACAAACGAATTTCGTCCTCAATGCACAACATAAACGAAAATTAGATAATAACGGGAACGCACGTCCGTGGCACGCTAGGCTAGGTCACATATCCCAAGATAGGATGAAAAGGTTAGTAGACTCAAAGAACCTAGAGGTTGGGGACTTGAGCGATCTACCAACTTGTGAGTCCTGTCTAAGAGGGAAAATGACCAAGAGGCCCTTTGTAGGACAAAGCAGGCTTGCCACAGGTCTGTTGGACTTGGTCCATACAGACGTATGTGGACCACTAAGGACGCAGGCCCGAGGTGGGTTCTCCTACTTCATAACCTTCACCGATGATCATTCACGATATGGTTATGTTTACCTGATGAGGTACAAGTCTGAAACTCTTGAGAGGTTTAAAGAATTCAGACTTGAAGTAGAGAACCAAACCAACTGCAAAATTAAAATCCTTCGGTCGGACCGAGGGGGTGAATACCTTAGTACGGAGTTCCTAGATTATCTAAAAGAACATGGTATAATATCAGAATGGACACCTCCAGGAACATCGCAGTTAAATGGTGTCTCTGAAAGGAGGAATCGAATCCTGTTGGACATGGTTCGGTCCATGATGAGTTTTACCAAATTGCCCTTATCGTTTTGGGGCTATGCACTAGAAACGGCGGCCAAATTATTGAATTTGGCGCCTACTAGCACATTGACCCAAACGCCATATGAGATATGGCACGGCAAGCCTGCATCCTACAACTACTTGAAAGTGTGGGGTAGCCCCGCATACGTCAAGAGGTTAGTGGGAGATAAGTTAGAATCTAGGTCTAGCTTATGCAGGTTCGTTGGATACCCTAAAGAAACTGCGGGTTATTACTTTTATGACCCCTTGGAACAAAAGGTGTTTGTTTCAAGAAATGCAGTATTCTTGGAGCAAGGCTTCCCGGAGGATATCCAACCTGATAAGCTGATCCTTGAGGAATCAAGTGATGGAATCCAGCCATCAGAAGAAGCCGCGGAACCCTCACTTAGAGGATTCAGGATAGACAGCCGAAGGGCTGACCAACCTCGAGAAGTCCAACATGCTAGGCATGAAGGACAGCCTCAGGAACAGCCAGCCCCAGTTCCTGAACCACCAGCTCCGATACAGTCAGCGCCCATATTCACCACTGACGTTCCCATTCTCCGTAGGTCCACTAGAGAGTCCAGACCTCCAATGAGATATGGCTTTCAAGGTGCGACCGATCTTTTGGATAACGATCCTAAGACTTATGGAGAAGCGATGTCTGACATCGACTCCGGGAAATGGCTTGAGGCCATAAAAGCCGAAATGGACTCCATGAGCGAGAACCAAGTTTGGAGTCTCGTAGATCCACCGAAAGGTGTTAAGCCAGTGGGCTGTAAGTGGGTCTACAAGCGCAAACTTGGCATTGATGGAGAAGTCACACAACCTTTAAGGCTAGGCTTGTAGCTAAGGGATACACTCAACCATCCGGGGTCGATTTTGAGGATACCTACTCGCCTGTAGCCATGGCTAAGTCCATTCGGATTCTGCTCGCCATAGCAGCATGGTATGACTATGAGATATGGCAGATGGACGTGAAAACAGCCTTCCTCAACGGTTTCGTTGAAGAAGAGATCTATATGGATCAGCCGCAGGGTTTCACGGTCACTAGAGAAGAACAGAAAGTCTGTCGCCTCCAGAAGTCCATCTATGGCTTCAAACAAGCCTCCCGAAGTTGGAACATTCGATTTGATGAAGTAATACGGGGATATGACTTCATCAAAAATGAATCCGACCCTTGTGTATACAAGAAGGTCAGTGGGAGCTCAATAGTGTTCCTAGTGCTTTATGTGGATGACATTCTGCTCATTGGTAATGACGTCAGAATGTTAGGAAACACAAAAGTATGGTTGTCAACCCAGTTTTCCATGAAGGACTTGGGTGAAGCCTCCTACATCCTAGGCATCCAGATTGTCAGGGACAGATCTAAAAGGATGTTAGGACTCACCCAAAACTCGTATATGGAGAATTTCCTAAAGAGATATCGAATGGACAACTCCAAACGAGGATTCCTTCCAATGAGGCATGGGATCAAGTTATCCAAGAAACAGTCCCCACAGACTGATGAGGAACTTGAAAGGATGAAGGTCATCCCCTATGCCTCCGCCGTAGGTAGCATACAATATGCGGTCCACTGCACTAGGCCTGACATTGCATACGCTTTGAGCGTAACAAGCAGATATTAGTCCTGCGCAGGAGAGGCACATTGGAATGCTGTTAAGGGCATCCTTAAGTACCTAAGAAGGACTAAGGAAATGTTCCTAGTCTATGGAAATGGAGAACTAATTCTGGAAGGCTTTAGCGACGCTAGCTTCCAGTCTGATGACGATGATGCCAAGTCTCAATCGAGGTACGTATTCAAACTCAATGGAGGAGTAGTAGCTTGGAAAAGTTCCAAGCAAGCAACCATGGCTGACTCCACCACAGAGGCTGAATACATAGCAGCTTCAGAAGCTGCTAAGGAAGCGGTTTGGATGAGAAACTACATCCAAGAGTTGGGTGTGGTGCCTAGCATCGCCGAGCCCGTTGTCATCTTCTGTGATAACAACGGCGCTATAGTGCAAGCAAAGGAACTGACATCTCATCACCGTTCCAAACATATTCTTAGACGCTACCATCTTCTTAGAGAAATGGTAGGAAGAGGTGACGTCCGGATGGACCGAGTCAACTCGGCAGACAACACAGCAGACCCGCTGACAAAGCCTATGTCGCAGAGCGCTCATACGCAACATCTTGAGAAGATGGGGATTAAGCAAATGGGCAATTGGCTTTAAAGGTCAAGTGGGAGATTGTTAGAATAGGTGACCATGTAAGCCAATTTTGGCAGGAATATGTAACCTATGTCTAGACAATTCTTTGGTATTTGATAAAATATTTATGAATAAAGAAGTGAAAATTCATAAGGCAATACTTTGTTTACGTTCACTTATCTGCATTTACATTTCTGTTCACTACGCAAACAAAGCCCACGGACTGAGAAACGATTTCGGGGACTGGGACTACGCTTGGAGGTAGGTCCATGAAATCAGTCTTACCGAATCAGTCCGAAAATCTCCAAGTCAAGGAATCCCGAAAAATAGGTACCGGGATTCCCTTTGAGACTTGCACTAAGCATCTGCTGTCGTATTTCATCGACGGGTGACGAAGGTCGTCTAAGCAGTGTTAGTGGGTCAGCGTGCTAGGAAGCAGCTGACTGAGGTGACTCGCGGGAAACCGTCTTACGGAGGACCTTGAGTATGGTCAGCAAGGTATGACGTGTATTCCCGGTTCCAACGGTACAGGCCAAGTCCTTTGACTTGAGGAACTGCTGAGTTTACCTGTGCATCAGGTCTGTATCTTAGATATGGTGAGAGATTGCCAAAATACTCTTGAGTAGTCATAAGCCATGTCTAGTGCAGCTCGGGTGTACAAAGTGACAGTAGTTTCCAAGAAAGGATCTGTCTCCTGTCAAAAGGTGTTGACAGTTGAGTCTCATATATGCTCTGTGTCTTGTCCCTGAAATCTGTGGCCACAGTGACTGAACAGAAGGGAAAAGGTTTCCCTTGCGGCGTTTAGTGAGGACAGACCAACACTTAGGTCCAAAATGGGTACCTGCATTTTCCGTGCCCTAGACCCTAAAGTGATGAGACCGAAGACAGAAGGACAAGTGTACTGTTAGAGCCTAAATGTTCATCCCCGAATATTTCACCTAGTCTCTAGTGCCACGGACCGTTGCTAGATAGCCACCCATGGTAACGGACGGATTCTAGGAATCCGACCAAGTCTAGCTGAATGGTGAACCTAAAGAGTCACACACTATCCACACACATTTAGTATTTAATTTGGAATTAAATATTGGAGTAAAGGAATGATTAAATTAGATTTAATCGGGTCCTATATTTTCTTGGAGAAATTAATTCCTTCTATTTAATAAAAGGAATTAAATTAATAAATAGGATTTATTAAAAGGGTTGATTTAATAGGCTTAAGAATAAATTATAATATTAATTTATTATATTATATTTATTCTTTTAGCCTTTTTGGAATATTTAATAGGATTTAAATATTCCATTAAATTAAAATCAACGGTCGAGATGGAAAGGAGAGATGGAAGGCTAGGATTCGTTTGACTAGGTCAAACACTAGTTTGACTAGGACTTTGACTAGGTCAAAATCCTAGTCAAATTAGGTTACTTAGAGTTTGAGTTTAAAGAGGATTAAACTCTTCCTCTATATAAACCTCTAGCTTCCAACATTTATGATTGATGAAATCTTGAAAAACACACACAACACACACTCTCCCCTCTCCTATCTCTCGTCCGCCCCTCTCTCTTTCTCTAGCAAGAAAATATATTTTAGTTCTTTTTGTTCTTGGAACATTAGAACTTAGACGAATCGATACCGTTAATTGATAACGCGTTGTTGATTCGTCCACTCCAAAAATTATACACTTGTTCGTTGCTAGCACGACGTGCAAGATACGTGGGTGGATCGTGTGTCACGATTTGGAGGATCTCAAGAACGAGGTCTTGGTGCAAAACGGGGAATAACGCGAGTAGCAGTTGAAGACGAAAACGACAACGGGTAGGTCTCGTTTAAGATTTTCGTCCGTCTTTATTTTTTAACTCTATGGCCTCCATGATTTTCTTTAATTGTTTTATGATCATGAGATACACCGAACGCCCGGGAACCTCAAGGGCACACCCCTTGAGCGTGTTCTTTAAAAGCATGCCTTTTATTTTGATATGTTTATTTTTTACCGCGCTTCCGCATTCGCGCAATTCCCGGGACGATCCACCGGATTTCTTTCATATACATATTCAAGAATGAAAGCCTTGGGTAAGCGTGTGGATCATCCCGGGAATAGCGTGAATGCGGAAGCACGGTATAATTTAAATTACAAAATTTAAACATGCATAACAAATATTAAAATTAAACTCGTTCAACGGGTGTGCCCTTGAAATTCCCCGGTGTTCGGTGTATCTCATGAATTATAAACATGCATAAGAATCATGGAGGCCATAGGTTTGTAAAATAGAGAAGACGAAAAACGTAAACGGAAACCTACCGATTCGTCATTTTTCCCTTCTAACCGGTACTCGCGTTGTTCCCCGATTTGCTCCAAAATCTCGTATGGGAGACCCTCTAATTCGTGACACGCAATCCGCCCACTGAAAGCCTATAAGAGGCGTGTGGATCGTCCCGGGGAATAGCCCGAACGCGGAAGCACGGTATAAATTTAAATTACATAATTTAAACATGCTTTATACGTAGAAAATAAAGAACACGTTCAAGGGGTGTGCCCTTGAAGTTCCCGGGTGTTTGGTGTATCTTATGAATTAAACTACATACAAACAATCGTGGAGGCCATAGGATTTGAAAATAAAGAAGAGACAAAAACGTAAAAAAGGGAATTACCGGTTCGTCGTTTTCCTCTTCTAACCGGTACTCGCGTTGTTCCCCGATTTGCACCAAAATCTCGTATGTGAGATTCTCTAAAATCGTGACACGCAATCCGCCCACGTATCTTGCACGTCGTGCTAGAGAACGAATAAGTATTTATTTGGAGAGGACGGATCAATCACACGTTATTACTTAACGGGATTAATCCTCCTTTTGTTCAATTGTTAAAACAAAAGAACAAAGCTTGGAGAGAGAGAGAGAGAGTGGCGGACGAGAGAGAGGAAACCGAGAGAGAGTGTGTGTTATGTGTATGTTGGAGTTTCATCATCTCTCTTATGGTGAGGAGCTAGGACTATATATAGAGGAGGAGTTTAATCCTCTTCAAACTCCAACTCTAAAGAAGACTAATTTGACTAGGATTTTGACCTAGTCAAAGTCCTAGTCAAAGTAGTAATTTGACATAGTCAAATTAATCCTAGCCATCCATCTCTCCTTTTAATCTCAACCATTAATTTAATTTAATGTAATATTTAAAAACTATTTAAATATTCCAAGGGCTATAAATAAAATATAGTAACTATAAATATTTATTCAAGGCCAATTCAATTAATTTTCCAATAAATCTAATTTATTAGATTAATCCTTTTTTATCTAATAAAAGGAATTAATTCTCTCCAAGAAAATTAAAGGACCCGATTAAATCAAATTTAATCGTTCCATTTCTTCAAATATTTAATTCTAAATTAAATACTTAATTTGTGCGGATTGTGTGTGACTCTTTAGGCTCACCTTTCAGCTAGACTAGGTCGGATTCCTAAAATCCGCCCGTAACCATGGGTGGCCATCTAACAACGGTCCATGGTACTAGAGACTAGGTGAATGTACGGGGATGAACATTTAGGCTCTAACAGTACAGTTGTCCTTCCGTCTACGGTCTCACCACTTAGGGTTAGGGCACGGAGAATGCAGGTACCCATTTTGGACCTAAGTGACGGTCTGTCCTTACTAAACACCGCAAGGGAAACCTTCCCTTCTGTTCAGTTACTGTGGCCATAGATTTTAGGGACAAGACACAGAGCATATGTGAGACTCGACTGTCAATACCTTTTGACAGGAGACAGATCCTTTCTTGGAAGCTACTGTCACTCTGTACATCGGAGCAGCAATCTCTCACCATATCTAAGATACAGCCCTGATATATAGGTAAACTCAGCAGTTCCTCAAGTCAAAGGACTTGACCTGTACTACTCAAGGTCCTCCGTAAGACGGTTCCCGCGAGTCACCTCAGTCAGCTGCTCCCTAGCAGGCTAACCCACTAACACTGCTTAGACGACCTTCGTCACCCGTCGATGAAATACGACAGTAGATGCTTAGTGAAAGTCTCAAGGGGAATCTCGATACCCATTTTCGAGATTCCTTGACTTGGAGATTTCTTGACTGATTCGGCAGGACTGATTTCATGGACCTACCTCAAAGCATAGTCCCAGTCCCCGAAAATACGTTTTCAGTCCGTGGGCTTTGTTTGCGTAGTTAACAGATAAGTATAAAGCAGATAAAGTGAACACAAATAAAAGTAATGCCAAATGAATATCACTTCTTATTCATTAATGATTTATCAAATCCCTGAAACTATCTAGACATAGGTTACATTTTGCCTGCCAAGATTGGCTACAGTGGTCACCTATTCTAACACCCACGTATCTTGAACTTCGTGCTAGCGAATGAACAAGTATCTTAGGAGAGGACGGATCGATCAAACGTTGTTAATTTAACGAGATCAATCCTTCTTTGTTCAATTGTTAAAGAACAAAAGAACAAGAAACTATTTTCTTGGAGAGAGAAGAGAGAGGCGGACGAGAGGGAGGGAAAGAGAGCACGAGTGTGTGTGTGTGTGTGTTTCAAGATTCATCATCTCTCGACAAGTGAAGGGCTAGGAATATATATAGAGAAGGAATCCATTCCTCTTCAAACTCCAACTCTTTGGAAGACTAGTTTGACTAGGATTTTGACTTAGTCAAAGTCCTAGTCAAAGTAGCTCTTTGATTTGGTCAAACAGATCCTAGCCATCCATCTCTCCTTTTAATCTCAACATTTAATTTAATTCAATGGAATATTTAAAATTCTATTTAAATATTCCAAGGGCAATAAATAAATATATTAAATATAAGTAATTATTCCAAGCCCATTAAATTAACTTTCTAAAATCTAATTTATTAGATAAATCCCTTTTATTTAATAAAAGGAATTAATCCTTCCCAAGAAAATAAGGACCCGATTAAATCCAATTTAATCGCTCCATTTTTCCAAATATTTAATTCTAAATTAAATACGTTATTGTCTGCGGATTGTGTGTGACTCTTTAGGTTCACCTTCAGCTAGACTTGGTCGGATTCCTAGAATTTGCCCGTTACCATGGGTGGCCATCTAGCAACGGTCCATGGCACTAGAGACTAGGTGAATATACGGGGATGAACATTTAGGCTCTACAGTACATCTATCCTTCCGTCTACAGTCTCACCACTTAGGGTCTAGGGCACGGAAAATGCAGGTACCCATTTTGGACGTAAGTGTCGGTATGTCCTTTACTAAACGCCGCAAGGGAACCCTTCCCTTCTGTTCAGTTACTGTGGCCACAGATTTTAGGGACAAGACACAGAGCATTTATGAGACACAACAGTCAATACCTTTTTAACAGGAGACAGATCCTTTCTTGGAAACTACTGTCACTCTGCACACCGGAGCTGCACTAGATATGGCTTATGACTACTCAAGCACATCTTGGCAATCTCTCACCATATCTAAGATACGGCCCTGATGTACAGGTAAACTCAGCAGTTCCTCAAGTCAAAGGACTTGACCTGTACCATTGGAACCGGGAACACACGTCATACCTAACCGACCCTACTCAATGTCCTCCGTAAGACGGTTCCCCCGAGTCACCTCAGTCAGCTGCTACCTAGCAGGCCAACCCACTAACACCGCTTAGACGACCCTCGTCACCCGTCGATGAAATACTACAGCAAGTGCTTAGTGCAAGTCTCAAGGGGATTCTCGGTACCCACTTTCGATATTCCTCGACTTGGAGATTTTCGGACTGATTCGGCGGAACTGATTTCATGGACCTACCTCCAAGCATTGTCCCAGTCCCCGAAATGTGTTTTCAGTCCGTGGGCTTTGTTTGCGTAGTGAACAGATATATATAAAGCAGATAAAGTGAACACAAACAAAGTCAATGCCAAATGAATTTCACTTCTTATTCATTATTGATTTATTAAAACCTCAAAATTGTTCAGACATAGGTTATAATTCGCCTACCAAGATTGGCTACATGGTCACCTATTCTAACAAAGAAATCCAAGATAAAAATTCTCATGCAAAATTAAACGCCAAACAAGATCTACGCTAAATATTTTCCAAACGTAAATTAAAACATGTCAAACATGCTTGAACACACGTATAGCACATAGAAATTCTAGGCCTATACACCGAACCGGGCTATGATGCCACTGTAACGTGTGGATCGGCCCGGGCGAGCCGCGGCGGAAGCTATTAAAACTGCATAAATGTAAGCAATGATCACGAAAACCGAAGGGATCCGCTTGTCCCTTCACCTCATGCTATACAAATAATCATGATGTCTAACATCATAAAATGGCAGAAATTAATGCAAATTTTTCACTTGAATTTAATCATTTGTGCAACCATTGCAAAAATTAATTCTTGTCAGCAAATCCTTTCCTCATCAACAAAGCAATATTTATTTTTAGGAAATTTTAAATCTCAACCAAAAATAAATATCCCAACTTAACGAGTTCAGAAAACGCATCAAATATCATAAAAGATGTTCGAGAAAAATAGTATCGAAAAAATGAGCCAATAATGGGAGAAAACATAAAACGGCACCTGCCAGTCGCGGCGAGCACGTGCGCAGGCGACACTGCCTGGGCGCGCGTCGGCCCCTGCCTGCACGCATGCCCGGCCGCGCCCCTGTGCGCGCGGCCAGCGCGCTGCTGCCAGTATGCGTTTTTCATCCTTTTTTGCTAATTTCATGCAATTTTCTAAACCACAAGACAATTCCAACCCAACAACATGTATATACATTTTCAAGAAATCCAAGATAAAAATTCCCATGCAAAATTAAACGCCAAACAAGAACTCCGCTAAACATGCTTCAAACGTAAATTAAAACATGTTAAACATGCTTAAACAGACGTATAGCACATAGAATTCTAGGCCTATACACCAAACCGGGCTCTGATACCACTGTAAAGTGTGGATCGGCCCGGGAGGTTATGTATTTTAAAATGTAAAGCATAAAACAAATGGAATAAAAGCATACATCGAATCATGCATAACAGATCAAAGCGTGTGCCCTTGATTCTCCTGGGCGTTTGGTGAATCCCATGTTCAAGAAAGTGCACAGCATGGAGGCTTAGAATTTAGTGAACAAGAAAGGTAAAGAGGAAATGTTACCATCGTAGTCTTCTTCGTTCGGCTACACGCATTGTTCCCCATTTTGAAAGAATCGGTACGGCCCGGGAATACGGTGGAAGCATAAAGTAAAAGAAATTAAAAACAATTTCAAAGGGGTGTTCCCTATGAATTCTCGGGCATTCGGTGTATTCAAAAGCATCGTAACATAAGTAAAAATATGCTTGAATATGTGGCTGGAGGAGGAAATGAAAAAATATAATAATTTAAATAGGAACATTACCTTTTTCGTTTCACATATAGAACGACAACAAGCATTGATTCCCTTATTGTTCCTTTTTCCGTTTACCGTAGGATTCAAATTAGAACCCCTCTAATTTGTCCACACCACACTAATGGAAGAAAATCAATATCTACTGCTAGGTAGAAGCTAGATCAAGGAAGAAACGAAAAATGTATTACACTATTGATTAGTGTATACGTATTTCTCATATTCTCATCTTGAATCTAATTCAAAGAGAACTCAAAAATGGAGAAAAATGGAGGAATTTTCGTGGCTTAGTGGGAGGAGAGTGCAAGTTAGGAAGTTGAAAAGTGTATATATGTTGTGTGTAGTAATCAAATTACATACAAAAACAAGTTATTTCCAAAATAACTTCTACACACTATGCACAACATGTGCACCACTACCCATCATGGCAAGCCACATCATTGCTTGCATGGAGGATTTTCAACTTCTCTTCAACTTGCATCAGACCTTTGTGCTTGAATTTCAAGTCATGGATCGATTTTGACCGATCTTGATTTAATCAAATTAAATCAAGTCCAATCAAAATCCATGGGTTCCATATTAATCTAATTAGTATTAAACCTTTTTGAAATCCAAAAGTTTATTTAGTCTAATTATATAAATATAGCTCAAACACTAATTAATTGATTCAATCAATTAATTAAACCAAATCCAATAAATTAATCCAATTAATTTAAAGGTGTTAAGTGAAAGCCTTGGGTAGGAGTGTGGAACCTCCCGGGAATAGCGCGAATGCGGAAGCGCGGTATAAATTTAAATTACAGAATTTAAACATGCATAATACATATAAAATTAAAACACGTTCAAGGGGTGTGCCCTTGAAATTTCCGGGGTGTTCGGTGTATCTCATGAACTAAAAATAAGCATGCATAGCAATCATGGAGACCATAGGATTGGTAAATATAAAAGAGGAAGAAAACGTAAAAGAGACCTACCAGTTCGTCGTTTTCCTCTTCTAACCGGTATTTGTGTTGTTCCCCGATTTGCTCTAAGATCTCGTATGTGAGATCCTCTAAACTGTGACACGCAATCCGCCCACGTATCTTGTACTTCGTGCTAGCGAACGAACAAGTATTTTATTTGGAGAGGATGGATCAATCACACGTTATTGTTTAACGGGATTAATCCTCCTTTTGTTCAATTGAACACAAAAGAACAAGAAGACATCTTGGAGAGAGAGAGGAGAGAAGTGGACGAGAGAGAGGGAGAGGCACACGAGTTCTAGTGTGTGTGTGTGTGTGTTGAAGAATCATCATCCCTCTAAAGGTGAAAGGCTAGGAGTAATATATATAGAGGAGGAGTTTGATCCTCTTCAAACTCCAGCTCTAAGAAAACTAATTTGATTAGGATTTTGACCTAGTCAAAGTCCTAGTCAAAGTAGTAATTTGACCTAGTCAAATTAATCCTAGCCATCCATCTCTCCTTTTAATCTCAACCATTAATTTAATTTAATGGAATATTTAAAAACCTATTTAAATATTCCAAGGGCAATAAATAAATATATAAAATATAATTATTTATTCTAAGCCTATTAAATTAATTTTCTAATAAATCTAATTTATTAGATAAATTCCTTTTATCCAATAAAAGGAATTAATTCTCTCCAAGAAAATTAAGGACCCGATTAAATCCAATTTAATCATTCCATTTCTCCAAATACTTAATTGTAAATTAAATACTTTAATGTGTGCAGATAGTGTGTGACTCTTTAGGTTCACCTTCAGCTAGACTTGATCGGATTCCTAGAATCCGCCCGGTACCATAGGTGGCCATCTAGCAATGGTCCATGGCACTAGAGACTAGGTGAATGTACGGGGATGAACATTTAGGCTCTGACAATACACTTGTCCTTCCTCTACGGTCTCACCATTTAGGGTCTAGGGCACGAAAAATGTAGGTACCCATTTTGGACCTAAGTGTCGGTCTGTCCTTTACTAAACGCTGCAAGGGAAACCTTCCCTTCTTTTCAGTTACTGTGGCCACAGATTTTAGGGACAAGACACAGATCATTTGTGAGACTCAACTGTCAATGCCTTTTGACAGGAGACAGATCCTTTCTTGGAAACTACTGTCACTCTGTACACTGGAGTTGCACTAGACATGGCTTATGACTATTCAAGTACTTCTTGGCAATCTCTCACCATATCTAAGATACAGCCCTGATATACAGGTAAACTCAGCAGTTCCTCAAGTCAAAGGACTTGACATGTACTGTTGGAACCAGGAACACACGTCATACCTAACTGACCCTACTCAAGGTCCTCCGTAAGACGGTTCCCGCGAGTCACCTCAGTCAGCTGCTCCCCAGCAGGCTAACCTACTAACACTGCTTAGACGACCTTCGTCACCCGTTGATGAAATACGACAGCAGATGCTTAGTGCATGTCTCAAGGGAATCTCGGTACCCATTTTCGAGATTCCTTGACTTGGAGATTTCTAGACTGATTCGGCAGGACTGATTTCATGGACCTACCTCCAAGCATAGTCCTAGTCCTCGAACTGTGTTTTCAGTCCGTGGGCTTTGTTTGCGTAGTGAACAAATATGTAAAAAGCAGATAAAGTGAACACAAACAAAGTAAATGCCAAAATGAATTTCAATTCTTATTCATTAATAATTTATCAAATCCTTGAAATTGTTTAGACATAGGTTACATTTTCCCTGCCAAGATTGGCTACATGGTCACCTATTCTAACAATCTCCCACTTGACCTTAAAGCTAATCGCCCATATGTCTAATCCCCATCTTCTCAAGATGATGCGTATGAGCACTCTGCGACATAGGCTTTGTCAGTGGATCTGCTGTGTTGTCTGCTGAGTTGACTCGGTCCATCATCCGAACGTCACCTCTTCCTACCATTTCTCTTAGAAGATAGTAGCGTTTAAGAATGTGTTTGGAACGATGATGAGATCTTGGTTCCTTTGCTTGCGCTATTGCTCCGTTGTTATCACAAAAGATGACAACCAGCTCGGCGATGCTAGGCACCACACCTAACTCTTGGATGTAGTTTCTCATCCAAACCGCTTCCTTAGCAGCTTCTGAAGCCGCTATGTATTCGGCCTCAGTGGTGGAATCAGCAGTGGTTGCTTGCTTGGAACTTTTCCAAGCCCACTACTCCTCCATTGAGCCTGAATACATAACCCGATTGAGACTTGGAATCATCGTCATCAGACTGGAAGCTAGCATCGCTAAAGTCTTCCAGGATCAGTTCTCCATTGCCGTAGACTAAGAACATCTCGTTAGTCCTCCTCAGGTACTTAAGGATGCCCTTAACAGCATTCCAATGTGCCTCTCCTGCACAAGACTGATATCTGCTTGTCACGCTCAAAGCGTAGGCAATGTCAGGTCTGGTGGAGTGGACCGCATATTGGATGCTTCCTACGGTAGAAGCATAGCGGATGACTTTCATCCTTTCAAGTTCCTCATCAGTCTGCGGGGACTGTTTCTTGGATAACTTGATCTCATGCCTCATGGGAAGGAATCCTCGTTTGGAGTTGTCCATTCGAAACCTTTTCAGGACTTTCTCCATGTATGAGTTTTGGGTGAGCCCTAACATCCTTTTAGATTTTTCCCTGACAATCTGGATGCCTAGGATGTAGGAGGCTTCACCCAAATCCTTCATGGAAAACTGGGTTGATAACCATGCTTTTGTATCACCCAACTATCTAACGTCATTACCTATGAGTAGAATGGCATCCACATAAAGCACTAGGAACACTATAGAGCTCCCACTGACCTTCTTGTATACACAAGGGTCGGATTCATAACCCCGTATCACTTCATCAAAGCGAATGTTCCAACTTCGGGATGCTTGTTTGAGGCCATAGATGGACTTTTGGAGACGACAGACCTTCTGTTCTTCTCCAGTGACTGTGAAACCCTCCGGTTGATCCATATAGATCTCTTCCTCAACGAAACCATTGAGGAAGGCCGTTTGCACGTCTATCTACCATATCTCATAGTCATACCATGCTGTTATGGCGAGCAGGATCGGAATGGATTTAGCCATGGCCACTGGCGAGTAGGTGTCCTCAAAATCGACCCCAGGTCGTTGCTGTATCCTTTAGCTACTAGCCTAGCCTTAAAAGTTGTGACTTCTCCATCAACGCCAAGTTTGCGCTTATAGACCCACTTACAGCCAACTGGCTTAACACCTTTCGGTGGGTCTACAAGTCTCCAGACTTGGTTCTCGCTCATGGAGTCCATTTCGATTTTCATGGCCTCAAGCCATTTCCTGGAGTCGATGTCAGACATCGCTTCTCTGTATGTCTTAGGATCGTTATCCAGTTAGACCGGTCGTATTTAGAAAGCCATATCTCACTGGAGGTCTAGACTCTCTAGTTGACCTACGGAGAACGGGAACGTCAGTGGTGACTGTGGGCGCTAACTATATAGGAGCTGGCGATTCAGGTACCGGGGCTGGCCTTTCCTGAGGCTATCCTTCATGCCTAGCATGCTGGACTTCTCGAGGTTGGTCAGTCTTTCGGGTATCTATCATGAATCCTTTAAGTGAGGAATCCGCGGCTACCTCTGATGACTGATTTCCATCACTTGATTCCTCAAGGATCAGTTCATCAGGTTGGATATCCTCTGGAAAGCCTTGTTCCAAGAATACTGCGTTCCTTGAAACAAATACCTTTTGTTCCAGGGGATCATAAAAGTAATAACCCGTAGTTTCTTTAGGGTATCCAATGAACCTGCATAAGCTAGACCTGGATTCAAGCTTATCTCCCACTAACCTCTTGACGTATGCGGGGCTACCCCACACTTTCAAGTAGTTGTAGGATGCAGACTTGCCGTGCCATATTTCATATGGCGTATGGGTCAATACACTGGTTGGTGCCAAATTTAACAACTTGGCCGCCGTTTCCAATGCGTAGCCCCAAAAGGACAAGGGCAATTTGGTAAAACTCATCGTGGATCGAACCATGTCCAATAGGATTCGATTCCTCCTTTCAGAGACACCATTCAACTATGGTGTCTCGGGAGGTGTCCATTCCGAAATTATACCATTTTCTTTTAGATAATTAAGGCACTCAGTACTAATGTATTCTCCGCCTCGGTCTGACCGTAGGACTTTAATTTTGCAGTTGGTTTGGTTCTCAACTTCAAGTTTGAATTCTTTAAACCTCTCAAGAGCTTCAGACTTGTACCTCATCAGGTATACATAACCGTACCATGAATGATCATCGGTGAAGGTTATGAAGTAGGAGAAGCCACCTCGGGCCTGCGTCTTTAGTGGTCGACATACGTCTGTATGGACCAAGTCCAACAGACCGGTGGCAAGCCTGCTTTGTCCTACAAAGGGCTTTTTGGTCATTTTCCCTCTTAGACAGGATTCACAAGTTGGTAGTTCACTCAAGTCCCCTACCTCTAGGTTCTTTGAGTCTACCAATCTTCTCATCTTGCCTTGGGATATGTGACCTAGCCTAGCGTGCCACAGTCGTGCGTTCCCGTTATTATCTATTTTACGTTTGTGTTGAGCGTTAAGAACGAAGTTCGTTTGTTGCAAGATAAAGGCCCATTATTAAGCGTACCAAGTTAATGAGCAATTCCACACCTCATCAAATAAAGCAATTTTTATTGATCATGAACTCATAACCACTATTGTCTAACAATGGAATGGAAATGATGTTTTTTAATCATACTAGGTATGTAATAAACTTGCTCTAACCCTATACTAATACGATCACTAACTACTAGAGCGGCGGATCCTACTGCTTCTGTCGAGATGGCCTTGCCATTCCCAAGCTTCAGAATCATATCCCCGCTACCCAGTTTTCTGCTTCTTTTTCAGCACCTGCATATCATTGCAAACGTGAGCTCCACAGCCGGTATCTAATACCCAAGAGGCAGAGTTAGTAACCATATTAACCTCAATCACAAATATACCTTGGTTCAAGAGGAGTTTGGGGCACTCCCTCTTCCAATGCCCTTTCTCACGACAATTGATACATATGTCATATGCCCTCGACAATTGCTTGGAGATAACCTTTCCCTTTCCCTTGCCTTTCCCCTCTTTGGCAATGGGAACACTCTTAGTGTTTGTAGCTGCTTTGACGGCTTTTTCCTTTCATTTCTTCCTTTTCCAACATCCGGCATCCTTGCCTTTCGTTTTGGAAGTTGAAGCACCTCCAAACAATACCGAAGGCGTGGAGTTTTTTGGTCGTTGCCTCGTATTGCACCAACATATTGATCAACTCATGAATACCCTTCTCAAGTGCGTTCATGTTATAGTTAACAATAAATTGGTCGAAGAAGGGTGAGAGAGACTGAACGATCACATCTATATACGTCTCATTATCGAGGCCTGCCTTTAGGTCCTCGAGCTTTTCCACCAGGGTAAGCATTTTAACCCCGTGCTCTTGTACAGAGCATCCTTCTGTCATTTTGGTTCCAAAGAACGCCTTAGTCGCGACATACCTAGTATGCCGGTCTGGGACTGCATAGCAATCCTTGAGGCGAGCCATAATGGAAGGGACATCATCTAGCCTTTCATATTGCTTCTGAATCTCATTCGTCATTGAAGCAAGTATGACGCTACGGACCTTCCGGTTATCCTTATGCCAAGTCTCGAACGTCTCACGTTCTTCTGGCGTGGATCCTTCCAGTAGGGTCCAGGGAGAGGCTCGTCCATGACGTAGCCTTGGTTCTCTTAATCTAGGACTATCCTGAGATTGCGCAACCAGTCGTTGTAATTGGTTCCAGTGAATTTGTTGGTCTCAAGTATGGTTGATAGTGGGTTCTTAGACATTGTAAATCTACATTTAAAAAACAGAGTTCGCGACCAGTAGAATTTAAAAGGCGGCGGAAGTTTGATAAATAATTAAACGCTTGGTCTTTAGTCATTTAATGCTCCCACTATTTATACGAAAACACGATACTCTCAAACGTTGTTTTCGGGAAACCTTTTCCTAGTGGGCTTGGGATCCACAGCGAATTTTTCCATACCCCGCTTTTACGATTCGCATGGGAAGAATCCTGTGGGAGGTATGCCATACCATTCTCGTTCCACGAGATTCCCAAGATTATTGCCTCACCCTTTCACATGATCCTGAGGACTCCAAGCGAATCATGCTAATCGGGCGTTAGACCCAACCCAATCAACCAAATCATAGACCCGCTGCTACCTCCACGACTCGTGAGACAGGTAATAGTGGTCTACCTTTCGTTCATGACATAGTGCAGCATCTTTTAAGTACGATAGACGTGCCACGACTCATGAGACCACACTATCGACCTATATTAGCTTCCTCACTATGCCATGGACTGGAAGGCATGGACAAACTCCTAGAGTCTATGTCCATTTTGTCTAGGGCCTAATATTTGGACATTGGTCCAACCAATGTGAGAGTTGTAAGTGACCGAGATCTCATATGTAAATATAAACACATTCATCCATAATGCGTAAATAAATAAATTTCATCCCATAGCAGTTATATGATAAATAAAAAAAACATTCATCCATCATAATAGCCACATGTAAAATTAAAGCCTAGCCCACCCCTGTTGGATGATCACGAGCCCGAATCCTATGCGACCCACTGAGCCCGTAGTGGATCTATGGTCAATCTAGGGTTGGTCCTACACTATTACATTAATAGCAACCCAATCATCATTCTGATGGGCCTTGGTCTCTTTTCTCTTTCATCTCTTTATGGAAACGCCTTGGATCCTCCATTTTGGGCTCTCCATGTGGACCTTCCTTCTTCTCCACCAAATACATTAAAAATAAATCCTCACTCCTATTCTACTCTCATTACATATATAAAGGGAAACCCCAGCGAAGACCCGGGGGGAGTACATAAGGAGGGAGAAAGAATGCCTTATTATTCCAAGGTAACTAGAAGGAGAGAAGGAGAAAACCGAAAGAGGCACACAGGCCCAACATAAAATTAAACCATACATTCGGTCTAGAGCTCGTGATCATCCATTTCCATTCAACGCACATAATCAAATGATCCAATCACATAAATATATGCTAACATTCCATGATTACCAATCACATCAATTCTCGATAAAATAAATGCGCCACGTATGAAAAATATGGTACAACCGTTGGCAATAATATTTCCCGTTTAGGAAGACCCTTTCCTCATTATTTGTAGGTAAGTTACCCCGGGATTCCAAATCCAGTAAACTTAACCTCCCAAAATAATGTTCTTAGAAAATAGGCAAAATTAAACAAAACGAATTTTCAGAATAATCCAAAAAATTAAGAAAAAAAAGAAAACTGAAAATAACGAGAAAAGCGACGGCGTCAACCGGCTGCCGCCACCGGCAGCAGTCAGCCGGCGCGCAGGTCAGCAGGTCCAGCCTGCTACCCATGCGCGCAGGCCCCTGCCTACGTGCGCGCAGGCCTGGTCGGCAGCTGTCTGCACGGCCGCGCGCAGGCTCCTCTGCCCGCGCGCGCACGCGCACCAGGCGCGCCTGCCGGGCGTGCGCGCGTAGACACCATCGTCTGCGTGCGCGCGTGCGCACGGCCCTTCCACCATGCAGTCGCGCGCGCGCGCACATTAGGCACGCCAACCGGGCGTGCGCACGCGCGCCTGGTGGCGCCGCCACAATGCGCGCGCTCGCGCGCGGCTTCTCTGGCCGCGTGTCCGGGCGCGCAGGCGCTCTAGCGCGCGCGCGCGGGCTTCCCTGCTCGTGTGCGCGCGTGCCCAGCCACCCGCCTGCGCCTGCCGCCCGGCCGCGCCGCCCAGTAGGCCTGACTGCGCGCGCCTGGCGCAGGCGGCCGCGCGCAGGCTGCCCTGCCTGTGCGCGCCCACCTTGCCTGAGCGCACAGCGTGTGCGGTCAGCCCGGCTGCCCACGTGCTGTGTTTTCTCCGTTTCGTTAGATTTTTGCCCCCCGTTTCCCAAGAAAAAACAGAAAATACCAACATACCAAATCATACGAAATTGAAAACAAGAAAAACAACATGCTTTAACGATAAAACATCAAGAAATAATTAAAACATGCCAAACACGTTTTTCATTCTCAAAAACACACACAAAACTATAGGTCTATACACCGAACCGGGCTCTGATACCACTGAAAGCCTTGGGTAGGCGTGTGGATCGTCCCGGAATAGTGCGAATGTGGAAGCACGGTATAAATTTAAATTATAGAATTTAAACATGCATAATGCGTATAAAATTAAAACACGTTCAAGGGGTGTGCCCTTGAAATTCCCGCGTGTTCGGTGTATCTCATGAACTAAAATAAGTATGCATAGCAAACATGGAGGCCATAGGATTTGTAAATATAAAAGAGGACAAAAACGTAAAAGAGACCTACCGGTTCGTCGTTTTCCTATTCTAATCGGTACTCGCGTTGTTCCCCGATTTGCTCCAAGATCTCGTATGTGAGATCCTCTAAATCGTGACACGCAATCCGCCCACATATCTTGTACATTGTGCTAGCGAACAAACAAGTATTTTATTTGGAGAGGACGGATCAATCACACGTTATTGTTTAACGGGATTAATCCTCCTTTTGTTCAATTGTTAACACAAAAAGAACAAGAAGAAATACTGGAGCGAGAGAGGAGAGAGGCGGACGAGAGAGAGGGAGAGGCACACGAGTTCTAGTGTGTGTGTGTGTGTGTGTTGAAGAATCATCATCCCTCTAAAGGTGAAGGGCTAGCAGTATATATATATATAGAGAAGGAGTTTGATCCTCTTCAAACTCCAACTCTAAGAAGACTAATTTGACTAGGATTTTGACCTAGTCAAATTAATCCTAGCCATCCATCTCTCCTTTTAATCTCAACCATTAATTTAATTTAATGGAATATTTAAAACCTATTTAAATATTCCAAGGGCAATAAATAAATATATTAAATATAAATATTTATTCTAAGCCCATTAAATTAATTTTCTAATAAATCTAATTTATTAGATAAATCCCTTTTATCCAATAAAAGGAATTAATTCTCTCCAAGAAAATTAAGGACCCGGTTAAATCCAATTTAATCATTCCATTTCTCCAAATATTTAATTCTAAATTAAATACTTTAATGTGTGTGGATTGTGTGTGACTCTTTAGGTTCACCTTCAGCTAGACTTGGTCGGATTCCTAGAATCCGCCCGTTACCATGGGTGGCCATCTAGCAACGGTCCATGGCACTAGAGACTAGGTGAATGTATGGGGATGAACATTTAGGCTCTGACAATACCCTTGTCATTCCGTCTACGGTCTCACCACTTAGGGTCTAGGGCACGAAAAATGCAGGTACCCCATTTGGACCTAAGTGTCGGTCTGTCCTTTACTAAACGCCGCAAGGGAAACCTTCCCTTCTGTTCAGTTACTGTGGCAACAGATTTTAGGGACAAGACACAGAGCATTTGTGAGACTCAACTGTCAATGCCTTTGATAGGGAGAGAGATCCTTTCTTGAAAACTACTGTCACTCTGTACACTGGAGTTGCACTAGACATAGCTTATGACTACTCAAGTGTTTCTTGGTAATCTCTCAACATATCTAAGATACAGCCCTTATATACAGGTAAACTCAGCAGTTCCTCAAATCAAAGGACTTGACCTGTACTGTTGGAATCGGAAACACACGTCATACCTAATCGACCCTACTCAAGGTCCTCCGTAAGACGGTTCCCGCGAGTCACCTCAGTCAGTTGCTCCCCAGCAAGCTAACCCACTAACACTGCTTAGACGACCTTCGTCACCCGTCGATGAAAATTGACAGCAGATGCTTAGTGCAAGTCTCAGGGGGAATCTCTGTACCCATTTTTGATATTCCTTGACTTGGAGATTTTCGGACTGATTCGGCGAGACTGATTTCATGGACCTACCTCCAAGCGTAGTCCCAGTCCCCGAAATGTGTTTTCAGTCTATGGGGTTTTGTTTGCGTAGTGAACAGATATGTATAAAGCAGATAAAGTGAACACAAACAAAGTAAATGCCAAAATGAATTTCACTTCTTATTCATTAATAATTTATCAAAATCCTTGAAATTGTTTAGACATAGGTTACATTTTGCCTGCCAAGATTGGCTACATGGTCACCTATTCTAACAATAAGCGCAATATTAATTAATCCAATTAATTAATTCTTGAGCCATCTATTCAATGGATTTCCAATAAATGATCCAATCGTTTATATTCTCATTGAATTAATTTAATCAAATTAAATTAATTCGCTTCTTCCAGAATTAATTCCAAATTAATTCCACTACTTTCCAGAGTGATTTGTATATGACTCTTTAGGTTCACGCTCAGCTATACTTGGCTTGTATCCAACACAATTGATTAGTTAAATCTAATTTAATTATTTATTTCTAATTAACCATTAATCATAAATGCCCGTCACCATGGGTGGCCGTCTACCAACGGTCCATGGCACTAGAGAATAGGTGAATGTTGGCGTGAATATTTAGGCTCTGAATTCTATACAGGTACAGTCCTTCTGTCGACCATCTCCCGACCTTAGTCTAGGGCATGAAATTGGACGTCGGTTCCCATCCTGGACCAGGGAACTATGCTTCAAACTTGAGACGCGCTTACTCTATTGATAAAGTTAGGGAACCATTCCCTACTCGACCAATCGCTACGGCCGTAGACTTGAAGAGTCTAAACCATCTCAGAGCACATATGAGAAATAGCTGTCAAATACTGACAGGGGATAGATTCTCTCTTATAACCCACAGTCCTTACTACATACTCCGACTGCACTGGACAAGACTTATAATGACTACATCAAAGACACGGTCACCTCTCGCCAGATCCAAGATACAGCCTTCATATGCATGCGACTGCCATGATTCCTCAAGTCCGAGGACTAATCCCGTACTATCAGAACCGGGAATTCCAGTCATACCGACCAAGCCCCCAAGGCTTCCATATGACAATTTCCGCGAGTCAGTTCAGTCAGTCGACTACCTTGCCAACTAACCCACTAAAATTACAAAGACGACCTACGTCTGGCACCGATGAAACTCAGCACTTACCCAGTGAATGCAATACTTAGTGCAAGTCTCTATAGGGCACTCGAAGCCCACTCTCGAGGTCCTCAACTTGGAACATTTCAGACTGACCCTCAAGGAGTTGGTTTCATATGTGCCAACCTATGCGTAGCTCAACTCAATGGGTTTAACTAATCGGTCGGTGGGCATTTGTTGTGACATTGAAACGCCAATGATTAATACTTACTTTATCCATCAGTATAATATTGCTTTGATAAAGACCAACGAATAGTTCCTAGAACAGCCAATCTAATTGACTTTTTTGGTCACCTATTCTAACAGTCTCCCACTTGACCAGAAAGCCAATTACCCATGTTGCTCAGAGCCTTCTAAGCATGAGCAATCTACGATACTGATTCGGTCTCGTGGGTCTACTATATTTCTCTGCCGAAGTGACACGCTCCAACCATATCACCTGTTCCTACCATTGCTGCCTACAAAATAGTGGTGTCTAAGAATTTTCCATGGATCTGTGATGACATCTCGAGCCCAAAAGCTTTTTCCAAAGCCTAGTTGTTCGCCTCCAAGGCAACTACTAGCTGGGTCGTGCTAGGCACCACATCCATCCTATGAATGCGGTTTTCAATCCAAACCACTTTTCAGAAACGACTTCCAAAGTCGCCATACATTCGACTTTCATAATGACATGTCGTGGTATCCCGCTTGAAACCTTTTCAAGCCACCACACTCACCATTAAGTCCAAATGTACATACGTATTGAGACTAAACATTATTCACATGATTTTGAAAGCTAGTATCGCTATAGCTTTCTAGAATCAACCCTCCACAAAATGTGCATCAAGGACACTTCTTTAATACTTATTCAGGTATTAAAGACTATTCTCAATAGCTATCTACTGCCTTCTCGCACAAGCCCAATAAGTGTTGTTTTGCCCAAAGCATACACAATATCAGGCACAATGCACGAACAACATTTTCATGCTGCCTAAAGCAAAGACATAGGGTATGTCAAACATCTAAGCTTTCTCATCAGTCTACCGTGACTAAGTTTTGAACAGCTTACCCCGTATAAAGAAATCCAATACCTCTCATAGAGAATTGCGTGAACAACGCTCGTGTTTCAGTGTTTCCTAACCTCTTAAATTCATTCCAAATGAATAAGACATTATACACTAAACACTTGGAACAAAAACTATCCTCCTACTGACCCTAAAGCCCGTTACCGATCGAGTCATAATCCATATGAACTCGTCAAAACGAATATTCCAGTAACACAAAATTTCAAACCCAGTTTGAATTTTTATGATGGATCCAATAGCTCTAAGCCATTGATCCGAACCCGATGTCTGAAAGACAAGCGGATCCGCCCTGGAGCTCGAGCGGAAGCGAGAAAAGCGAGAAATTGCGTAAATTTAAATCAAATTCAAAATACGCGAATCCCAAGGGTGTACCCTTGGGTGCTCAACCGGGCGTTCGATGTAGGATGTGTAAATATTAAAACATATATTTAAACACATAGGGCATAGATATACAAATGAAATCAATCAAAGCGTAATAAACTGTTACCTTTGATTGTTTAGCGTATGCTCCCGGCTACTAGCTTGTTCCTTCTCCGGAATGCTTACAAAATCCAATCGTATGGATTCTCCAAAGGTGATCCACACCACACCGGAAGAAACACACGTTCTTCTTGCTAGAAAATAACGGGTTTAGGAAGGAATCGGTTTAAGAGAAGAACACTATGAATTAGTGTTCTCTTAAACTTACTTTGTTCTTCTTCTTGATTCAAAATCAAGTGAAGAACACAAGTGTAAGAGAGGGAGGGAGCACGAAATTTTGAGAGAGAGGAGAGGATTTTTTTCTTCTCTTTTTCCTAGAAAAAGATGAATAATGAATCACTTATGCTAGGTGTTGTATATTCTAATATATATACATAATTAATGTGATTATTGGAATGTGTCTAGGTTCATCCAAGGATGTCTAGATTCATTCCAATCAATCACCATCAATTCTTCAATCAAGCCTACCAAAATTTATGGTATGATCAAATCATACCAAAAAGGGAAGAGCTTGATTGGAGTTGATTTGTCTCTTTCCAAAAGAGACAAGTCAACATACCACCTAGCATGAAATATGGCTGATTTTGCTTCCTCCAAGGGAGCATGTCGGCCATATTTAATTAAGGGAAGAAGTCCAACTTCTTCCTATTCCAAATTAGGAATTATTTCTCCTCTCGGGTATAATTTAACGGACCGGGTTTTATCATAATCCAATTACGACGATCCCAATATTAAATCCAATTTAATGTCCACTTAAATTATTCTCGTTGATCTTTTAATCCAATTAAAAGATCCAACATCTCAACGTCTCAACTTTCCATATTTAATCGAAAATCCAATTTACCGATTAAATGAAAGCCCGATACAATATCGGCACGTCCATCCAATGGACTTTCCCTTAAGTAATCCAATTACTTATTTTATCCTTCGAGATTGACTCCAAGTCGATCTCTCAACCTCCTCGGTGATTTGTGTGTGACCCTTTAGGTTCACCCTCAGCTAGACTTCGGCCCGTGTCCCACAAGGGCCCGTTACCATGGGTGGCCGTCTAGCAACGGTCCATGGCACTAGAGACTAGGTGAATTGGCGTGAACATTTAGGCGCCGATTCCGTACGGGTACGATCCTTCCATCTACCGTCTCCCGGCCTTAGTCTAGGGTATGGAATTAGGCGTCGGTTCCCGTCCTTGACTAAGCATCTATGCTTAATACTCGAGACCACGTATGCTTCATTGTGTCGACACAGGAAACCATTCCCTGTTCGACCAACCACTGTGGCCACAGCTTCAAACAGCATGAACGTGTCTCCGAGTGCATAGGAGATACCTCTGTCACATACTGACAGGGGACGGATCCTCTTCTTGGAATCCACCGTCCTCGCTACACATTCTGACTGCACTGGACAAGGCTTATGATAATCATCTTACAGAATGATTACCTCTCGCCAGATCCAAGATACAGCCGTCCTGTGCACGTGACTGCCATGATCCCTAAAGTCTGAGGATTACTCCCGTACTATCGGAACCGCGGAAAACCAATCATATCGACCAAGCCTCCAAGGCTTCCATATGATGATCCCCGCGAGTCAGTCCAGTCGGCTCGACCCCAGTCGACCAACCCATCAAGATCGTGTAGGCGTCCCACGCCTGTCGCCGATGAAACACGACACTCATCCAATGAACACGACTCTTGACGCAAGTCTCAATAGGACTCTCGATGCCCTGTCTCGAGGTCCTCGACTTGGAACGTTTCAGACCCAACTCTTAATCAGTTGGTTTCATGACCACCATCCAATGCGTAGCCCAACTGCACGAGTTGTTATCCATGGTCTGTGGGCTTTGTTGCGATATAAGTTAAACACCGGTTTAACAAATGTAAGATGAGCGCAACAAAGAAGGTACCATTGATGACGAACACTCATCTTATTCATCACATAATAATATTACATTCACATCAAGTTGTCGGATAGGTTACAAATTGCCAAACCTATTGGCTTTCTGGTCACCTATCCCAACAATCTCCCACTTGACCTAAAGCCAATCACCCATTGACCTCGAACCTCTTATTCAGATTGTGAGTATGGGCAACTTGCGACATGGGCTTAGCAAGTGGATCTGTTATGTTTTCTGCGGAGGTGACTCGGTCCAACCGAACGTCACTCCTGCTATCCATCTCTCTAAGAGATGGTAGCGTCTAAGAATATGCTTGGATCGTGATGAGATCTCGGTTCCTTTGCTAGCGCTATCGCCCCTTTGTTATCATAAAAGATAATTACAGGCTTAGCAATGCTAGGTGCTACATCCAACCCTTGGATGTAGCTCATCAACCAAACCACTCCTTAGCAGCTTCCAAAGCCGCTATGTATTCAAAACTCTATGGTGGAGTACGCCGTGGTAGCTTGCTTGGAACCCTTCCAAGTAACCACGCCACCATTTAGTCTAAATACAAAACCATACTGAGACTTGGCATTATCGTCATTCGACTGGAAGCTAGCGTCGCTATAGCCTTCCAGTATCAACCCTCCACCGCCGTAGATCAAGAACATGTCCTTAGTCCTTTTCAGGTACTTTTGGATAGTCTTGACTGCACTCCAGTGATATTGGCTAGTAGCTCAAAGCGAAAGCCATATCAGGTCTAGTGCACTGAACAGCATACTGTATGCTGCCTACGACTGAAGCATAGGGGATGTCCAACATCCTTTTAAGCTCCTCATCAGTCTTAGGAGACTGCTTCTTGGATATCTTAATTCCATGCCTCATAGGAAGGAATCCTCGTTTTGAGTTCTCCATCTTGAATCTCTTCAAGACTTTCTCAATGTACGAGGACTGGGCCATTCCTAACATCCTTCAAGATCTATCCCTGTAGATCTTGATGCCAAGGATGTAGGATGCCTCGCCCATATCCTTCATGGAGAATTGCATTGACAGCCAAGCTTTAATGGTACCCAACATCTTAGCATCATTCCCAATGAGCAAGATGTCATCCACGTAAAGCACCAGAAACGCAACTGAGCTCCCACTGATCTCTTGTATACACAAGGATCGGACTCGTTCTTGATGAAATCATATCCCCGTATGACTTCATCAAAACGTATGTTCCAGCTTCGGGTTTAACCCCTTTTGGTGGATCTGCTAAGGTCCAAATCTTGTTTGTACCCATCGAGTCCATCTCGGATTTCATTGCCTCAAGCCACTTGTCCGAATCGATGTCCGACATCGCTTCTCCGTACGTCTTTGGATCATTATCCAACTGACCGGTCAGGCCCAGAAATCCATACCTATCAGGTGCATGGGATACTCTGGCCGACCTACGGAGGACTGGAACAATATCAGTGGGAACCACTGGCTCAGATGTCACTGCGCCTCATGGGGTGCCTCACTTGATTCCTCAAGGAGCACCTCATCGCGTCGACTATCCGATGGAAAACCTTTTTTCAAGAACACTGCGTTTCGCGAGACAAAAACCTTTTGCTCGAAGGGATCATAGAAATAATACCCCGCAGTTTCTTTCGGATAGCCGATGAACCTGCATAAACTAGACCTCGAGTCCAGTTTATCTCCCACTAATCTCTTGACATATGCGGGGCAACCCCACACTTTCAAGTATTTGTAGGAGGCAGGCTTGCCATGCCATATCTCATATGGCGTCTGGGATACCCTTTTAGATGGCGCTAAGTTCAAAACTTTGGCCGCCGTATCAAGAGCGTATCCCCAGAAGGAAAGGGGGAGTTCGGTAAAACTCATCATGAATCAGACCATGTCCAACAGGGTCTGATTCCTCCTTTTAGACACACCATTAAGCTGCAGTGTTCCAGGAGGGGTCCACTGAGAGAGAATCCCATTCTCTTTTAGATAATCAGTAAACTCACCACTCAAATACTCTCCACCTCGGTCCGACCGAAGGGCTTTGATCTTTCGACCGGTTTGGTTCTCTACTTCAAGTCTGTATTTCTTAAACCTTCCAAAAGGCTTCAGACTCTTACCTCATCAGGTAAACATAACCATACCGTGAGTGATCATCGGTAAAGGTTATGAAGTACGAGTACCCACCTCTAGCCTGAGTATTTAGTGGACCACAGACATCTGTATGGATCAAATCCAACAGACCACTGGTTAGGGTACTTTGTCCAACAAAGGGTTTCTTGGTCATCTTTCCCTTTAGACAGGATTCGCAGATCGGTAGGTTGTCCAAATCGTCTATTTCTAGACTCTTTGAGTCCACCAACCTTCTTATCCTATCTTTAGAGATATGACCTAACCTCGCATGCCATATCTGTGCGTTATTATGATCATCACGTTTTCGTTTGTGTTCTGCAGTCATAATCCAATTAGACTGTTGAAGTATGTACAGACCGTTGACCAATGTACCAAGCAAATGAGAAATACCATCTTTGATAATGAAAAACCGTTTTTATTGATGGTAAATTCATATCCCTCCTTATCAAGGACCGGGATGGAAACAATGTTTTTAATCATGCTAGGTACATAGAAACAGTCATTCAGTACAATCCTAACATGACTACTAATGGCTAACTCTAGTGATCCTACGGCCTCCGCAGCAACGGCCTTGCCATCGCCTAGCCTCAGGATCTTCTCATCCTTGGTTAGCCTTCTGCTTCTTTGCAGTGCCTGCAGATCATTGCAGATGTGAGCACCACACCCGGTATCCAATACCCATGAAGCAGAATTAGTAATCATATTAACTTCAACCACAAACACACCTAGGTTGGAGAGGAGTTGTGGGCACTCCCTCTTCCAATGCCCTTTCCCTTGGCAATGTATGCAGACATCATTTGCCTTGGACCGCTGAGAACCACGGGCCTTCCCTTTCCCTTTGCTCGGTCCAACCGGAGCAACAGGGACCCCCGGAGCGCGAGCAAGGGCCGCAACCGTCTTCCCTTTGCCCTTCTTCCTCTTCCAGCGTCCGGCCCTCTTGCCATTCACCTTGGAGGTTGAAGCCTCTCCTATCAATACCGCCGGCGCCGACTTGTGGGTCGTTGCCTCGTATTGGACCAGCATGTTGATCAACTCATGAATAGACTTCTCAAGTCCGTTCATGTTGTAGTTTACAACAAACGGGTCATAGGATGGAGGAAGCGACTGGAGGATCACGTCAATGTACGTGTCATTGTTAAGCCCAGCTTTAAGGTCCTCGAGTTTCTCCACTAGAGAGAGCATCTTGACCCCATGACTCTGTACAGACGCTCCTTCAGCGAGCTTGGTGCCAAAGAATGCTTTTGTGGCGGCATATCTAATATGCCTATCCCGAACTGCATAAACCTCGTTCATGCGGAGCATTATGGCGGAGACATTGTCCAGCCTCTCATACTGCTTCTGGATGTCGTTAGACATTGAAGCCAGTATGATGCTGCGTAGTTTCCGGTTGTCCTCATGCCATTTCTCGAACGTCAAACGTCCTTCAGGCGTGGACCCCTCCGGTAAGTCGCTCGGTGGCGGCTCGTCCAAGACGTAGCCTTGGTTCTCGAAATCGAGGACAATCCTCAGGTTTCTCAGCCAGTCCGAGTAGTTCGTTCTGTTGAATTTGTTAGTCTCAAGAATCATGGTTAACGGGTTCTTAGACATATCTACATTAATGAAAATGTAAAGCAAAAATTAGCAGATGATGGTAATATTATTGTTCAAGTTGAAGACTTGGTCTTTTAGTCTTTAACCCTCCCACTATTTATACGAAAATCCGCCACTCTCAAGCGGAGTTTCGGAAAACCATTTCCTAGTGGGCTTGGGATCCACAAACGTAATCTCCATGCCCCGCTTTTACGATTCACATGAATAAGACCTTGTGGGAGATATCCAATATCATTCTCATCCAATGAGATTCCCAAGATATTTTGCCTCACCTATTCACATGGTCCCGAGGACTCCAAGCGAACCATGTTACTCAGTGTTGGGCCCGACCCATCAACCAAATCATGCCTCAAACTGTCGCCCCCCACGACTCGTGAGACAGGGAAACAGTGAGCGCAGTCTTTTTGTTCACAACAATAGTGCAGCTTTCCCCTAGTCCAAGTGTGCCACAACTCGTGAGACCACACTTGGGTAGTGGTAGCTTCCTCACCACATTGCTGTGGATGGAAGGCTCGGACAGACCAAAATACCATTTTGATCCAAATCCGTTCTGGGCCTAATATTTAATTTGGTCCAACCAAATGAGAGTTTGTGTATGACCGAGACCTCATCACATTATTGTATTTTAGCATGCATAAATATCCAATATTTAAAGCGATAAATAAATACGCCGCATGCAGAAAAACATAGCATACCCCTGTTAGGATGATCACAAGCCCAACCTATGCGACCCACTGAGCCGGCAGTGAGTCTATGGTCTGTCTAGGGTGGTCCTAAATTATTACAATAATAATAAACCCATTGTCATTCCAATGGGCCTTGAAGTGCTTCTTGTTTCACGCCTTGATGCTCCTCCTTGGGGTCTCCGGCTCCAATGGCTTGTTAAAATTAAAACCTCACCAATCCTATCTACTCTCATTACAACTGAAAGTAATACATTGGTAATAAAGAAAACAAGCCTTAACATCATGAGGCTGAAAATACGGGAGATGATAGTCCCAAAAACAAGAGGCACGCAGGCCCCACCCAACAGAAAATAAATAAACATTCATTCATCCATACACAAGGTCCAGGGCTTTGTGATCATCCCATGTTGATTCCATCAACTCACATAACATAATTATTCCAAATAATCATGCATAAATAACCAATGGATATTCCAAATACCCAAGTGATGTCCAACATCACAAAAGCATAAATATACAAATAATATGCAAAATTCAAATTTGAAATTTAATGGACATTTTAAACAATGCATCCAATGCATGTATTAATCCCAAATTAATTAAGCAAATTTAATTCAAGGAATAATCCAATTATCCCAAAATCAAAAATGCAAAATTAACATATTTTCAGAATATTGTGCAGAAAATACAGAAAATCGAATTTTCCGGAAAAAGTCGAAAAAACGGCACAAAACGGCCCAGCCGTTGTGCTGGTCGGCCGCCCGCGCGCACAGGGCAGTGCGCGCGCGCTGTGCCGCGCGCTGGCCCTCGGCCAGCAGCGTCCGCGTGCAGGCGCCCGCCTGCGCGCGCCACTGCCGGCCCGACCAAATATTTTTATTTTTTTTTAAAAACTATTTCAGCACAATAAAATTAATATTATTCTGAGAATAAGCATGCAATTTTAGATCCAATCTAACAAAATTAAGCATGCCAAAAGTCCATTAAATCCAAACAATTGAATCATCATATTATTCATATATTTACGTAATCTAACATGCCAATAAAGCCATTTAAAAGCAAGTAGATCATGCCAAACACATAGATTTATGCCCCTTACATCGAACTAGGCTCTGATACCACTTGAAGGACAAGCGGATCCGCCCGGGAGCGCGACCGGAAGAGAGAAATTGCGTAAATTTAAATCAAATTCAAAATACGCGAATCCCAAGGGATGTACCCTTGGGTGATCAACCGGGAGTTCGATGTAGGATGTGTAAATATTAAAACATATATTTAAACACATAGGGCATAGATATACAAACGAAATCAATCAAAGCGTAATAAACCGTTACCTTTGATTGTTTAGCGTATGCTCCCGGCTACTAGTGTTGTTCCTTCTCCGGAATGCTCACAAAATCCAAACGTATGGATTCTCCAAAGGTGATCCACACCACACCGGAAGAAAAACACACATTCTTCTTGCTAGAAAAGAACGGGTTTAGGAAGGAATCGGTTTAAGAGAAGAACACTATGAATTAGTGTTCTCTTAAACTTACTTTGTTCTTCTTCTTGATTCAAAATCAAGTGAAGAACACAAGTGTAAGAGAGGGAGGGAGCACGAAATTTTGAGAGAGAGGAGAGGATTTTTTTCTTCTCTTTTTCCTAGAAAAAGATGAATAATGAATCACTTATGCTAGGTGTTGTATATTCTAATATATATACATAATTAATGTGATTATTGGAATGTGTCTAGGTTCATCCAAGGATGTCTAGATTCATTCCAATCAATCACCATCAATTCTTCAATCAAGCCTACCAAAATTTATGGTATGATCAAATCATACCAAAAAGGTAAGAGCTTGATTGGAGTTGATTTGTCTCTTTCCAAAAGAGACAAGTCAACATACCACCTAGCATGAAACATGGCTGATTTTGCTTCCTCCAAGGGAGCATGTCGGCCATATTTAATTAAGGGAAGAAGTCCAACTTCTTCCTATTCCAAATTAGGAATTATTTCTCCTCTCGGGTATAATTTAACGGACCGGGTTTTATCGTAATCCAATTACGACGATCCCAATATTAAATCCAATTTAATGTCCACTTAAATTATTCCCGTTGATCTTTTAATCCAATTAAAAGATCCAACGTCTCAACGTCTCAACTTTCCATATTTAATCGAAAATCCAATTTACCGATTAAATGAAAGCCCGATACAATATCGGCCCGTCCATCCAATGGACTTTCCCTTAAGTAATCCAATTACTTATTTTATCCTTCGAGATTGACTCCAAATCGATCTCTCAACCTCCTCGGTGATTTGTTTGTGACCCTTTAGGTTCACCCTCAGCTAGACTTGGGCCCGTGTCCCACAAGGGCCCGTTACCATGGGTGGCCGTCTAGCAACGGTCCATGGCACTAGAGACTAGGTGAATTGGCGTGAACATTTAGGCGCCGATTCCGTATGGGTACGATCCTTCCGTCTACCGTCTCCCGGCCTTAGCCTAGGGTATGGAATTAGGCGTCGGTTCCCATCCTTGACTAAGCATCTATGCTTAATACTCGAGACCACGTATGCTTCATTGTGTCGACACAGGAAACCATTCCCTGTTCGACCAACCACTGTGGCCACAGCTTCAAACAGCATGAACGTGTCTCCGAGTGCATAGGAGATACCTCTGTCACATACTGACAGGGGACGGATCCTCTTCTTGGAATCCACCGTCCTCGCTACACATTCTGACTGCACTGGACAAGGCTTATGATAATCATCTTACAGAATGATTACCTCTCGCCAGATCCAAGATACAGCCGTCCTGTGCACGCGACTGCCATGATCCCTCAAGTCTGAGGATTACTCCCGTACTATCGGAACCGCGGAAAACCAATCATATCAACCAAGCCTCCAAGGCTTCAATATGATGATCCCCGCGAGTCAGTCCAGTCGGCTCGACCCCAGTCGACCAACCCATCAAGATCGTGTAGGCGTCCCACGCCTGTCGCCGATGAAACACGACACTCATCCAATGAACACGACTCTTGACGCAAGTCTCAATAGGACTCTCGATGCCCTGTCTCGAGGTCCTCGACTTGGAACGTTTCAGACCCAACTCTTAATCAGTTGGTTTCATGACCACCATCCAATGCGTAGGCCAACTGCACGAGTTGTTATCCATGGTCTGTGGGCTTTGTTGCGATATAAGTTAAACACCGGTTTAACAAATGTAAGATGAGCGCAACAAAGAAGGTACCATTGGTGACGAACACTCATCTTATTCATCACATAATAATATTACATTCACATCAAGTTGTCGGATAGGTTACAAATTGCCAAACCTATTGGCTTTCTGGTCACCTATTCCAACAATGTCCAACATCGCTTCTCCATGTATCTTTTAGATGATAATCCAATTGACCGGACAGGGCAAAAAACCTATACCTCTCAAGTAACTAAGGTATTCTGGTTATCCCTAGGAGGACTGGAATATAGTCAGTGGAACAATATAATTATAAATGATGTTTGCATTATTCTGCATTAAACCTGTACAAATCAGACACCTAGTCTAATTTGTCTCCCACTAGTCCCTTGACGTATGTGGGACCATCCCATGTACTCAAGAACTTTGTAGGATACAGGCTTGCCAAACCATATCCTATATGGCAACTTGATCATGACTATTAGAAAATGCCATGTTTCTCAACTTGGCAACCTTTCAAGTCCATGTCTAGATGGTTTAAGGTAATTCAGTGAAACCCCGATCGAACCAAGTTTAACAAGGTTCGATTTCTCCCTTATTAGAGACCGTTCAACCATGGTCCTTACATGAACGATTCCATTGAGTGAGAATTCCATTCTCATCTGGATATTCAAGAACTCTCACTAAATACACGCCCCTCGATCTAATCGAGAGGTTTTAGTTTTGCAACCAGCTTGGTTCACCACTCCAAGTCTAATTCCCGAACCTACACAAGGTCCTTAGACTTGTGAACCCTCTCTTGGTCATGTGTACTCAGTAACATACGAATGTCTAAATGGATCCAATCCAATAGACTTTTGGCAAGCCCACTTTGTCCAATAAAGAAGCTTTACGATCTTTCCATCTTATAGAGGACTTGTAAGCTAGTCGACTCAAATTGTCTATCGCTAGACTCTTTGAATCTTCCAACTTCGTCGTCCTTAACTAAAGAAAAAACCATCCTAGCTAATGGATGCCAAATTCGCAAGTTTATTTTGAGTACTCATAATCTGATTATGGGATAGTGTTTAAGGATAATTATGTATCCCACCTACAAGACAAGAATAACAATTCTTTTTCAAATAAAGCAATTTTATAGATCAAACGTATGTAATTCAAAAACTATCCAACAGTACATAAAAACATACTTCGATCATGCTAGGTTTCATAATTCCCATCTAACTCTATCCTAACATGATCACTGCTATGCTGAGCCTAACTAGTCCCTAGTCTTTTCAGCAATGGTCCTGCCATCGCTAAGCCTTAGGACCTGTCTTGGCTTTCTACTCATCACCATCTGCAAACCATTCTCAGATTATGATTAACTAGTATCCAATACCAAAGAGTAGAAGAATAATCATATTGGTACTCAATTCAAATGTACCTTCATTGGAGAGGAGCTTAGGACATTCCCTCTTCCAATGTTCCTTTTCACAGTAGTTAATGCATACATCGTGTGGAATCTATGACTTTGACTGCCGAACCCTCTTCCTCTTTCCTTTACCTCCGCCCAGCGGTGTAACAAGATCACTCGAAGTGCTAGCAACGGTTGATGTTGTCTTAGCTTTCTTCCTCTTCCAGTGTCCAGCACCCTTGCCTTTCGCTTCTGAGGTCGAAGCCTCTCCCACTAGTACTGCCGGTGCAGATTTTTCAATCGTTTCCTCGTACCGAAGGAACATATTTATCAACTCATTAAGGTCTTTGTCAAGTCCATTCATGTTATAGTTGACAATAAATGGGTCGAAGGAGGCAGAAAGAGACTGAAGGATCACGTCGATGTACGTCTCTTTTTCAAGATCAGCTTGGAGGTCTTTGAGCTTCTCCACAAGGGATAGCATCATCACTCCATGCTCTTCTACAGACGACCCTTCTGTCATCTTAGCTCCAAAGAATGCTTTCATTGCAGCGCATCTAGCACGTCGGTCCGAGACCGCATAGATATCTTGCAAACGAAGCATAATGGAGCCAACATCATCCAGGCTATCGTACTGCTTTTGGATCTCATTAGCCATCGAGGCCAGTACGATGCTGCAGACCTGTCGGTGGTCGACATGGAACTTCTCAAACGCCAAGCATTCTTGAGGCATTTGAAAGATTGCGTGGATCATCCCGGGAAAATTGCGCGAATGCGGAAGCGCGGTATAAAATAAAATTGCGGAATTTAAAACATGCTTTTAAAATAAAGAACACGTTTCAAGGGGTGTGCCCTTGAAATTTCCCGGGTGTTTGGTGTATCTCATGAATTAACAATATGTAAGCAATCATGGAGGCCATAGGGTTGAAAAATAAAAGAGGCGAAAATGTAAATCGAGACCTACCCGTTGTCGTTTTCGTCTTCAACAGCTACACGCGTTGTTCCCCGTTTTGCACCAAGATCTCGTTCTTGAGACCCTCCAAATCGTGACACACGATCCACCCACGTATCTTGCACGTCGTGCTAGCAACGAACAAGTATAAATTTATTGGAGTGGATGAATCAACAACACGTTATGAATTAACGGTATTGATTCATCAATGTTCTAATGTTCCAAGAACAAGAGAAAAAGGAAAGAGTTTCTTGGAGAGTAGAAGAGAGAGAGGCGGACGAGAAAGGGGAGAGTGAGGGCCGAAAATAGTGTGTGTTGTGTGTGTGTTGGAATTTCATCAATCCCTCAAATAACGCAAGGCTAGGGGTTTATATAGAGGAGGAGTTTAATCCTCTTTAAACTCCAACTCTTTAGAAGCTTACTTTGACTAGGATTTTGACCTAGTCAAAGTCCTAGTCAAAGTAGAATTTGACCTTGTCAAATTCAATCCTAGCCTTTCATCTCTCCCATTAAATCTCTACCATTAATTTAATTTAATGGAATATTTAAATCCTATTAAATATTCCAAAAGGCCAATTAAATATAATACATAAATATTAATATTTATTCTACGCCCATTAAATTAATTCCCTTAATAAATCCAATTTATTAATTTAATTCCTTTTATCAAATAGAAGGAATTAATTCTCCAAGAAAATATAGGACCCGATTAAATCCAATTTAATCATCCCTTTACTCCAATATTTAATTCCAAATTAAATACTAAGTGTGTGTGTGGATAGTGTGTGACTCTTTAGGTTCACCTTTCAACTAGACTTGGTCGGATTCCTAAAATCCGTCCGTTACCATGGGTGGCCATCTAGCAACGGTCCATGGCACTAGAGACTAGGTGAAATATTCGGGGATGAACATTTAGGCTCTAACAGTACACTTGTCCTTCTGTCTTCGGTCTCATCACTTAGGGTCTAGGGCATGGAAAATGCAGGTACCCATTTTGGACCTAAGTGTCGGTCTGTCCTTACTAAACGCCACAAGGGAAACCTTCCCTTCTGTTCAGTTACTGTGGCCACAGATTTTTAGGGACAAGACACAGAGCATATATGAGACTCAACTGTCTATGCCTTTTGACAGGAGACAGATCCTTTCTTGGAAACTACTGTCACTCTGTACACCAGAGCTGCACTAGACATGGCTTATGACTACTCAAGAGTATTTTAGCAATCTCTCACCATATCTAAGATACAGACCTGATGTAAAAGTAAACTCAGCAATTCCTCAAGTCAAAGGACTTGACCTGTACCGTTGGAATCGGGAATACACGTCATACCTTGCTGACCATACTCAAGGTCCTCCGTAAGACGGTTCCCGCGAGTCACCTCAGTCAGCTGCTTCCTAGCATGCTAACCCACTAACACTGCTTAGACGACCTTCGTCACCCGTCGATGAAATACGACAGCAAATGCTTAGCGCAAGTCTCAAGGGGAATCTCGGTACCCATTTTCGAGATTCCTTGACTTGGAGATTTCCGGACTGATTCGGTAAGACTGATTTCATGGACCTACCTCCAAGCGTAGTCCCAGTCCCCGAAATCGATTCTCAGTCCGTGGGCTTTGTTTGCGTAGTGAAGAGATATGTAATAGCAGATATAAGTGAACGTAAACAAAGTGTTGCCATATGAATTTCACTTCTTTATTCATAAATGTTTTATCAAACACCTGAATTGTCTAGACATAGGTTACATATTCCCGCCAAAATTGGCTTACATGGTCACCTATTCTCATAGCATTGACCCATCCGGCAAGGCCCGAGGAAGATCCTTATCCAGAATGTAAGTCTGGTTCTCGAAATCTAAGACTATCTTAAAATTTCACAGTCAGTCGTTGTATTTTATTCCATCAAATTTATTAGCCTCTAGTATTGGCGTTAGTGGATTCTTAGACATATACATTCAAAATGTAAACATAAAAACATTAAGTAGATTATAGTAATATTATGTTCAAGTTAAGACTTGGTCTTTAGTCATTAACCCTCTCACTATTTCTGCGAAAGCCGATCACTCTCAAATGGGGTTCCAGGAAACTATTTCCTAGTGGGCTTGAGGTGCACAAACGCAATTCTCCATGCCCCGGTTTTACGATTCACACGAAAAAAGGCTTTGTGGGAGGTAACCTATACTATTATCATCCAATGAGATCCCCAAGATATTTTGCCTCGCCTCTTCACATGATTTCGAGGACTCCAAGCGAATCATGTTACTCAGTATTAGGCCCAACCATCAACCAAATTAATATCTCAACTATCGCCCCCCCATGATCATGAGACAGGGAAATAGGAGCATATTCCTTTGTACATAATAATAGTGCAGCTTTCTTCCATTCCAAATGTGCCACGACTCGTGAGACCACGAATGGGTGAAAGTAGCTTCCTGACTACATTGCTATGGATGGAAGGCTTGGATTTAAATCAAACCATTTGACTTTTTAATCCATTAATGGGCCTAATATTTACTTGGACCATCCAAGTGAGAATTAAGTTTATTAGTGACCGAGACCTCATCATTAAGAAAGTTTTGCATGCTCGAGTTTTAACATTGAATATAAAGAGATGCATTCCAAACACATCATACATCAAATATTAAAACATACACCACATTCAAAAATAAGCCTAGCACGCACCTGTTGGATGATCACAAGCCCAATCCTATGTGATCCACTGAGCCCGCAATGGATCTATGGTCAATCTAGGGTAGCCTACACTATTACAAAATTATAACCCATTATCATTCTAATGGGCCTTGTAACACCTCTTCATTCTTTTATACTCTCCATCGTGGGCTCCATCCAACGGGCCTCTTCTTGGGCCTCCATCGCCATGGAAGTGCTTCCCTATATTTTATTTCAAAAATAAATCCTCACCAACCTAACTACACTCATTACAACTTTAAATAAGAAACCCCAATCATAAGTTGGGGGGAGTACAAAATGAGGGAGAAAGCAAGCCTTATTATTTCAAGGCTAAAAACGAGAGAGAGAATAATAAAACAAAGAGGCAAGCAGGCCTCACCCAACAAAAATTAAACCATACATAAGGGTCATGGGCTTTGTGATCATCCCCATTGTTTATCCAATAAACAACTAATACACATTTATATCAAATATAAACATGCCCAACAAATAAATACATCCAATACATTTATTAAATCAATATCCAATATCATCAACAACAACATAATTATACGCAGAAAAATATATATTAACCATGTAATTAAAAATGGATATCAAGTATCATACATCCAATATACCAAAAAATAATTATTTTTGTTTGGAAATCATTTCCAAATTAATCTAAGGAATAATTTAATTTTAGAAAAATCCAATTTAACTAAAATTAAAATTAGCCAAAATTAATCATTTCAGAAAATATGCAGAAATATGAAAAATCCAATTTTCCTGGTAAGAATGGCCCAGCCGTTCGAAATCGGCCATCGGCAGCAATGCCGGCCACTGGCGCGCGCCCCGCACGCAGAGCCTGCAAGCGCATGGGCGCGCGCTGCCGACCACAGCACAATGCGCGCGCCTGGCCCTCTATCGGTCGGCAGCTACTATGCTGCACGTTTTTTAACCCAAATTTTTTTTTCCAAATTTCTGCATTAAAACTGAAACTAAAACATGCATTTACAGAAAATTCAATTTTCAAAAAATGCATGGATATCCATAATTAAGATAAAAATTAACACATATTTTTCTAAGCACATAATCATGCTTGAAACATGCTTTCCGAAAACAAATTAAACATGTTGAACATGCTGATCACATAAAAAATGTTGTTCCTAAAGCCACGACACCGAACCGGGCTCTGATACCATTGAACGAATCGGTACGGTCCGAGAATGCGGCAGAAGCGTAAAATAAAAGAAATTAATAATAATTTCAAAAAAGGGTATTCCCTTTGAATTCCCGGGCATTCAGTGTATTCAAAAGCATCATAACATAAGTAAAAATATGCTTGAACATGTGACCAGAGGAGAAAACAAAAAAATACAATAATTTAAATAGGAACATTACCTTTTCGTTTCACATGTAGAACTACAACAAGCATTGATTCCCTTTTCGTTCCTTTTCCATTTACCGTAGGATTCAAATTAGAACCCCTCTAATTTCTCCACACCACACTAATGGAAGAAAATCAATATCTACTGCTAGGTAGAAGCTAGATCAAGGAAGAAAGGAAAAATGTGTTACACTATTGATTAGTGTATACGTCTTTTTCATGTTCTCATCTTGAATCTAATTCAAAGAGAACTCAAAAAATGGAGAAAAATGCAGGAATTTTCGTGGCTTAGTGAGAGGAGAGTGCAAGTTAGGGAGTTGAAAAGTGTGTACATATCTTGTGTGTAGTGTAATCAACTTACATACAAAACAAGTTATTTCTAAAATAACTTCTACACACTATGCACAACATGTGCACCACTACCCATCAAGGCAAGCCACATCATTGCTTACATTGAGGATTTTCAACTTCTCTTCAACTTGTATCAAACCTTTGAGCTTGAATTTCAAGTCATGGACCTATTTTGACTGGTCTTGATTTAATCAAATTAACTCAAATCCAATCAAGATCCATGGGTTCCATATTAATCTAACTAATATTAAACCTTTTTGAAATCCAAAAGTTTATTTAATCCAATTAAATAAACATAAGCTGAAGCACTAATTAATTGATCCAATCAATTAATTAAACCAAATTCAATAAATTAATCCAAATAATTTAAAGGTGTTAAGCCCAAAATTAATTAATCCAATTAATTAATTCTTGGGCCATCTATCCGATGGATTTTTCAATAAATGATCCAATCATTTATATTCTCCTTGAATTAATTTAATCCAATTAAATTAATTCACTTCTTCCAGAATTAATTCCAAATTAATTCCCCTACTTCTATAGTGATTTGTGTGTGACTCTTTAGGTTCACCCTCAACTAGACTTGGGCTTGTGTCCAACATAATTGATTAAATAAATCCAATTTAATTAATTATTTCTGATTAACCATTAATCAGAAACACCCGTCACCATGGGTGGCCATCTAGCAACGGTCCATGGCACTAGAGACTAGGTGAATGTTGGCGTAAAATATTTAGACTCCGAATTCTATACAGGTACAATCCTTCCGTCGACCATCTTCCGGCCTTAGTGTAGGGCATGGAATTGGACGTCGGTTCCTATCCTAGACCAGTCAACTATGCTTCAAACTCGAGACGCGTTTACTCTATTGATCAACTTAGGGAACCATTCCCTACTCGACCAATCGCTACGGCTATAGACTTGAAGAGTCTAAACTATCTCAGAGCGCATAGGATAAAGCTGTCAAATACTGACAGGGGACAGATTCTCTCTTGGAACCCACCATCCTCAATACATACTCCGACTGCACTTGACAAGGCTTATAATGACCATATCAAAGACACGGTCACCTCTCGCCAGATCTAAGATACAACCTTCATATGCATGCGACTGCCATGATTCCTCAAGTCCGAGGACTAATCCCGTACTATCAGAACCGGGAATTCCAGCCATACCGACCAAGCCTCCAGGACTTTCATAAGATGATTCATGTGAGTCAGTTCAGTCAATCGACTACCTTGCTAACTGACCCACTAAAATTACATAGACTACCTACGTCTGGCACCAATGAAACTCGACACTCACCCAGTGAATGCAATACTTAGTGCAAGTCTCTATAGGGCACTTGAGGCCCAGTCTCGAGCTACTCGACTTGGAGCGTTTCAGACCGACCCTCAAGGAGTTGGTTCCATAGCCGCCAACCTATGTGCAGCTCAACTCAATGGGTTTAACTAATCGGTCTATGGGCATTTGTTGTGACATTGAAACGCCATTCAATGTGAGTAGTAAGCACAACAAACACATTTTTCCGATGATGAATACTTACTTAATCCATCAGTATAATATTACTTTGATAAAGATCGACAAATAGTTCCGGAGAATAACCAATCTAATTGACTTTCTGGTCACCTATTCTAACACGTTTTGCCACCAAGATCTCAATGTGAGACCCTCTAAATCGTCGACACGCTTCACCAGATAGTAACGAACTCTCGTGCTAGTGAGATGTTTAGGGGAGAAGAGACATCGATAAAACGCTATTGATGAAGGACAAGCGGATCCGCCCGGGAGCGCGAGCGGAAGCGAGAAAGCGAGAAAACGTGCACAAATTTAAATCAAATTTAAATATGCGCGAATCCCAAGGGGTGTACCCTTGGGTGCTCAACCGGGCGTTCGATGTAGGATGTGTAAATATTAAAACATATATTTAAACACATAGGGCATAGATATACAAATGAAATCAATCAAAGCGTAATAAACCGTTACCTTTGATTGTTTAGCGTATGCTCCCGGCTACTAGCGTTGTTCCTTCTCCGGAATGCTCACGAAATCCAAACGTATGGATTCTCCAAAGGTGATCCACACCACACCGGAAGAAACACACGTTCTTCTTCCTAGAAAAGAACGGGTCTAGGAAGGAATCGGTTTAAGAGAAGAACACTATGAATTAGTGTTCTCTTAAACTTACTTTGTTCTTCTTCTTGATTCAAAATCAAGTGAAGAACACAAGTGTAAGAGAGGGAGGGAGCACGAAATTTTGAGTGAGAGGAGTGGATTTTTGTCTTCTCTTTTTCCTAGAAAAAGATGAATAATGAATCACTTATGCTTGGTGTTGTATATTCTAATATATATACATAATTAATGTGATTATTGGAATGTGTCTAGGTTCATCCAAGGATGTCTAGATTCATTCCAATCAATCACCATCAATTCTTCAATCAAGCCTACCAAAATTTATGGTATGATCAAATCATACCAAAAGGGAAGAGCTTGATTAGAGTTGATTTGTCTCTTTCCAAAAGAGATAAGTCAACATACCACCTAGCATGAAACATGGCTGATTTTGCTTCCTCCAACGGAGCATGTCGGCCATGTTTATTTAAGGGAAGAAAGTCCAACTTCTTCGTATTCCAAATTAGGAATTATTTCTCCTCTCGGGTATAATTTAACGGACCGGATTTTATCGTAATCCAATTACGACGAACCCAACATTAAATCCAATTTAATGTCCACTTAAATTATTCCCGTTAATCTTTTAATCCAATTAAAAGATCCAACGTCTTAACATCTCAACTTTCCATATTTAATCGAAAATCCAATTTATCGATTAAATGAAAGCCCGATACAATATCGGCCCGTCCATCCAATGGACTTTCCCTTAAGTAATCCAATTACTTATTTTATCCTTCGAGATTGACTCCAAGTCGATCTCTCAACCTCTTCGGTGATTTGTGTGTGACCCTTTAGGTTCACCCTCAGCTAGACTTGGGCCCGTGTCCCACAAGGGCCCGTTACCATGGGTGGCCGTCTAGCAACGGTCCATGGCACTAGAGACTAGGTGAATTGGCGTGAACATTTAGGCGCCGATTCCGTACGGGTACGATCCTTCCGTCTACCGTCTCCTGGCCTTAGTCTAGGGTATGGAATTGGGCGTCGGTTCCCATCCTTGACTAGGCATCTATGCTTAATACTCGAGACCACGTATGCTTCATTGTGTCGACACAGGAAATCATTCCCTGTTCGACCAACCACTGTGGCCACAGCTTCAAAACAGCATGAACGTGTCTCCGAGTGCATAGGAGATACCTCTGTCACATACTGACAGGGGACGGATCCTCTTCTTGGAATCCACCGTCCTCGCTACACATTCCGACTTCACTGGACAAGGCTTATAATGATCATCTTACAGAATGATCACCTCTCGCCAGATCCAAGATACAGCCGTCCTGTGCACGTGACTGCCATGATTCCTCAAGTCTGAGGATTAGTCCCGTACTATCGGAACCGGGGAAATCCAATCATACCGACCAAGCCTCCAAGGCTTCCATATGATGATCCCCGCGAGTCAGTCCAGTCGGCTCGACCCCAGTCGACCAACCCATCAAGATCGTGTAGGCGTCCCACGCCTGTCGCCGATGAAACACGGCACTCATCCAATGAACACGACTCTTGACGCAAGTCTCAATAGGACTCTCGATGCCCTATCTCGAGGTCCTCGACTTGGAACGTTTCAGACCCAACTCTTAATCAGTTGGTTTCATGACCACCATCCAATGCGTGGCCCAACTGCACGAGTTGTTATCCATGGTCTGTGGGCTTTGTTGCGATATAAGTTAAAATACCGGCTTAACAAATGTAAGATGAGCGCAACAAAGAAGGTACCATTGGTGACGAACACTCATCTTATTCATCACATAATAATATTACATTCACATCAAGTTGTCGGATAGGTTACAAATTGCCAAACCTATTGGCTTTCTGGTCACCTATTCCAACAATTGATTAATGCTATCTACGTCTCTAATATTCTACCTTGAATTAATCAAGAAGAACAAAAGAAAATCTTGGAGAGAGTAAAGAGGGTGCACTAGAAAGAGAGAGACGTGAGATGGTAAAGTATAGAGATTAGTGTGTGAAGTGTGTTTAAATATTTATAAGGAATTATTATTTCTAATCCTACTCAATCTCTTCTAAAGAGACACATCCTAATCAACTAGGGATTTGACCTAGTCAAATCCTAGTTCACTTAGGATTTGACCTAGTCAAACATCTTCCTAGGAAGAATCCTAGCCCTCCATCTCAAAAACCTTTAGATCAAATCTCGTCCATCCATCCTTGATGGGCTTTACGAAATGGGCCTATTTAAATCTAATTTAAATAGTCCAAAGGTCCAATGAGCTCTATATTAAATCTTATTTAATATTCCAAGCCCGCTAATTAATTCACCCTTTTAATCTAATTAAAAGGGAAGCCCATGCTTATTAAATCCATAAATCCAATGTATGAACTCAAGCCCAATTAATCCAATTAATCCATGAAGGCTTAAATCTCCAAGAAGTATAATTTAATCCTATTAAATTAAACCTTCTCCTGGAATTAATTACAAATTAATTCCTTTCAGATCCGATGAAGCAGGTGTGACTCTTTAGGTTCACCCTCAGCTAGACTTGGACCTACTTCTTGTTATCTCATAACAAAAGTAGGCTGTCACCATGGGTGGCCGTCTAACAACGGTCCATGGAAGTAGAGACTAGGTGAATATGTGGATGTTAACATTTAGGTTCGAGTTACATACAGGTACGGTCCTACTATCGCCTGTCTCCTGGCTTTAGTCTAGAGCATGGAATAGGATGTCGGTTCCCATCCTTGACTTAGGCATCTATGCTTCAAACTTGAGATAGGTTTAACTCTATGATTGACGAAAATCCTTTCCCACTCAATCAAGTGCTATGGTCATACACTTTGAGAGTCTAAACCATCTCAAAGTGCATAGGAGATCTCGCTGTCAAATTCTTTGACACGGGACAGATCCTATCTTGGAATCCACCGTCTTCACAACGTACTCCGACTACACTGAACAAGGCTTATGATGGCCATGTCTTATGACACGATCACCTTTCGCCAGATCCAAGATACAACCTTCGTATGTGAGCGACTGTCGTGATTCCTCAAGTCCAAGGAGTAATCCCATACTATCAGAACCGGGAATACAAGTCATACCGACCAAGCCCGTGTGGCTTCCATATGACGATTCTCGCGAGTCACCTCAATCAGCCGACACCCTTGTCAACTAACCCACTAATATTGCATAGACATCCAACGTCTGTCACCGATGAAATACAATACTCATCTAACGAATGCTATCCTTAGTGCAAGTCTCTATAGGACTCTCGATACCCAATCTCGAAGTCCTCGACTTAGATTGTTTCAGACCTATTTACTGAAGTTGGTTCCATGACCGCTAACCTATGCGCAGTCCAACTTCTTAGATTCATATGTCCGGTCTGTTGGCATTTGTTGTGACATCGAAACCCTGTTCAATGCTAGCAGTAAGCACAATATGGTAAAGTTTCATTATCGTTGACAATAATGAAACCTTACAATATTCATCAACATAATATTACTTTCGTTCAACGATTGACGAATGGTTCTTAGAACAACCAACCACATTGACTTTCTGGTCACCTATTCTAACATTCAATCGAAGGGGTGTACCCTTGAATCTCTCCCCGGCATTGGATGTAGAATGTGTAAAGACCAAACATAAACACATTGGGCAGATAGAAGATATAAACGAGAGTTACATAAACGCAAATGTAATCGTTACCTATGTAGTGTTCTTGAAAACGACTACAAGCTTTGCTCCCCTTTTGTATCCCAAAAACTCGTCTACTAGATCTCAAGTGTAGAGAGCCTGTAATTACGTCCACACTACACCAGGAGAGGTATAGATCTCCCTGCTAGAAGAAATCAAACCTTGAAAGAAAAGGGATTGAAAGGATTGTACTATGAGATTAGTATATTCTTTCAATCAAGTCTTGTTCTTCAATTGATCCTTGATAAAAAAGAACAAAGCTTAGGGATAGGAAGAGAGGAGAGGGGGCAGCTGAGAGCTAGTATGTGTTTAATTGCTACAATGCAACAATGAGAAGTCTTCTTGATAGATTAGACTTTGTATACATATATATATACATAATTAATGGAACTATAGAAATGTGTCTAGATACACTGGGATGTGTTTAGGTTCATTTCTAGTCATCCATTAATCAAGCCACAACTCACAAAATATGATCAAATCATACCAAGTGAGGAAACCTCAAGGATGATATGTTCCTTTCCAAAAGGAACAAATCCTCTTCCAAAAGAGGGCCTTGTCCAATTTTTATGCTCTTCCAAAGAACTAAAATCGATCATCTCTCATTTTGGAAAGAGTCCAACTCTTCCTTCCAAAAGTGGAAGTCAACTTGCCTTTTGGGCCATAATTGAATGGACCGAGCATTGTTTTAATTCAATTAGAACAAGCCCAATAGATCCAATGAATTAAATCTAATTTAATTCAAGTCCTAAACAAATTATGTCCTAAGTCTTTTAATCCAATTAGAGACTTAAGCCCGCAATCCTCTTATTTAGTAAATTCTATTTATTAATTAATGTGAGCCGTCCATCGAATGGACTATCCCATGAATAAATAATCCGAAATATATATTTTCTTCCAAAATTAACTGCAAGTTAATTTCCTCACCTCTTCAGTGATTTGTGTATGACTCTTTCGATTCACCCTCAGTTAGACTTGGGCTCGTGTCCAACAGAAGCCCGTCACTATGGGTGGTCTTCTAGCAACGGTCCATGGCACTAGAAACTGGGTGAATGTTGGTGTGAACATTTAGGCTCCTGATAACCATATGAGTACGGTCCTCCCTATTACAATAGGAGACCAGAAAGTCAATTGGATTGGCGGTTTTGGGTACTATTTAGCATTCTTTATTAAAGTAATATTGACTTGATGAAAATAGTAAGTGTTGATCCATGGCACTATGTGTTTGTTGTGCTTACTAATTACGTTAAACGGCATTTTACCGTCACAACAAATGACCTCAGACCAATTAGACAATCCATGTAGTTGGGTTGGGCATTGATGGCAGCTATGAAACCAACTTCTGAGGGTTGGTCTGAAATATTCCAAGTCGAGGACCTCGAGACAGGGCATCGAGGTGCTATAGAGACTTACACTAAGTATAGCATTTATTAGATGAGTGTCGCATTTCATCGATGACAGACATTGGACGTCTATGCAATATTAGTGGTTAGTTGACAAGGTTGTTAGCTGATTGAACTGACTCGCGGGAATCATCATATAGAAGCCTTGGAAGCTTGATCGGTATGACTGGTATTCTTGGCTCCAATAGTACGAGATTAGTCCTCGGACGTGAGGAATCATGGCAGTCACATGCATATGATGGTTGTATCTAGGATCTGGCAAAAGATGTCCGTATTTGGGACACGTTCATCATAAGCTTTATCCAATGCAGTCGGAATATGTATTGAGGACAATGGATTCCAAGATAGGATCCATCACCTGTCAGTATATGATAGTCGAGTCTCCTATGCGCTCTGAGACAGTTTAAGCTCTTTGAGTCTATGGCCACAATGATTGGTCTAGTAGGGAATGGTTTCCCACGTCAATCAATAGAGCAAATGCGTCTCAAGTTATTGAGCATAGTTGTCTAGTCCAGGATGTAAACCGACGCCCAATTCCATACCCTAGACTTAGACGGGGAGATGGATGATGGAAGGACCCTAGCCGTATGGTACTCGGGAGCCTAAATGTTCATACCAACATTCACCTAGTCTCTAGTGCCATGGACCGTTGCTAGACGGCCACTTATTGTGACGGGCGTTTTCCGATTAATGGTTAATTGGAAAACAGTTAACTAAATTGGATTTAATTGATCAATTGTGTTGGACAGAAGCCCAATTCTAGTGAGGGTGAACCTAAAGAGTCACACACAAATCACTTTGGAATTGGTAGAATTAATTTAGAATTAATTCTAGAAGAAACGAATTGATTTAATTGGATTAATTTAATTCAAGCAGAAAATAAATGATTGGATCATTTATTGAGAACTCCATTTGATGGATGGTACAAGAAGTAATTAATTGGATTAGTCAATTCTTGGGCTTAGAACCTTTAAATTAATTGGATTAATTTATCGAGTTTGACTTAATTAATTGATTGGATCAATTAATTAGAGTTTGGACTTATGCTTATTTAATTGGATTAAATAAACTTGTGGGCTTCAATTGGATTGAGATTAATTGGATTAATTAATTTCCAATGGACTTTTTTTTAAAATTAATTTAATTAGATTAAATAAAGGTCCAAGACTAATAGTTCTAGTTCATGAAAAAATACAAGTTATAGCAAGTTAAAGAGAAGTTTAAACTTCTCCACATGTGAAGCACATGTCTCCAGCCATTATGTTGTTTTGTGGGTGGTTTATTTGCTATAATAGTGTATGGTTTTGTAGATAGTGGTGTGTGTGTGGTGTGTGTAGGTTGCTTTGGAAGTTAACAAGAGAAGATGAATTTTGAATTCAATAATTCTACATACACAAAATTATTCACATAACTTGTACATATGAGTCTTGCACTTATTTTTTTCAGCAAATAACACTCTAAAATCTCTGAAAAAATTTCTCTTTGGGGCGCGCGCACGCAGCCATCTGGTCGGCTGGCCGGCAGCACTGTTTTGTGTCCTTTTTCCAGAAATTTAGTTTTTTCTGATTTCTGCTAGTTTTATAAAATTATTAATTTTATCATATTTTAATTTTTAGTTAAATTAGAGTTTTCTAAAATTAAATTGTAACCTTAGATAATGGTTTCCCAAAAAAGAAAAAATATTTTTGTACATTAGATGTATGAATGATATCCATCCTTTTAATTGCATTGTTAATATGGTATTTTTTGCATTTAATCATGTATATGATTTTAGGTATTGGATATCTATTGATAAATGCATGGAATCTATTTATTTGGTGTGCATGTTTATATTTGATATAAATGTGTAATTGTTGTTTATTGGATAAACAATATGGATGATCAAGCCCATTGACCTATGCATGGTTTATTTTATATTGAGTGAGGCCTGCGTGCCTCTTTGTTTGATTCCTTCTATCATTTTTAGCCTTGGAATAATAAGGCTTTCTTTCTCTCTTATAATGTACTCCCCCAACTTTTGATTGGGGTTTCTTTTTCGGTTGTAATGAGTGTAGATTAGCTTGTGAGGTTTCATTTATTTATAAAAATGTAAGCTTCCATAGAGATGAAGGTCCAAAAGAGGTCCGTTGGACCACCCATAAAAGAGCTCATGGCTGGCCATATCATGTACACGTGTGGAGGAGTTGAAACTCCTCCTTAACTTGCTTCAACTTGCATGTAATGTGGACTTGAATTTTTATGTGTTGGACTTGTATTCAATCTAATTAAATAAAGTCCAAAACATGAATCCATTGGACATTAATTAATCTAATTAATTTCAATCCAATTGAAGCCCAATTATTTATTTAATCCAATTAAACAAACATAAGTCCAAATTATGAAGAATTGATCCAATCAATTATTCTAGCCGAATCCCGATAAATTAATCCAATTAATTTAAGGTTCTAAGTAAAAATAAATTAACTAATCCAATTAATTAATTCTTGGACCATCCATCAAATGGATTTCCCAACAAATGATCCAATCATTTATTTTCTCTCTTGAATTATTTAATCCAATTAAATTAATTCGCTTCTTTTAGAATTAATTCCAAATTAATTCCACCAAATTCAAAGTGATTTGTGTGTGACTCATTAGGTTCACCCTCAGCTAGACTTGGCTTGTGTCCAACACAATTGGTCGATTAAATCCAATTTAATTAACTATTTTTTAATTAACCATTAATCGGAAAAGCGCCCATCACCATGGGTAGTAACGGTCCATGGCACTAGAGACTAGGTGAATATTGGCGTGAACATTTAGGCTCTCGAGTTCCATATGAGTACGGTCCTTCCATCATCTGTCTTCCGGTCTAAGTCTAGGGCATGGAATTGGGCATCGGTTCCCATCCTGGACTAGACAACTATGCTAAATAACTTGAGACACGTTTGCTCTACTGATGGACGTAGGAAACCATTCCCTACTTGACCAATCGTTGTGGCCATAGACTTAAAGAGTTTAAACTGTCTCAGAGCGCATAGGAGACTCGACTATCATATACTGACAGGTGACGGATCCTATCTTAGAATCCACCGTCCTCAATACATATTTCGACTACACTGTATAAGTCTTATGATGAACGTATCCCAGATACGAACATCTGTTGCCAGATGCTAGATACAACCATCATATGCATGTGACTGCCCTGATTCCTCAAGTCCGAGGACTAATCTCATACTATCGGAGTCGGGAATGCTAGTCACATTAACCAAGCCTCCAAGGCTTCCATATGACGATTCCAGCAAGTCAGTTCAGTCAGCTGACACCCTTGTCAACTAACCCACTAATATTGCATAGACGTCCAACGTCTATTGCCGATGAAACACGACACTTATCCAATGAATGCAATCCTTAGTGCAAGTCTCTATAAGACCCTCGATCCCCTGTTTCGAGGTTCTTGACTTGGAACGTTTCAGACCCAACCTTTAGAAGTTGGTTTCATAGCTGCCAGCCAATGTGCAACCCAACTACATGAGTTGTACGTTTGGCCTGTGGGCGTTGTTGTGATGTTAATAGAATAAACATAAATAGTAAGCACAATAAATGGAATTGCCAAACATGAATACTCACTTTATTCATATAATAATATTACAATTACAATGAAATTGTGAGAAATAGATTACATCAAGACCAATCTAACTGGCTTTCCGATCACCTGTTCTAACAGTACCCTCTCAGAAAGAAAGAAAAAAAAAAAAACCATGCCCTCCACACAGGCACACAAGCCCTCCTCCATGGAGGCATCCAACCTCTGCTTCGTGCAGGTTCCTAGGCATTTCTCCAGGAGGTTGTGTAAGTTGTGTCTAGCAAGCACCTAAGCCCTCCCCCGTGGAGGCACCTAAGCCCTACTTCAGGCGGACACCTTATCCTTCCTCCGGCGAGGCCCCTAACTCCTGCTACGAGTAGAAACTCTCAAATAAGCCCTCTTTCATGGGGAGACATAGCCCCTACTCTGAGCAGGCACCTTCTGAGGCGCCCTGCTGCTTACAGGCATGAAGTAAGCCTTCTTTCTATAAGAATCCTAGTGCTACTAACATTTCCTTCAAGGTTAGCGAAAACAAAATGGTTCCTTCTTCATGCCAGTCTCTTGCCTTGGCTAAACAAAAATGCCTACTCTAATAAGTGTTGGAGTCTCCACCTATTAGAGTTGGGGGTCTGAATTGTTAGAATAGGTGACCGTAAAGCCAATCTGATTGGGCTGATGTAACCTATGTCTGAACAATTTCAAAGTTTTAATAAATTGTAATGAATAAGAAAGTGATATTCATTTGGCTTATACTTTGTCTGTGTCCACTTTACTGTCTTATATTAACTATTCACTAAACAAGCAAAGCCCATAGACTGAAATGAAAGATTATGTGGATCGTCCCGGGAAAAGCGCGAATGCGGAAGCGCGGTATAATTAAAAATTAAAACGGAATTTAAACATGCCTTTAAATTAAAGACACGTTTCAAAGGGTGTGCCTTTGAAATTTTCCCGGGCATTCGGTGTATCTCATGAACGTATAACATAAAATAAATCATGGAGGCCATAGGGTTGAAAATTAAAGAGGGACGAAAATTTAAAAACGAGACCTACCCGTTGTCGTTTTCGTCTTCAACGGCTACACGCGTTGTTCCCCGTTTTGCACCAAGATCCCGTCTTTGAGACCCTCTAATTCGTGACACACGATCCACCCACGTATCTTGCACGTCGTGCTAGCAACGAACAAGTGTATAATTTTGGAGTGGATGAATCAATAACACATTATCAATTAATGGTATTGATTCATCAAGATTCTAATGTTCCAAGAACAAAAGAATCAAGAAAACTATTTTCTTGAGAGAGAGAGAGGGCGGACGAGAGAGATGGGGAGAGAGAGAGAAACCGTGTGTGTGTGTTGTGTGTGTGTGTTGGAGTTTCATCATCCTTCAACTTGTAGGATGCTAGGGGTTTATATAGAAGAGGAGTCTAATCCTCTTTAAACTCCTCTTTTTAAGAACTCTATTTTGACTAGGATTTTGACCTAGTCAAAGTCCTAGTCAAAGTAGTGTTTTGACCTAGTCAAAACAATCCTAGCCATCCATCTCTCCCATTCATCTCACCGTTGATTTAATTTAATTTAATGGAATATTTAAAACCTATTTAAATATTTCCAAGAGGCTAAAATAAATATAAATATTATTTAAGCCCATTAAATAAATCCCTTTGATAAATCTAATTTATCAATTTAATTCCTTATATCTAATAGAAGGAATTATTTCTCCAAGAAAAATAAAGGACCCGATTAAATCCAATTTAATCATTCCTTCACTCCAATATTTAATTCCTAATTAAATATCTAAATGTGTGTGGATAGTGTGTGACTCTTTAGGTTCACCTTTCAGCTAGACTTGGTCGGATTCCTAGAATCCTTCCGTTACCATGGGTGGCCATCTAGCAACGGTCCATGGCACTAGAGACTAGGTGAAATATTCAGGGATGAACATTTAGGCTCTAACAGTACGCTTGTCCTTCTGTCTTCGGTCTCATCACTTAGTGTCTAGGGCACGGATAACGCAGGTACCCATCTTGGACCTAAGTGTCGGTCTGTCCTCACTAAACGCCGCAAGGGAAACCTTCCCTTCTGTTCAGTCACTGTGGCCACAGTTTTAGGGACAAGACCTAGAGCATACATGAGACTCAACTGTCAAAACCTATTGACAGGAGACAGATCCTTTCTTGGAAACTACTGTCACTTTGCACACCAGGACTGCACTAGACATGGCTTATGACTACCAAAGAGAATTCTGGCAATCTCTCACCATATCTAAGATACAGTTCTGATGTACAGGTAAACTCAGTAATTCCTCAAGTCAAAGGACTTGACCTGTACCGTTGGAACCGGGAATACTCGTCATACCTTGCAGACCATACTCAAGGTCCTCCGTAAGACGGTTCCCACGAGTCACCTCAGTCAGCTGCATCCTAGCAGGCTAACCCACTAACACTGCTTAGACGATCCTCGTCACCCGTCGATGAAACACGACAGCAGATGCTTAGTGCAAGTCTCAAATGGAATCCCGGTACCCATTTTCGGGATTCCTTGACTTGGAGATTTCCGGACTGATTCGGGAAGACTGATTCCATGGACCTACCTCCAAGCGTAGTCCCAGTCCCCGAAATCGAATCTCAGTCCGTGGGCTCTGTTTGCGTAGTGAACAGATATGGAAAAATAGGTGCAAGTGAACACAAACAAAGTAATGCCAAATGAAAATTCACTTCTTTATTCATTAATGATTTATCAAAACACTTATAATTGTCTAGACATAGGTTACATATACCCGCCAAAATTGGCTTACATGGTCACCTATTCTAACATGAAATCACATTTCGAGAAACTGGAACTACGCATTGGATGGTAGGTTCATGAAATCAGTTTCTCCGGATCGGTTTGAAACACTCCAAGTCAAGGAATCTCGAGATAGGGCATCGAGAATCCATTTGAGACTTGCACTAAGCATCTTCAGTCGCGTTTCATCGACAAGTGATGAGGCTCGTCCATGCAGTGTTAGTGGGTCAGCCAGCTAGGTGGCTGCTGACTTAGGTGACTCGTGGGAACCGTCATATGGAAGACCTTGAGTAAGGTCAGTCAGGTATGACTTGTATTCCCGGTTCCAACAGTACAAGTGATCCTTGGACTTGAGGGATTACTGAGATCACCTACACACCGTGCCTGTATCTTAGGTATGGTGAGAGGCTGCCAAGTCGTAGTCACTCGGTAGTCATAAGCCTTATCTAGTATAGTCAAGATGGGTAGTATGTCAGTAGGTCCCGAGAGAGGATCCATCTCCTGTCAGAAGGCTGACGGTGATATCTCACTTTACTCTGAGACTCATCCCTGATAAATCTGTGGCCACAGTAACTGAACAAAAGGGTAGGACCCCCGTGACGTTTAGTGTGGACGAGGCAAGGCTTAGGTTGAAAATAGGTACCTACATTTTCATGCCCTAGATTCTAAGTAGTGAGATTGTAGATGGAAGGATAGACGTACTGAAGAGCCTAAATGTTCATATTATAAATATTCACCTAGTCTCTAGTGCCATAGATCGTTACTAGACGGCCACCTATGGTGACGGACGAATTTCTGTCATAGGATGGTTGGGAATTCGGCCAAGTCTAGCTGAGGATGAACCTAGAGTCACACACAATTCACATGCATCAAAGGTATTTAATTTGGAATTAAATTTAGAGAGGTTGAATGATTCAAATTGGATTTAATTCGTTCTCTTTTTCTTGGGATGTTGATTCCTTTAATTGGATTAAGAGGAATTAACTAAATAAATAAATTAGATTTATTGGAATAAATTATGTGGCCTTAAAATAAATATTATTATTTATTTTATTTGTTTAAAAGCCACATGGATTATTTAAATAGGATTTAAATATTCCATAAAATAAATGGATGGTTGAGATTAAAGAGGAGAGATGGATGGCCAAGATTGATTTGACTAATCTAAGCCTAGTTTGACTAAGAATTTGACTAGGTCAAAATCCTAGTCAAACCAAGCTTCTAAAGTTGGAGTTTGAAGAGGAATAGGATTCCTCCTCTATATATACTCCTAGATTAACACTTTAAAATGATGATGAAGTTCAAGAAACACACATACACACACCACTCGTCTCTCTCTCCCTCTTGCTCGTCCACCTTCCTTTTCCCAAGAACAAGTCTTTGATTCTTTGTTTCATACATTGAATCTAAGGAGGATTGATCACGTTAATTCATAACGTTTGGTCGATCCATCCTCTCTAAAACATACACTTGGTTTTTTCGCTAGCACGAGGATCAAAATACGTGGACAGATTGCGTGTACGATTTAGAGGGTCTCAAATTCGAGATCTTGGTGCAAAACAGGGAACAACGCGAGTAGCGGTTTGAAGACAAAACGACAACCGGGTGGGTCATTTCATTTTGGTGTTTTTTCGAATTCAATACCCTATGGCCTCCATGGTTTGCATGCTTTAATTTAGTCATGAGATACACCGAATGCTCGGGAGGTTCAAGGGAACACCCCTTGAACGTGTAATTTATATTATGTATGAGCATGCTTTAAATTTTTATTATTTATTTGATATCGCGCTCCTCCCTGGACGATCCACGCGCCTACCATAGGCTTTCATGAATGACGCAACTAAAGATGGCCTGGCCTAAATAGGCCCAAATAGTCCAAAAGAAAGAAAGAGATCACATGAGTCCAAAGGAATACAATGCTCAAAGTACCCCCCAAGGGGGCCTAATTTGTGCCCTAGGAAGCCCAGTCCAACTAAAGCCCACACGAAGCCCGCCAAGAAGCGCCCCCAAAAAATGGATCAAAAGAAGCCAAACTGACGCAAATCTAAGAAGGCCCATATCCAGAGGGCCGAACCAATAGCCTTCTCGGGGACACCACACGTGGCGCCCCCAACCAGAAGTTTCCTATAAACCCAAGAAGTTTGGTCTCCCGCTAGAAGAAAAAGTCTCCTCAACCACCTCACCAAAAATCCAGGGGGGATCCCTTAACCGGCTCTGAGAATCGTGCGTCTCCAACCACCAAGAGATTACCCTTCACCAAATTTGGTAGGGATCCCCTAACCGCTATGGACCTCAACAAAATCCATTTGGGATTTAACATTATCCAACTTGAGGGTGCCTAAAAATAGAGAGGTCCCCCTGTGGGAGAAATCATTCAACATTCGAGGCTGAGACCCTTCAGACCTTCAACCTTGTATCACATACTACAACTTTCACTTTTCATGTTCTCTAGTTGCAAGAAATATTGTACTTTCATACTTAGACCTTTTCTTTATATCAACCTCTTATTTATACATGCAAAACGAGGAACAAAACTCTCATCTTCACTCATTCTCACTCTCTTAATTCTTAGCATTTCACTTTATTATTTTGCACCCTAACTGGATCGAGCACCACATTTTTTGTTCACATCACACATATTCAACTGCAAAAGACACTCTCAGAATCACACTATTTCACAGCTTGCTACACATTTTTCTCTTAAGCTTTATTATTCTAAATTGTTTACTGACTTGAGCGTCAAAGTGATAACATCTTTTTTTGTAGTCCCTTTTTTTAGATTGCGAAGAAATCGGTTCAAAGACTTCAAGTCTAAGAGATTTCTCAAACTTGCGATCCTTGCACGCATCAAGTGGTGTTGTTTTTGTGAACACAGTTAAGATGTGAGAAACATAGCGGTCTAGATAAGAAGAAGGCCATAGACGCCCCGACAAACAATCAGGCTCTTCAGATGGTGGCAGGAGCACCCTTGGCCCATGCTTTATGCGATACTGCAGGCCCATCTGGCCTTACTAAGCCTGTAGAATAGGTGACCAGAAAGTCAATGGTTTTGGCTGTTCTGAGAACCATTTGTCAATCTGTGAACAAGTAATATTATGTTAATGAATGTAGTAAGGATTCATAGGCATGAGTTTGTTGTACTTACTGCTTGCATCGTTATGATGTCACAACAAACGCCCACAGACTGAAATAACGTTTCGGGAAATTGGAACTACGCTTGGAGGTAGGTTCATGAAATCAGTTTCGCCGAATCAGTCTGAAATACTCCAAGTCAAAGGAATCTCGAGACAGGGCATCGAGAATCCATTTGAGACTTGCACTAAGCAACTGCTGTCGTGTTTCATCGACGGGTGACGAGGATCGTCTAAGCAGTGTTAGTGGGTCGGCCTGCTGGGGAGCGGCCGACTGAGGTGACTCGCGGGAATCGTCATATAGAAGCTACTCGGGCTTGGTCGGTATGACTCGTATTCCCGGTTCCGATAGTACGGGATTAGTCCTCGGACTTGAGGATCACGGCAGTCCCCTACATACTAAGGCTGTATCTTGGATCTGGTGAAATTTGACCGATTATATCACATGGTCATCATAAGCCTCGTCCAGTGCAGTCGGAGTATGTAAGAACGGTGAATTCCAAGATAGGATCTGTCCCCTGTCAAAGGATATGACAGCAAGATCTCCTATGCGCTCGGAGATGGTTTAGACTCACAAAGTCTATGGCCATAGCACTTGATGTAGTGGGAAAGGATTTCCTACGTCGAGTTAAACCTATCTCGAGCATTATGCATAGTTGCCTAGTCAACGATGGGAACCGACCCCTAGACTAAAGGCCGGGAGACAGGCGACAGTAGGACCGTACCCGTACGTATCGAGCGTCGGTAGGACCGCACCTGCGTATAACTCGGAGCCTAAATGTTCACACCATAAATTCACCTAGTCTCTAGTGCCATGGACCGTTGCTAGATGGCCACCCATGGTAACGGACTACTTTAGTTATGAAATAATGAAAAGTAGGTCCAAGTCTAGCTGAAAGGTGAACCTAAAGAGTCACACCCGCTACACCAAATGAAAGGGAATTAATTTGGAATTAATTCCGGGAGAAGGTTTAATTTAATGGAATTAAATTATACTTCTTGGAGATACAAGCCTCGATGTATTATTTGGAATAATCAGGCTTGAGTTCATAAATTAGATTTATGAATTTTACAAAGCATGTGCTTTCCTTTTAATTAGATTAAAAGGGTGAATTAATTAATTAATGGGCTTGGTATTAAATAGGATTTAATATAAAGTCCATGGACTATTTAATTTGGAATTAAATAAAGTCCATTCCATTAATTAATTAATGGGCTTAGTATATTAAATAGGATTTAATATAAAGTCCATGGACTATTTTAATTTGGAATTAAATAAAGTCCATTCCATTAATTAATGGGCTTAGTATATTAAATAGGATTTTAATATAAAGTCCATGGGAATATTTAATTTAGAATTAAATAGGCCCATTCCATAAAGCCCATCAAAATGGATGGACAAGATTTGATCTAGAGAATGATGAGATGAAGGGCCATGATTAATTTGACTTAATCAAAGCCTAATTTGACTAGGATTTGACTAGGTCAAAATCCTAGTCAAAGTGTGTCTCTTTGGAAGAGTTTGAGAAGGAATAGGAATTCCATCTCCTATAAATACTTAAAAACACACACACTTACACCTAGTATTCTCTACAACTCTCATCTCTCATCTCTCTCAAATTCGTCCACCCTCTTTCTTCTCTCCAAGAAATATACTTTGTTCTTCTTGATTTTATTCAAGTTAAGAACGTAAGAGACGCCGGTTGCGTTAATTGATAGCGTGTACCGATGTCTCTTCTCCCCAATGATTTTCTTGCTAGCACAAGGGTTCGTTGCTTTCCGGTGCAGCGAGTGAGATGATTTAGAGGGTCTCTTCTTGAGATCTTGGTGCAAAACGGGGAACAATGCATGTAGCCGAACGAAGACAAAACTACAACCGGGTAGGTTCTTTAATTATGGTTTTCGTTTCTAATTCTATGGCCTCCATGTTGTGTTTTATTGAACATGAGATACACCGAACGCCCGGGAGAATCAAGGGCACACCCCTTGATTCGTTTATGTATATTATGCATAGTTTAAATTCCATTTAATTATGCTTTGTAATTTTTATTACGCATTCTTTCGCGCTTCCGCTATACGCGTTAATCTCCCGGGCCGATCCACCGATTTCTTTCAGTGGTATCAGAGCCCGGTTCGGTGTATAGGCCTAGAATTCTATGTGCTATGTGCGTTTAAGCATGATAAACGTGTTTTTAATTTACGTTTATAGCATGTTTATCGTAGATATTTATTGGCGTTTAATTTTGCATGGGATTTTGGATCTTGGTTTTCTTGAATGTGTTTTATACATGTTCTAGGGTTTTATTTATCTTGTGGTTCAGAAAAATTGCATGAAAAATCGAAAAGAAGTGAAAAACGGCGAACCGGCAGCAGCAGCACGCTGGCCGCGCGCACAGGGGCGCGGCCGGGCGCGCGTGCAGGCAGGGGCCTGCGCGCGCCCGGCCAGCGCGCCCAGCGTGCGCGGACAGCGCGCGCGCTGTGCCGGCCGCGCGCGCAGGCATGGGCGCCTGCGCGCGTGCGCGCGCGCGCGCGTCTGGTCGGCCGGCCGTGCCGTTTTCCGTTTCCCTCCCGTTTTTGGCTCGTTTTTCAAAACTGTTTTTACTGTATTATTTTTATGATATTTTCTGAATTATTCTGAACCCGTTGACTTAGAATATTTATTTTTTGAGATTTGGAATTTTCTAAAATAAATATTGCTTGGTTGATGAGGAAAGGGTTTCCTAACAAGATTTAATTTTTGCAATGGTTGCACCAATGATCAAAATTCATATGTGAAATTTCGCAATAATTTCTGCGTTTTATGATGTTGGACATCATGGTTATTTTATGGCTTGAGTATGAGTAGATCTTGACATGTATTAATATTACACGAATGTTGGATTTTGGAATTCTTGAATAAATGGGCATATTCTTGAATTGTTGATTTTTTGTGTTTCAGAAAATTTGATTTTTCTGTATAATTCTGGGAATTTTTCTGAATTAATTAACTTGGGGCATTTTAATTTTTGGTTGAGATTTTATATTTCATAGAATTAATATTGCCTTGTTAATTATGGAAAAGGTTTTTCCAACAAAAAATCGTTGTGCATAGGTTGCACTATTATCCAATGTTTGGTGTGGATATTTTACATGTAGTTTCTGCATTTATTTTTATGGTATGGATTATCATGGATGTTGGTATAGCATGTTTTACGTGGGATATGTATTTGTGCTATTTGTGTTAATTGATTTGACAAAGGATGATCACAAAGCCCCTAGACCGCATGTATGGTTTATTTACATTTATTTGTTGGGTTGTGGCCTGTGAGCCTCTTTATTTTCCTCTCTGTCTCTCTTCTAGTGCCTTGGAATAATAAGGCTTTCTCTCTCCCTCCTAATGTACTCCCCCCAAATGTTTAATTGGGGTTTCTTATTTTATGATGTAATGAGAGTAGAATTAGTGGTGAGGTTTTATTTTTTTTGTAAATAAAAGCTGCAAGAGAAGACAAGCCCAAGGTGTAGGAGGCCCATGGAGGTTGCCATCAGATGGCCCACGGAGGATCCATGGAGAAGAAGCCCGGTGTAGGCCCAAGATGGAGAGCCCAAGAAGATAAAGAGGACTTACAAGGCCCATTGCATGTAATGGGTTATTAAATCTTGTAATAGTGTAGGGCCTACCTTAGATTGACCATAGATCCACTGCGGGCTCAGTGGGTCGCATAGGTTTGGGCTTGTGATCATCCTACAGGGGCGTGCTAGGCTTTATTTTGCATGCGATGCGTATTATATGCTTATGATTATTCTATATGCTTTATGTATGGTTACATTCACGCTTAGAATATTTCTGCCATAACGCACGCAATGCAATACTTAATATGTGATGAGGTCTCGTTCTATCAAAACTCTCACTTGGTTAAACCAAGTTAAATATAGACCCTTAATAAATGGACTAGGACTCTGGGAGTCTGTCCAAGCCTTCCATCCATGGCAAAAGTGAGGAAGATCTTTTAGGTCGATAGCGTGGTCTCACGAGTCGTGGCACGACTATCGTGCTTAAAAGAAGCTGCACTTTGTCATGAACGATGAGTAGACTACTGTTACCTGTCTCACGAGTCGTGGAGGTAGCAGTGAGTTTATGAATCGGTTGATTGGGTCGGGTCTAACGCCCGAATAACGTGATTCGCTTGGAGTCCTCGGGATCACGTGAAAGGGTGAGGCAATTATCTTGGGAATCTCGTGGAACGAGAATGGTATGGAATACCTCCCACGGGTTCTTTTCCCATGCGAATCGTAAAAGCGGGGTATGGGGGAGATCGCTGTGGATCCCGAGCCCACTAGGAAAGGATTTCCCGAAAACAACGTTTGAGAGTGCCGTGTTTTCGTAGAAATAGTGGGAGAGGTTAAGGACTAAAGACCGAGACTTAACCAAAATATTACTTCATTCTGCTTATTATTTTCTGTTTCATATATGTTGTGAATGTCTAAGAATCCACCAAACACATCACTAAGAGGCTCATTAAAAAGGAACCAATTAGACGAATTGACTGCGAAATCTTAAGATGGTCTTAGATTTCCAGAACCTTAACTCACATACCGGAATGAGGACGTTCCTCAGCCCTTGCCGGAGGGGTCGACAACTAAGGCAACGCTTGGCGTTCAAAAGTTGAAGGATGACCACCGACAAGTAGGATATAATGATGTTGGCTCAAACTATGCTTCGTTTGCATCATGTCTATATGGTCTTGGACCAGCATGTGGGGTAAAATGCAACGAAGGCATGTTTGGAGCTAAGATGACGGAAGGGATGTCGGTACAAAGAACATGGAGTGATGATGCAATCCCTAGTGGAGAAGCTCAAAAGACCTCCACGTCAGTCTTAGAGACGTACATTGACATGATCCTTCAGTCTCTTCCTTCCTCCTACGAACCATTAATTATCAACATGAATGAGCTTAGAAAAGATCTTCATAGGTTGGTAATTATGTCGGTCTAGTACGAGGCAACGATTGCAAAATCTGCGCCGTTGGTACTAGTAGGAGAGGCTTCAACCTCCATAGCGAAAGGCAAGGGTGCCAGACGCTAAAAGAGGAAGAAGGGTAAGGTAACATCAACTATTGCAGCACTTCAAGTGTTGTTCCTTTACAACACAAGGTGGAGGTAAAGGAAAGAGCAAAAGGTTCAAGCAGTCAATAGATTCTAAGAACGTAAGCATTTACTGTCGTAAAAAGGGCCATTGGAAAGGGGAGTATTCTAAACCCCTCTCCAATGTAGGTAAAATTTGATATTGAGTATTGACATGATCACTTTTACTCTATTTGGTATTTGATACCATTCCTATCACTAATCTGCGGGTGGTTTGCAGAAAGTGAATAAGGACTTAAAAAGCCAAGAACAGTTCTAGGATTCAACAATGGCAAGGTCCATTGATGAAAAGGACTAGAGACTTGTTAGGCCCATAATCGTGATCATGTTAGGGTAATATAGGAATTACGTAACCTAGCTTGATCAAAAGTATGTCTCTTTGTTGGACAAAGGTTTTATTACATACATATTTGATCAAACAAAATTATTGAATATTGATTCATGTTTGCTAGTGTTTGTACGTAAATTCCTAAAATACCATCCTATAAAAGGTTTATGGATACTCAAAATTCAAATTATTTAAATGGATTAATCAAGACCAACTTACAGATTTGGCATCTACAACAGCTAGGACGTTTCTTCTTATTAAAAGATAAGTAAATTGGAAAGTTCGATGAATCTAGAAATAGATGATTCGAATCGACTAAATTTACAAGTCTTTTATGAAGAAGAAAGTCCGAAAGCTCTTTGTTGGACAAAGTATGCTTGCCAAATAGTCTATTGGAAGGGAGCCAATAAGACAACTGTAGGTTACTAATACACAAGACCATAAGAGGGTTCAAAAGTCTAAAGATCCCATAGGAGGTTTGGGAATTAGACTTAAGGAGGTGAACCATAAATGGTTGCAAAATTAAACCTGTTTCGATAGGATCGAAAAGGCCGTGTATTTAGTGGGAGCTCTTGAGCATCCAGTTGAGAATGGAATTCTCAATGAAACATTTCCTATAAAAGCCAAGTATGACGGTCTCTGATAAAGGGAATGATCGAATCTCGTTGGACGAAGATCCATCGAAGTTTCGCCCAATTACCTTAGCCCGTGTAGACGTAGACTCAAAATTGCCAACGTAAGGAACATGGCACTTTGCTAGGAGTCAAGCACAAGGAGCCATGGTTTGGCAAGCCTGTGTCCCGACAAAGTCCTTGAGCATGTAGAAGGATCCTACATACGTCAAGGGACTAGTGGGAGACAAATTAGACTCGGTGTCTAATTTGTACAAGTTTACGACAGAATAATACTAACATTGCTTAGAATCGCATTTCTTAAATTGATCATATTCCAAGTCCCCTTAAGAACGAACCCGAATGTCGTAAGAGGTACGAGTGATCGGGATATGTTCGGTCAAATTTGGATAGTAATCCAAATGACCTGCGGAACGTGATGTTGGACATCGTAGTAGGATTTATGGAGAGGAGCCATAGAATCCGCTAGGAAATTCAAACAAGGTTTTGAAACACCGCATAACTGGAATATTCGTTTTGACGAGCTCATACGGAGCATGACTCGGTCTTAAACGACGTAGGTGATCAGTGGGAGTAGAAATGGCGTTCCAAGTGTTTAAGTGTGTAATGTCTTGATTCATGGATGAATTCAAAGCATTAGGAATCACTAAAACACAAACCGTAACTCACGAAAATTCTCCATGACATTTTAGGGATCCCACATACATTTCATGAATTGAGCTTTTCAAAGACTCAGTCATGGTGGACTGATGAGAAAAACTCATATATGTAGAGAGACAAGTTGTTCAAGACTCAGTCATAGTAAGACTGATGAGAAAACTTGGATACTATGCATAAAGCATCAAGCCATTCAAGACTTAGTCACGGTGGACTAATGAGAAGGCTTGGATGTTGAGTATCCCCTACGTCTCAACCCTAGGCAAACATATGATATGTTTACTCGGTGCATAGGAACCGATGTTGAGAGTGCTTCTAGCATGGCTCAACATAAATCGGTAATGCACTGAGGGGTTGAAGACAGCAATCAAGAACGATCCTTAGTACCTGAATAAAGACTAAAGATGTGTTCATGATGCACTGTCTGTTGAGAGTTGTTTTGGAAGGCTAGAGCGATACTAGCTTCCAGAGCATAAGTGAAAACCAGTTAGTCTCAAAGGTATGCACAGTCAGGCCCAATGACGAGTGCATCGGATAGTGGTCACTGATGAAGACCGCGTCCATAGGGATGGACGTGGCGCCTAGCACGACCAAGCCATGTTTGCCTATATGGCAGGCAACTTGGCTATGGGAGTATTGGCACGAGATCTCATCACAAGATCCACGAAAATATTCTTAGACAACCACCATCTCTAAGAGGCAATGGTGGATAGAGGTAACACGGTTAGACCGTATTGCTTCGCAAGAAAATATAAGCGGACTCACAATACCTTAGTCGGTATCGTAGATTACTCATACTCAGAGGATTCTGAACAAAGTGGGTAATTGACTTATTGGTCAAGTGGGAGACTGTTAGAATAGGTGACCAGAAAGTCAATGGTTTTGGCTGTTCTGAGAACCATTCGTCAATCTGTGAACAAGTAATATTATGTTAATGAATGTAGTAAGGATTCATAGGCATGAGTTTTGTTGTACTTACTGCTTGCATCGTTATGATGTCACAACAAACGCCCACAGACTGAAATATACGTTTCGGGAAAATTGGAACTACGCTTGGAGGTAGGTTCATGAAATCAGTTTCGCCGAATCAGTCTGAAATACTCCAAGTCAAAGGAATCTCGAGACAGGGCATCGAGAATCCATTTGAGACTTGCACTAAGCAACTGCTGTCGTGTTTCATCGACGGGTGACGAGGATCGTCTAAGCAGTGTTAGTGGGTCGGCCTGCTGGGGAGCGGCCGACTGAGGTGACTCGCGGGAATCGTCATATAGAAGCTACTCGGGCTTGGTCGGTATGACTCGTATTCCCGGTTCCGATAGTACGGGATTAGTCCTCGGACTTGAGGATCACGGCAGTCCCCTACATACTAAGGCTGTATCTTGGATCTGGTGAAATTTGACCGATTATATCACATGGTCATCATTAAGCCTCGTCCAGTGCAGTCGGAGTATGTAAGAACGGTGAATTCCAAGATAGGATCTGTCCCCTGTCAAAAGGATATGACAGCAAGATCTCCTATGCGCTCGGAGATGGTTTAGACTCACAAAGTCTATGGCCATAGCACTTGATGTAGTGGGAAAGGATTTCCTACGTCGAGTTAAACCTATCTCGAGCATTATGCATAGTTGCCTAGTCAACGATGGGAACCGACCCCTAGACTAAAGGCCGGGAGACAGGCGACAGTAGGACCGTACCCGTACGTATCGAGCGTCGGTAGGACCGCACCTGCGTATAACTCGGAGCCTAAATGTTCACACCATAAATTCACCTAGTCTCTAGTGCCATGGACCGTTGCTAGATGGCCACCCATGGTAACGGACTACTTTAGTTATGAAATAATGAAAAGTAGGTCCAAGTCTAGCTGAAAGGTGAACCTAAAGAGTCACACCCGCTACACCAAATGAAAGGGAATTAATTTGGAATTAATTCCGGGAGAAGGTTTAATTTAATGGAATTAAATTATACTTCTTGGAGATACAAGCCTCGATGTATTATTTGGAATAATCAGGCTTGAGTTCATAAATTAGATTTATGAATTTTACAAAGCATGGGCTTTCCTTTTAATTAGATTAAAAAGGGTGAATTAATTAATTAATGGGCTTGGTATTAAATAGGATTTAAATATAAAGTCCATGGACTATTTAATTTGGAATTAAATAAAGTCCATTCCATTAATTAATTAATGGGCTTAGTATATTAAATAGGATTTAATATAAAGTCCATGGACTATTTTAATTTGGAATTAAATAAAGTCCATTCCATTAATTAATGGGCTTAGTATATTAAATAGGATTTTAATATAAAGTCCATGGGAATATTTAATATAGAATTAAATAGGCCCATTCCATAAAGCCCATCAAAATGGATGGACAAGATTTGATCTAGAGAATGATGAGATGAAGGACCATGATTAATTTGACTTAATCAAAGCCTAATTTGACTAGGATTTGACTAGGTCAAAATCCTAGTCAAAGTGTGTCTCTTTGGAAGAGTTTGAGAAGGAATAGGAATTCCATCTCCTATAAATACTTAAAAACACACACACTTACACCTAGTATTCTCTACAACTCTCATCTCTCATCTCTCTCAAATTCGTCCACCCTCTTTCTTCTCTCCAAGAAATATACTTTGTTCTTCTTGATTTTATTCAAGTTAAGAACGTAAGAGACGCCGGTTGCGTTAATTGATAGCGTGTACCGATGTCTCTTCTCCCCAATGATTTTCTTGCTAGCACAAGGGTTCGTTGCTTTCCGGTGCAGCGAGTGAGATGATTTAGAGGGTCTCTTCTTGAGATCTTGGTGCAAAACGGGGAACAATGCATGTAGCCGAACGAAGACAAAACTACAACCGGGTAGGTTCTTTAATTATGGTTTTCGTTTCTAATTCTATGGCCTCCATGTTGTGTTTTATTGAACATGAGATACACCGAACGCCCGGGAGAATCAAGGGCACACCCCTTGATTCGTTTATGTATATTATGCATAGTTTAAATTCCATTTAATTATGCTTTGTAATTTTTATTACGCATTCTTTCGCGCTTCCGCTATACGCGTTAATCTCCCGGGCCGATCCACCGATTTCTTTCAAAGCCATTGTCGGATCCCTCACGCAACAACACCTCCTCAGACACCTCTTTAGGGAGGTTGTCCTTAGGCCTATTGAAAATCATCCAGCAAATGATTGCTATAGCTGTACGAACCCAATAGGCAGCTATAACCCCAACGTCCTCGGCAGCTCCTCTAGCGATAACAGCCCCCGCAAAATAATGATGAAGTACTTCTAGCTCGAAGATTACCAGGACTCCCCCTCGGAGAACAATGTCAGCCCCTCAGGTGCAAGAAGAGGTTCCCCCCACTAGCAGCCCATCTGGAATGCTTTCAAAATGGGCTACAGGACTTCTAGCACTAGGTGATGGGTGTCCCGTTTGAAGAATAGGGAGGCATTCTCTTCAGTGAGGAAGTCGTGACTGGCGAGCTTCCTCCCAACTATCGGATCCTAGCTACAGCAGAGAGTATGATGGCACGACAGATCCCTAGGAGCACTTCTCTCAGTTCAAGAACGGCGGCCCTCTAGCATAGGTACACCGACGGGATCAAATATCGGGTGTTTGTCACTACCTTCTCTCCAGCCGTCCAGAATGGTTTAACCAACTGGCAGCAGGATCGGTCAGAAATTTCTAGGAGTTTCGCTCCCTATTCCTACACTAATTCGCTAATAGCAGGCGGCCTCGAAAGATGACTCTCAGCCTCTTTACAGTCTGCCAGAAGGATGTAGAGTCCTTGAGGGGTTACTTACAATGTTTCAACAAAGCTCCCTTGGAGGTCCCAGCAGCCACCCAGGAAGTTAAAGCTAGTGCATTTTCACAAGGACTCTTAGATGGGGATTTCTTTAAGTCCCTAGCTAAGAAGCTAACCTTAGATTTCAATAGCCTTCTTGCGTGGGCTGAGAAAATTTGTTAATATGGAGAAAGCCTAAGCCTCCAAGAAGGAAGTGCGAGAAGAAAAAAGAAAGGATATCTATGAAGAAGGATCTTCGAAAAAATGAGGACTGATTTTAGAGATAGAAGGCACCCTTTCCAGAGGGGCCCCCCCACGACCTCCTTCAAATGCCACTATCACCCAAGCACTCATTGGTGTAGACAACAAGGGATTGCTAGCCTGGCCCAAGATGGCCAAAGATAGACCTACCAGACCTAATCCAGACAAGTACTGCAAGTTCTACAATGACTAAGGGCACACCACTGAAGAATGTCGACATTTGAAGATGAGATAGAACGACTCATTCAAAATAAATATCTACCGGAATTCACATGTAGAGAAAAGGCCCAAGGTACAAGTCCGTACCAAAAGAAGGATGCTCACAAAAGAAAGGCGCCCTCGGAGCCTAGTGCTCACCTCCCAAGGGGAATGCCATAAAACTACCTGCTCAGGACGGCCAGAGGATGCCCACCCCCTATGGAAAGGGGTCATCCACATGATAGCAAGAGGACCCATAGGAGGAGATTCTCACCGAGCGAAAAAGGCCCTCGTAAGGGAAATTGGAAGCAACATCTCTAATGAAATTTTAGATGTGGATGCGGTCGTTTGTATCCCTATCATCCAGTTTGGACCTGCTGAAAGATCTGGGTTGGCGTTGCCTCACAATGATGCCTTGGTAATCACAACTACCCTAGCTAATTATGAAGTAAGTCGAATATTTATTGATTCTGAGAGCTCAGCGAATGTTCTCTTTAGAGGAGCATATGATCAATGCAATTAGGAGACGTCCCCCTAAACTCAGTGGATCCCTCTTTTTATACAGCTTCGTAGGAGAAATGGTCCACCCCAACGGCATGGTTACTCTCCCTTCTCCTTGGGGAGGAACCCTAGCGGAGGACCTCGCTGATAAGGTTTTTGGTAGTAAATATCCCCTTGGCTTATAATGTGATCTTAGGAAGGCCTACTCTTAATACCTAAAGAATCTTAGGATGATTTAACTAAAGTTCAACCTACAGAAGAACTGCTCATTGTTGAGCTAGTCCAGGGGGATCCAGCTAAAACAACTCATTTGGGCTAACAACTGCAAGGGTAGATCAAAGAAGATTTAGTACAGTGCCTCCAATGAAATATTGACATATTCGCAAGGACCCCCCAAGAGTTGGAGGGCATAAACCCTGAGGTAATAACTCACCATCTCAACATAGATCCTTTCATGAAACCGTTCAAACAAAAGAAAAGGCACTTTGGACAAAATCATACAAGCAGAAGTGGACAAGCTCTTGGCATCCGGACATATTAAGGAAATACAATTTTCGAGTGACTCTCTAATGCGGTGCTAGTTCCCAAACCCAAGGGCAAATGGAGAATGTGCTTAGACTTTCGGGACCTCAATAATGCCTGCCCTAAAGACTTCTATCCCCTCCCATGAATTGATCAATTAGTAGACTCCACCTTCGGGTGAGAACTCATGAGTATGATGGACGCATCTCAATGATACCATCAGATCATGTTGGCACCCGACAATCATAAAAAGGGTAGTCCTCGGGGACGTTGTGTTACGTGGCCATGCTATTCGTGCTCAAAAGCATTGGAGCTACTTACCAACACTTGGCAGATAAGATATTCCGACCCCAAATAGGGAGGAAAATAGATGTCTTCGTAGACAGTATGCTGGGGAAATATAAGAAGGCTGGGGTCCATATTATGCACTTGAAGAGACATTCGAGGTCCTTTGAAACTATAAGCTAAAACTCAGTCCAGCCAAATGCACCTTTAGAGTAAATTGGGGATGCTTCCTCGGGTTCATGGTGACTGAGAGGGACATCGAAACCACCCCCCAAGATCAAAAGCCATATTAGACATGAAGGCCCCCATAAAAATCAGCGAGGTGCAACGCCTCACCAGGAGGATAGCAGCACTTAGTCGATTCATCGTCAAGTCTGCTGAGAAGAGCCTAGCTTTATTTAAGGCGCTATGAAAATCATATAGCTTTGAATGGGGAATTGAATGCAAAACTTCATTCCAAGAGCTTAAGGCATACCTAGCAGGGCTCCCCTACTAGTCAAACCCTCTCCAGGAGACACCCTGTACGTATATCTATCCACGACCACAAAGGCAGAAACTTAGATCCTCCTTTGGGAATAGGAATGTCGACAAAAGCCCATATACTACATTAGCAAGGTACTCAACGGGGCAGAAGGATGCTATAGCCCCATCAGAAAAATAGCCTTTGCACTAGTAATTACAACTCGGAGTTTACGACCATACTTTTGGAAGGGACAAGCGGATCCGCCCGGGAGCGCGAGCAGACGCGAGAGTGCGCGGAATTACGATATTAAAAACATATCATCATAATAATAATCCCAAGGGGTATACCCTTAGGTGCTCAACCGGGCGTTCGATGTAGGATATGATAACTAAAGTGTATATATCATATAGAGCACATAGATAAAAAGAAGAGAACTATAATAATGTTAATCCGAGTATTACCTTTGTAGTTATCTTTTGTGCACCGCTACAAGCGTTGTTCCTTACGGTCGGATAGCAAACATTCACCGAGATTCAAAGTTATGAATCCTTTAACGTAGTCCACACCACACCGAGAGAAGTCACGTTTTCTTGCTAGACAAAAGCGTACCTAGAAGACGAGATTAAGAAAAGGAATCACACTATCGAATTAGTGTATCCTTCTAAATGTTTCTTGGTTCTTCAATTGATCCTAGATCAATGAAGCAACTAGGAGAAGTAGAGAGGGCTGAAAATGAGATAGAGTTGTGTTTATTTTCTTCTTTTTCCTAGAAGAAGATGAACAATAATTCTTTTACTTTGATGATTGTATATACACACATATATATATACATAATTAATGTGATTATTAGAATGTGTCTAAGTTCATCCAAGGATGTCTAGATACATTCCAATCAATCCCCATCAATCTTCAATCAAGCCTACCATTTTACAAGGTATGATTAAATCATACCAAGTGAAAGAGGCTTGATTGGGGTTGATTTGTCTCTATCCAAAAGAAACAAGTGAAGCTTGTCATCAAAGGCCTAATGGCTGATTTTTGTGCTTCTAGATGAAGCAAAAATCAGCCTCCCCATTGTAGAAGAAGTCCAACTTCTTCTAATTCCAAAAGTGGAATTAACATCTCTCTTGGGTCAAGATTTATTGGACCGGATTTTATTGTAATCCAATTACAAAATGCCCAAGAATTAAATCTCATTTAATTCAAGGTCCAATTAAATAATGCCCATCAATCATTTAATCCAATTAAAAGATCTAAGCTTTAAATCCCTACTTAATTGATAAATTCCATTTACCAATAAATTGAGGGCCTGATACAATATCGGTCCATCCATCCAATGGACTATCCCATAAATAATCCAATTATTTATCATCCTCTGGATTTGACTCCAAGTCAATTCCTTCACCTCCTTGGTGATTTGTGTGTGATCATTTAGGTTTACCTTCAGCTAGACTTAGGCGCTGTTCCAACATAAGCCCGTCACCATGGGTGACCGTCTAGCAATGGTACAATGCACTAGAAACTGGGTGGAACATTTAGGCACCGACTTCATACGGATACGGTCCTTCCGTCTACCCTCTCAAAGCGTTAGTCTAGGGTACGGAATTGGGCATTGGTTTCTATTTTTGACCAGGCGTCGATGCTTAAAATTTGAGACTACGCACGCCTCATTGCATCGACACGGGAAACCATTTCCTGCTCGATCAACCACTGTGGCCACAGGTTCAAGCAGCATGAACGTGTCTCCGAGTGCATAAGAGATACCTCTGTCACATACTGATAGGGGACGGATCCTTTCTTGAAACCCACTTTCCTCACTACACACTCTGACTGCACTGGACAAGACTTATAATGAACATGTCTGCGACACGATCACCTCTCGCCAGATCCAAGATACAGCCATTATGTGCACGTGACTGTCGTGGTTCCTCAAGTCTGAGGACTACTCCCGTACTATTGCAACTGGAGAACTCCAATTATACTGACCAAGCCTCCTAGGCTTCCATATGATGATCCCCACGAGTCAGCTCATTCGACTCGATCCCAGTCGACCAACCCACTAAGATCGTATAGGCGTCCCACGCCTGTCGCCGATGAAACACGGCACTCATCCAATGAATATGACTCTTCGTATAAGTCTCAATAGGACTCTCGATGCCCTTTCTCGAGGTCCTCAACTTGGGGAGTTTCATACCCAAGTCTTTATCAGTTGGTTTCATAACCACCATCTAATGCGTGGCCCAACAACATAAGTTGTTAATGCGGTCTGTGGTCTTTCTTGTGATATATGTGAATAGACATTTAACATATGAGAATGAGCAAACAAAGACAATACCAATGGTAACGAATACTCATTTTATTCATTATATAATATTACAATACATCGAGTTGTCAAATAGATTAAATAAAGGCCAAACCAATTGGCCTCCTGGTCACCTATTCTAACAACTTTCTCTCCTACCCAAGAGGAGTACGCACAAACCAACCCCTGAAGCAAACCCTAGGTAAGCCGGATGGATCAGGAAGATCGATAAACTGGGTTATCGAACAAAGCGAATATGACATATCATACCTACCACGGACAACCATTAAAGCCCAAGCATTGGTCGATTTCATGTCTGAAATGACAATCCCCTTCCTACAAAGAAGCATGGTTGTTGCATATTGATGGGTATCCACCCTCCAAGGAAGCAGAGTCAGGATAGTCCTCACCACCCCTGTAGGTGAGGACCTAGAATTTGGCATCAAGTTTGATTTTAAAGCTTCGAACAATGAGGTTCAATATGAGGCCCTCGTGTTAAGCATGAAAATGGCTTGGAAGGCAGAAGTACGACACCTCATAGCTTACTTGGATTCTCAACTCATAGTTAAACAAGTTGAGCGTGTATATGAGGCTAAAGAAGATAGAATGATCCAATACTTACAAAGGGTGGAAGAATTAAGTTCAAGGTTTGGAAGTTTTCATCTCACCCTGACCCCTCGAGAAGAAAATACCAAGGCTAATTACTTGTCCGAATTGGGCAATACCTTGGATGATTGTAAGACTAGGCAGATCACTATACAACACTTGGCCAAGCCAAGATCCCCCTTGGACATCCATGCTTTCATCCGTCATACATTCCACATGCAAAATAAAAGCCTAACATGCCCCTGTTGGATGATCACAAGCCTGAGTCCTATGCGACCTACTAAGACATTATCATGCTTTAAATCCATAAATCATGCTTTCCAAAAGCAATTTAAATAGGTTCTTCATGCTTAACACATAATAATATGCTAATCGTATAGCCACAACACCGAACCGGGCTCTGATACCACTGAAAGAATCGGGTACGCCCCGAGAACGCAACAAAAGCGTAAAATGAGTAATTTAAGGCATAATTTTAAACGGATTTAAAGGGGTGTTCCCTTTGAAGTTTCCGGGCGTTGGGTGTTTGTCAAGAGCATAATAACATAAAATAAATGTGCTGGATATGTGGCTAAAGGATTAAAAACAAAAGGTTACAATAAATGTAAATGGAAACTCTACCTTTTGTTTCAACAAACGTAGAATCGGTACGTGCGTTGTTTCCTTTCCGTTTCTCCTTCCGTTCACTTGAGAATTCAATGTAGAACTCCTCTAAGTATTGTCCACACCACACTATGGAGTAATATTCTAATCTATTGCTAGATAAAAATAAGAAATGAAGAAGAAATACTTTCAAAACAACACTATTGTTTAGTGCCTTTAAGAATGTTTTTAGTTCAATCATTTCCGAAAGGTATGAACATAAAAAGGAGAAAATTTGCAGAGAGTTTAGAGTGTTTTTGGCTGGAAAGTTCGTGCATGTATGGTATGAGAGCATGAGATAATTGTTGTGTGTTGTATTTTTTTCATGTATTCACAATTCAAACACAAGTTACCTCCAAGATAACCTCTACACACGCATGCACATTCTTCTCTCCATGAACCATCATGGCCTTCATACGTGCTTGCTCCAACCTTTTGAGCGTGGACTCCAAGCCATGGACCATTTTTGACTGGTTTTGATTTAATCAAATTAAATTAAGACCTACCAAGATCCATAGGTTTGAAATTAATTCAATTAATTTTAAACCTTATTGAAATTCAAAAGTTATTTAATCCAACTAAATAAATATAAGCTCAAATGCTAATTAATTGATCCAATCAATTAATTGAACCAAAACCGATAAATTAATCCAATTAATGTAAAGGTTGTAAATTCAACAATTAACTAAAATCCAATTAATTAATTATTGGACCATCCATCAAATGGATTTCTCAATAAATGATCCAATCATTTATTTTCCCCTTGAATTAATTTAATCCAATTAAATTAATTCGCTTCTTCTATAATTAATTCCAAATTAATTCTATCAACCCCATAGTGATTTGTGTGTGACTCATTAGTTTCACCCTTAGCTAGACTTGGGTTTTTGTCCAACACAATTGGTCAATTAAATCCAATTTAATTAACTATTTTTCAATCAACCATTAATCGAAAAAAATGCCCGTCACCATGGGTGACCGTCTAGCAACGGTCCATAGCACTAGAGACTAGGTGAATGTTGGCGTAAACATTTAGGCTCCCGAGTTCCATATGAGTACGGTCCTTCCATCATCCGTCTCCGGTCTAAGTCTAGGGTATGGAATTGGGCATCGGTTCCCATCCTGAACTAGACAATTATGCTCAATAACTCGAGACACGTTTGCTCTATTGATCGACGTAGAAAACCATTTTCTACTCGACCAATCGCTCTAGTCACAGACTCAAAGAGCCTAAATTGTCTCAGAGTGCATAGGAGACTCGACTGTCATATACTGACAGGTGACGGTCCAATCTTGTAATCCACCGTCCTCAATATATATTCCGACTGCACTAGATAAATCTTATAATGAACGTATCCCAGATACGAACATCTCTTGCCAGATCCTAGATACAACCATCATATGCATGTGACTTCCATTATTCCTGAACTCCGAGGAATAATCTCGTACTAGCAGAACCGGGAATTTCAGTCGTACCGACCTAGCCTCCAAGGCTTCCATATGACGATTCCCGCGAGTCAGTTCAGCCAGCTGATACCCGTGTCAACTAACCCACTAATATTGCATAGACGATCAACGTCTGTCGCCAATGAAACATGGCACTCATCGAATGAATGCAATCCTTAGTGCAAGTCTCTATAGAACCCTCGATGCCTTGTCTCGAGGTCCTCGATTTGAAACATTTTAAACCAACTCTCAAAAGTTGGTTTCATAGCTACCATCCAATGCGCAACTCAACTACATGGGTTATGTAATTGGTTTGTGGACATTTATTGTGACGTTAAAACGTCATTTAACGTAATCAATAAGCACAACAAACACATAGTGTCATGGATAAATACTTACTATATTCATCAAATCAATCTTACTTTAATAAAAATTATTAAATAGTATGCAAAACCGTCATTTTAATTGTAATCACGTATTCTAACAAACACATGCCAGAGCCAACGATAACCCTGATGCGAGGACACAAAACGGCAACCCTCCTCGTGCGAGCGCACAAAACACTCATTCGAAAGACACAAACACTCATTAGAGAGACCATCACAGTTTCCTAGTCAGTACCCTAAAATATTTATAGTAGTAACATTGAAGCTGCTAATTGTACATACTCTTTTTCCCTTACCAATTAATACATCCAAATGGATACCTCTAGCCACATTTTAATCTAAATTTCATCAATCATCTCTAAAATTAAAAGATATAACTTTAACGAATTATACACTAAAATCAGCAAAAACATGAAAAATAGGTGTAAATTATATGACCTACTTGTATCCTGTCAAAGAAACCTTAATTTTTTTTTAGATTTTGGTATACCTTTTTCATTTTTGTGTTTTAAGAAAATAATGTCTTTTTTTTTAATCTATTGAAAGCTGTATATGCTTTTTGTTCCAAAAACTAACAGAAATATATAAAGATATATTTATTCGTTAAATAAAACCTTGATTGAAAAAATGCAATTTTAATGCTTTAAGTATGGAGTGACAATTTGGCCTTGTACAAATCAATTTTGATAATTTTATCTCGTAATTTAAAAAAATTTGCAAATTGAAAAATAAAATGACTGAAAAAGTCAACCAATAACTTGCAATTTTCCTACAATTTTAACAAATTCCAACAATTTTTCTTCGTTACCGAACAAACTTTTTATAGTTACCAACCCCATCTTCACATAATTAAAATGGGATAAATACAATTTACCTCCGGTGATATAACAAATGAACAAAAATCATCTTTTAAAAAAATAATTAGCAAATTATCCCTGTAATCTTAAAATGAAGCAAATTACTCCCTTTATTTTCTCTTGATAGGGGGATGATTTGCTTTATTTCTCAAAATACAGGGAGATAATTTGCTAATTATTTTATCACATGGATTTTTGCTCATTTCTTATATTATTGGGGATAATTTGCATTCATCCCTGATTAAAATTGCAAGTTTTCCAATCTTAATAAAATACCTCAAGTCTTTAATAATCTGCGCCAAACTTTATAACGAACTTTAGTTATCCTTGTTTTTCAAACTTTGTTCATCTGAAAATAGAAAAATTTTAATAGACATATAATGTAATGTCATGCAAATTGGTGGTGCAGGGTGCAGGGAGCAGGGTCCCTGGACTGACGGGATTCATGTGATCCCTTAAAGCAGCGGTATGAAAGACGTATGACTTGACGTGCTGACATGACTGCAACACACACAGAGCACACACTCCTGTCAGCTGGAAGGAAACCAGTGTAGTTTATATACAGGAGAATATGTGTAGGCCATCCATCTACGTATGAACTTATCTATCTACATACATATATATACTCGTCGAATTAATTATACACAAAGATAAGTAAGGTCGTCGAGTGTCGACTGTCTTAATTTTTTGCCAGATATATATAGAAACCCTAATGCTTTATTTGGTTCTTGGATATCAATGAGAGGACAAATAAAAAAGAATATTTGTAACTATCAGGTAATAGTTATTTTGTATTTAGCTTAGTGTTTTTTATGATAATATTTACCTTTTTTTGGTTAAAACTAAAATTCAAACGTGTTAAAATGGTCGGCCAAAATATTAGAGAACTCTAGGGAATTTGGAATATAATGAAATTCTTGATATCTTAATTTAATTACTCGTGTTGGACACAAAGCGATTTTTTTTGGTAAAAATTCCTAAACTCGTGAATTTGATAGGAATCTCGATTTTACCTTCCACAAATTAATTTTTTTGTTATTTTTGTCTCATTATTTTTAAACTCGCCACCCATAACTCAAAAGGCTTTACAATTTTTGGTTCCAGCCTTAATTTCGTTCAATTGCATACAAAAACATCAACAACACCCATAGGGGACTAGAATTACAATTCTTTTGGAGTTGTGGGATACAATGTGGTCAGTTACAATATAGAAGTAAAATTACAAAGAGCTTAACTTGTGGGACATAAATATAATTTTTCCACTATCAGATGACATAAGACTATATTTGGACTGATATATATATATATATATGGGTTTGAGGAAAGAATATTATTTTATTTTTAAATAATTCAATATTAGAAAAATTTGAAATTCGTCAATATTCAACAAAATATAATTTAACTTTAAGGTTGGAGGATTTATAGAATTATCCAAATAATTCTAAGAAATTTATTACTAGAAATTTGAAGTCATGACTTTAAATCCATCCATCCAAATGTAGCTTAATAAAATTGTAAAGACTTGATAGAAAAAAAAAAAAAAAGAAGAAGAATATTGTCACAACTATCTAGCAAATTATCATTAATGATATAAAATAAATATCAATACTATTTATTTTATCCGAATAATTCTACAAGTTTTAATCATACACCTAGTATTGTCTTGGGCTACGTCTGAATTTCACTATTGATAGTAAAATTAATAGTGATAAAAAAAGGGATTATTAGCGATAAAATTAGTATTGACAATTTATTATTTTTTTTAATTACCAATTCTTATTAGGGATAATTACATCTATACTTTCGATATGTGGTTTATTTATACAAACTACCTCTACTTTCTAAAAATTACGCACCAAAAATGTAAACATTATTTTCACAAACCACAAATACTTTTTAAAAAATTACACATATATACATTCCAAGAACGTCAACACCATTACACAAATTATCACTATTTTATCTGACAGGGGTGGTTTTTGTATTACGCAAAAATAAGTATGATTTGGGTATATAGATCATAAATCAAGACTATAAATATAATTATCTTTTTAATTATCTCACATATATTCCTAATTACGAATATTTATAACTTAAGCAAGTAACATTGTTAATTCGTTATTCCAATATTATTGCATGATGAATCATCTCCCACATCGACAAAATAGACATTAAAAAGAATCCATGCTCCCGCAAACTCCCCCGAATCCCAACCCTAGCCCTACCGTTTCCCCTCGGCCACCTGAGCGCCCCTCCCCCCCCGATCGACGGTGAACTTTCCTAGAAGCCCTCACCGGGGTACCAGACATCGACTCTGAACCCCAATCACCTCGCGCAACAAAGAAGATCTTCTCAGCGGCCGAGGAATACTATGGCAAACCAGGTGTGCACCGAGGGGGGCGCGCAATCAACTTCTCTGTGGAAGAAACGGAACAACTGGCAACACTGTTTAAGTACGCCCTCATCGCAAAATTCTCCCATGGCTACCCCAGCATGCAAGCAATCCGAGCCTATTTCACACGGCTAGGGTTGAGAGGCGCTTTTTCCATAGGAGTGATCAACGTTAAGCACATTATCATCAGACTTCATAATGAAGAGGACCTTTCCCGTGTATGGCTCAAGCATATATTGTATATCGACGTCTTTTCGATGCGCATCTTCAAGTGGTCTCCGGACTTTCACCCCAAGATCGAGTCCCCTATCACCCCAGTGTGGTTACGTTTTCCTGAACTGCCTATGACCTCTTTCACAAGAAAGCTTTGTTTGGAATCGTCAGTTTGATCGGTGTGCCGCTGAAACTTGACGAGGCTACGGTTGATGGTCTACAAACTAGTGTTGCAAGAGTTTGTGCGGAACTGGACTTACTGAAGCAGCGTCCCGAGTCGCTATGGATCGGGACGAATGGCAAATATTTCTCCCAGCCAGTGCTTTACGAGCGGTGCCCTCGATATTATTGCGATGTCGGCACTTGGGACACGGGGAGGAGGACTGTCGAGAAGGAAAGGACCAACAACCTGATATGCCACAAGATCAAACAGATCTACATAAGATCATTGATGCGAGGAGGTGAAATAACCCTGAGACATTGACGGAACAGGCCAAAATCCCAAGCCTCAGCCCCGATCAGCATCACAACGTTGAGGCCTTGTCCAAACACGCTTCCACAACCCAAATTGAACCAGCGGCCAGAGGCAGCACTCAAGTACAGGGGGAGGACAAAGAGGCTAGTGATTTCGATAGTATGCCGAGCCTTGACACTATTCTAGAGAATGATGACAAATCGGTAGATCAGACTGCCCCTGTGCCGCGTGACGATGCTCACACCCCGCCTATTTTGTAAGGGGATCAAAATCCCATTCGCACGATATTTTTTTTTAGCCGACAAACGAAATCTGAGGGGAATGATGGCTCGGGTCAGCTTGCAGCCCACCTAGCTGACCCTAGTGATGTTGGTGACCAAGAGGGATCATCGTGGAACTTGCCGGGTAATGAGGCCGTCGTGGACCTTGCAGGAGACGATGAGGGTTTTATGGACGCCAAGGTGAGGGGCCGGCATCATCGTGGCCTGTCCGTGGGATGTCCCGAGAGAATTATGACCCGCAGCCATGCCCGTGCTTGTTTCGTGTCTTGTCATAGTGATCAATGAATGCAATCATTTGGAACGCCCAGGGTATCGAAAATAAACAAAATATTTTTCGATGTTTGTGTAAGTTACATAAATTAAATCCTGTTGGCTTAATAGACCAGCGTGTGCAATGGGAGAATGTTCTAACTTGCAAGCATTTGAGTTTTAATGTTGTGGTCAAGAACTGTAATAACCAAATTTGGTGCCTGATGGATAACACCATTGTATATGAGGTGCTGAGGGACGAAGAGCAACTCCTACATTTGAAATTGGAAGTTCCCTTTATCAGCCATCCGATCCTAGTTACCTTGGTTTATGAGAAATGCAATAGAGTGGAACGGGAGGCCATTTGGGCATTCATGCGTAGTATGGGTGACCAAACACTACCTTGGTTCATTGGTTGGGATTTCAATTCGGTCGTCACTGTTTCTGAACGTTCCAATGGTGTGTACTTGACGCATCATTCTATTGAGGAGTTCAGCGAGGCTATTTTTTATAGCGGCTTTAACCGATATCGGCTTCGAGGGTAGTCAGTATACTTGGGCTGACCATCGATTATGGCAGAGGCTGGATCGGGTCCTTTTCTCCAGCGAATGGATTGACACCATCCCCCCGACAATGGTGACTCACTTGGCGCGCTCCTCGTCGGACCACTGCCCGTTCCCCATTCAGGCGAAAGGCCACGTTACCACCCACACCTTCTGCATTTCGTTTTCTAAACATGTGGTTGAGACATCTGTATTTCATGGATGTGGTGCAAGGCAATTGGTCTTTTCCCACGGTTCGGGTGGGGTTGGCCCGATTTTCAAAAAACCTCAAGCGGCATGTATTTGGGAACATCTTTGCTAACTCAAAGTAGCTGAAGCGGCGGCTTTACAGGCGGAGCAATGCTATGACTGAGCGCCGACGGAGACTAATCTGATGGAGATGAACCGTTGTACGGCGCAACTCACTTACGCCCTCGCTATTGAAGAGGATTATTAGCTTCAAAAGGCGGCTTGTAAATGGGTAATTGAGGGTGAAAGGAACACACGATTTTACCACTCCATGGTAAGGAAGAAGCGCGCTCACACGACTATCACCTCTATCGCACATGACGACCAGTTGATCGAAGAGGGAGGCCCCCTTGCGGTGTCATAGGTGGATCATTTTCAGCGACTGCTGACTGCGGACAGTGAGCGCGCAACACCTCTATTGCTGCATAATGTCCCCTGTTTACTCTCGGGCACACAAGGGGAGATGTTGTCCCACGATACCAGCATTGAGGAGATGAAACAAGTGATCTTCGGGATGGTGGCGGAGAGTGTCGTGGGGCCGGATGGCTTTAATGCGCTCTTCTACCACAAATGCTGGGACATTATTAAGAATGATGGTGTCGACGCAGCAAATGATTTTCTTAGAGGGATGTCGGTACCGATCAACTACACGGCAACGATGATAGTGCTCATCCCGAAGGTGAAGCACCCGATGCAATATAGTGAGTTCCGTCTGATCAGTTTGTGTAATACGAAAAATAAATTCTTGACCAAGTTGCTCAATGAACGATTGCGCTACCTGCTGCCATCCCTGATCACCCAAAATCAAAGTGGCTTCATCCCTTCCCGAAAAATCGGTGATAACATTCTCCTTGCACAGGAGATCTTGCACGCGGTGGGAGAGAATTGGATGGATTGGAATGTGGCCCTCAACTTGGATTTGGCTAAGGCTTACGATAAAGTGGATTGGGATTTTCTTGTGGTGGTTCTTGAGCGCCTCGAATTTCCGGCATGATGGACGACACTGGTCAGAAATTGCATCTCCAATTGCTGGTTCTCTATTTTGATCAATGGATCGACGCACGACTTCTTTAAATCCACGAGGGGCCTGTGGCAGGGCGACCCACTCTCGCCCACTTTATTTGTGTTGGCATCCGAGTACTTATCACGAAATCTGAATGCTCTAATGGCCTTGGATTGGACAGTAGTTTTTAAAGGGAGCGAGGGAATTTCTCACTTAGCTTATGCGAACGGCGTGCTTATTTTTACGAACTCCAAGACTAAAAGCTTGGAAAACATCATGGCCTTCCTGCGGTCGTTTGAAGAGGCCTCCAGCTAGAGCGTTAACCCAGCTAAAAGCTCTTTTATTGTGGCATCTGCTGCCCCACTGCTCATTAAGCGGCGGATTAAGAGGCGGATTAAGAGGTTGACGGGCTTTAGGCTCCAATCCTTCCCTTTTCGCTACCTAGGCGCGCCGGTTTTTGTGGGGAGGCAACGACTCAATTACTATGAGGGGCTGATTGACGGTATGGCTGCCAAGATTGGTGGTTGGGAAAAGAAATTTGTTTCATACGGGGGACATCTAGAATTCATCAAATTAGTTCTCTTAGCTATGCCGGTTCATTTATTGGCGGTCCTTAAGCCGCCTAAAGGGGTCATCCTACGTATCGAACGGATGCTCAAAAAGTTCTTTTGGGGTTCCTCGTGCACGGTAAAATGGATACATTGGTCTGCGTGGTTACATCCATGTTGGCCGGTGAAGGAAGGGGGTCTTGGGGTACAAAGCCTTTCCGACTTCGTCGATGTCTTCTCTGCCAAACTTTGGTGGCATTTCCGCACAAGCACATCTCTGTGGCCTGAGTTCCTTAGGAAGAAATATTGTAAAAGATCATGCCCAACGTCAACAAAGATTTTTTCGACGGGATCTCCCAAATAGCATCGTCTACAGCGTGTGCGGATCACTGCTGAACGAACATATTTTGGGCTTTAGGTAAGGTCGACCTTTGTTTTTGGCATGACGTATGGATGGAGGAGGGTTCACTTGCAGCCATTGTAGATCCTCCTTTTGAATTCCATGAGATGATACATTACTATTGTAAGGATGGTCAGTGGGATGAGGAGAAACTCAACAGGATCCTGCTCGACGGTGTCATAAGGCGACTACTTGTTGTACCTTTTGACCTCGCCTCCGACGACAGGCCGAGATGGAAGCCCACCCAATCGGAAATTTTACGATCAGGTCTGTCATTGCAGTTGGCCGAATTGGGGGGGCTGTTAGACCTCTGCTTTGGGACGTTTGGCACAAGGCAGTCTCCCCATAAATGTCGATTTTTGTGTGGTGTTTGTTACACAATTTTGTGCCGGTGGATGAGCGGCTTCGAGAGAAGGGCCTTTCGATCGTATCTCAGTGTCAGTGATGCGCCACCAGCGAGACAATCCCACATCTCTTCTTGAATAGAAAAGTGGCAAGGGAGGTGTGGACTCATTTTGGGGGGCTGTTTAATTTTATGCCCCCTCAGACCCAATTCATCTCATCAATGCTTTCAAGCATTGCAGCTCTCGAGTCCTTATGTACAGAGGGGTCATGCTCTCCTGATCATTCCAATACTTGTGCTCTGGTTCTTTTAGCGTATGCGAAATGATGCGAAATTCAACAACATGCGGTTCATTTCTAGCAAGATTATTCGACGGGTTCAAGGGCACCTGACCTGCTTATTTAAAGCTGACGGCTTCATAGCAGGGAATTGGGAAAGAGATCTTGAAATGGCCTCTAAGATGGGTTTGTCGTTTATTAGGCCGCAACCAAAACGACCGGTCCTAGTCCGCTGGGACAAGCCCCGCATGGGCTGGTGGAAACTCAATACCGATGGAGCTTCGAAGGGTAACCCCGGATGTGCTGGGGCGAGAGGCCTGATCAGAGACAGCTACGGGACTCTCATCTTGGCTTTTGCAGACTACCTTGACATAAAATCGAATACCTATGCAGAACTATTCGCCGTCATCCGAGGCATTGATGTGGCTCAAAAGGCGGGGTGTGTGCAGCTATGGAATGAGCTTGATACTCAGGTAGTGCTCCAGATAATTCATTTGGACGAGGGCCACTGGCGGCTTAAGGGATTGCTCACTCGTTCTCGGATTTTGCGCTGTCAAATGACTGTGGTATTCACCCACATTTTTAGAGAAGGCAACCAACCAGCGGATTATCTCGCTAATGTTGTGTGCCAGCACCAAACTTCCAGGGTTTTCACGCGGACGGAGGGATTTTTAGCCTTATTGATTCGTCATGATAATTTATTTTCCAGTTTTCGTTTTTAGACTAATTGATTCTTTTGTAAAGGGAGTAAGTACTCCTCATTTCTTTTACAAATGTGTAAAGGGTCTTTGAAATTAATAAATGGATAGGGGTCCAGCCAAATCCCCCGCCACGACATCGACGGCTTCATTAAATAAAAAAAAATCATCTCCCATATCCCTTCTTTTTATTTTTGGAACAGTTAAAAATGAATTAGTTGAGTTATGTACGAACGGACACTCAAACACAAAAACATCAAAAAAAAAGTAAAAGTTTCAATATACACGGAGGTTTCGTAATAAAAAAGTTGTGCGGTTGATTCAAACAAATGATCGTGTGTGTCTGCTTTTATAACAATTTGTTGCTTCTTTAAAATTTATCCATTGGCTTATATCATTAATGTGTTGTATAAGTATTTAAATTTTAATATATTAAATGACGTAATAAATCACATATTATAAATATATATGTACACACTAATATATATATATATATATATATATATAAAAGCTACTTATTTTTGACTCACACAACAGGCAGTTTGTGACACAAAAGACATCAAACTTTAAACTATTAATTTATACACTTAAATCTTTTTATTAATATAATTATTTATTTATTTCAAATGGTTCACGTGATCTTTTAACCACTAATATACTAATAATTATTTTTATCCTACATTTTTACCATTGTTCATAACTTGCTCTGCTTTTAATCACACTAGACACTGTGACACGCAGTACCTGCGCGCATAATTTTTAGTTCATAATTAATTCTCGTATCCTAAACTTTATCATTGCCTTACAACCTTACATGTAAAAATTGTCTGATAATTTTTCTAATGATTAATATCAATGCAATATTTTACTCAAATTAAATCAAGAGTTGAAGCTTTGTAAAATATTTATTATACTGATAATGATGGTTATATACATGTAACACAAATAATAATATGTTATTTCTATTTCAATTAACAATAAACCTAAACAAATTGGAGTAAATTTAATTTTTGAGTATATGTAATTGCATAGAATTAAGTTTCTAATGGAACTTAATTGAATAGTTAATTCAATTACATGAAGTTGGGAAGTTGAAGGGCATTTTTGGTATTACGATAATTTGGTGTAGTGGTATAAAAACTACCACTTTATATCGATAAGACCCATTCTCTTTATAATAGTACTAGCCGTCGTGGCACGTCGTCCCTACGTGCATATAAAATAATATTGCATGCTTTAAAATGAATGTAAATGTAAATAAGATATATATATATATAAACCGATACATTATATTTTTTATAAAAAAAAAAAAAAGAAAAGAAAACTAAACTTCAGGGGTATTATTGTCATAATTAAAAAAATTGATGTCGCGGTATTATAAACCGACAATTGTGAGTAAGAAAGATTTTTTTTTATATTAATTTTAATTTTTAAAATTTATATCTCATCTCTCTAATTGTATGCATGTATGTAAATATTGGGTGTTGTCACCGTGACTAGTACATTTTATATATACATGGAGAGTATAAACTTTTTAATAGTTAGAGCAGCATAGCGACGTAGAGAAATGGACAAAAGATGTCACTCCACGTCTGTCAACTCTTTCTCCTTTGCTCAACTGTGCAATGATGCTTGAGCTGAGGCACAACAGTCTGCCCATTCAGTCCCTTTCTTAATTGCCACCACACTTTGTGATTCTGCTAACATCTTTTGCAGCTACTCTTGTCAGAATGTTTTTCTTACACAAGAATTTGTTATCCTTTTATACTTAATTCCTACAATTGAAATATTTTAACTTTCCTTTACACTTTCACAGTAAAAAAAAAGTAAAAATAAATAAATGAAATCACACTCTTAATTTGCTATGACTTTTGCATTTCTCAAATATCTTTAAAAAAATAATCAATAAGGGTAAAGTAGTAATTTTTATATCACCGTCTAGGGCTACATAGTTATTTTTCATTTGAAAGAGATATTTGTGATTTTTCAAAAAATAAAAAAATAATTATAATTATGCCAAATTTTAGAGGAGGTAGCTGTAATTTACTATAATATATTTGGAAAATTTTAGGTGGGTTCCAAGATTTTGATTTATATATATATATATATATCTAAAGCCACATGTGTCTAGGTATGGGGGTTTGGCTGATGTTACATTTGGAGTTTGGAGTTTGAGATGTTACATTTCTCTGTATGTGTGAATTTATGATGCATGAATTTTATCAGAAATAATGGGATACAAGTTAATCTTTGATAATTATACCATCCTTCCTTGAGGTTCGATGTAATTATATTTAGATTTAAAAATTACATCAGTACCCCTGATGTTTGTTTTCCAACAAATCCGTCTGCTAGTTAAAATTAACTGAATTTGCTAATATAAAAAAAATTGAATGAAAATTCGTATATACCTATAATTGACTTATTCCTAATTAACATATTGCAGGTCAAAGAAATATTTTCTGACGAAACTATCCTTATACATCTTCACATGTTAATGCATCTAAGGATGTACATCTTCACCCTTATAAGGATAGTTTGGTTAGAAATAATTTGTTTGATCTACAATAAGTCTGTAAATCAATCTGGGGGAAATATGAATTTACATTCAATTTTTTTATTGATTTCAACAAATTTCGTAAACTTTACTAACATATGGATTTATTTGTTGGACGAAAACAAATGTAACAATACTAGATGTGATTCAAAAGCCACATAAAATCGATATATTGAAGCCTAGAGTTGACGAGGTGTATGTGGGAGCCGGTAGTAGAATCTTTCTCCAATAAATTATTTATGAAAATTACCCTCACTATTGTTGTTTTTTGTCGACACTTGGGCCATGAGGAAAAAGATAGTATAGAGAAGAACAAAGGAGCAAAATCGGATGTGTCGAATCAAAGTGGAAAAGAGACGGTGAAAAAGTAAAGTAAGGAGCACACGAAGGGAAAAAATCTAAAAAAAATGTAAGTATTTCTCAACCACTGCCCCTCGTCGATGGAAATTTGATAACTTCGTGGATCCTATTGTTGGTGATTTGCTTGGTAAAAGTGCTATGAGACTTATTGGGACGAATGATGTTGATATGTGTTGCTTGTTTGAAGAGACCAAAGAAATGAATATTGTTGTTGACGATTATAATGAAAGTGAAAACCGTGGGGTTGATGATGTTAATCAACCAAGGAATAAACACAACTTGAATTTGGAGAATGAGATTGAAAAATTTGCCTCTTACGAAGGGGCTAAGAGTGGTGGGGAAGGTAAAGAATGTGGTTCAAATGAAAAGAATGAAGAATTTCAAGAGAAAACAGAAATGAAAAAAGAGATCAATGAGGAAAATTAAGATAATATTTCTACAAATTTCCCACATGAGGATGTGCATGGAGAAGTTAACAAGGAGGTTTTGTATGATGAAAATAGACAAAAGAACACTGCTCCTTCAGTTAATACGGGAGAGGAATTCAAGTGTGCCTCAACAAGGGGGTGCAAAATCCTTTTTGTTTGAGTCATACACCATTATGCGCTCCCCTGTTGTTGATGGAATGGAGGAAAATCATCGCCAACAATTTATTTTCAAAGATGTACGCATTTATGGAAAACACAAGAGAAATGTATCCTTTGAGGATGATGATGCAGTGACTACTTGTTCCAATGGGCGAGGGGGATCACCAAGTAAGAGACAACAATTTTTCTATCGTAGGATGCAACACTACAAAAAAATGCGGAAATTGAAACGATAATAGGAATGGTTTTTTTAATTTTTGGAATGGTAAATAGTTCACTGGAACCCTTTGGACTGCAATTAGGAACAGTTGAGGAACGGGAGGCAATCCGTGGCAATAAGAGGCGATCCTAACAATTAGGAACGGTAAAGAAGTAACTGTTCCTATTTGGGAATGATTTTTGACATACATTAGGGGTACCGTTCCTAATTACCTTTGTACGTAGAAATTTACAATTTTTGCATTTGGAACACCTTATAAACTTTAGGAACGGTAACATCAAAATTAAATCGCGCAATTAGGAACGGTAGTTAGAACACGTTTTGGAATTGTCACCTTATGTTGTAGATACAATTTAGCATGGTGTCTAGAATACATGTAGGAACGGTAAGTTTGTAGAGATTAGGACCGGTAACTGGAATATATTTTGTCGCGTTCCTTAGGAACGGTTTAGGACTCTAACTTTGAAATATCATTTTTTGACCGGTTTTTGGTATTGTCTTTAGAGCGAAAGCCTAACCATAAAAGAATTGATTTTTGAATACATGTAGGCACGGTACGTCCCGTCTTTAGGAACGGTTGGCTTGTAATTTTGGAATGGTTATTTCATCGGCATTGGGAACGGTAAATTTTTTAAAACAGTCAAATATAGGAACGGAATATGGCCCTGATTCACCGTCTAAAGTACCGTTCCTAACTAATGAATTATTAATTTTTTATAGCAATAATTATTATCATTTAAATATAAATTAAATTATTAATAATATTTTGATTATATAATTAATATTTAAATATGAAAAAAATGCATAATTTAGAAATAAAAATTATATTAAATACGAATATTATCCGATTTAATTACAAAAAAAATAAAATTAAAAAAATACATAATCTACTCCTCGTCCCCATCGGTCTCGTCCATCTCGTCAATGTCTGGAAGGGTGGGGTCTCTAGGAGGCCGTGACGGGCCGGCGCCGGAGTGACTGATCTGCATGGCCTTCATCATGCCCATCAGGTCCATCATCATCTCCTCGAGCGGACCATCCGACCCTCCATGTTTGACGAAGGCGCTGGCTCTGGCGGTGGCGGTGGCGTGGTGATGGCGAGGTAACAGTCTGGCTGAGACCCAGGGCCTCAGAATGAAGACCAAATACTCGGCCTTTGTTATTGCCCCCGATGCAAGTCAGCCACATTTGCTGCTCGGTCTGCGCCACCGAGCCCTCTGATTCGGAAGCAGGATCCCCAGGATTGCTTTGTTGCTGAACGGGTGGCGTTTGCTGCTGCACAGGGGGCGCTATCAATGCTTCAAAATATTCCTGCACCCTCTCCTCACCATGCGAAGTCCAATTGTAATACTCTGACATAAACCCTTTCATACTCAAATCAAAATTTACCTCGTCTGGTGTTTTGAACCGTTCGTTTTTACACCTCCGGCAGGGACACTTAATCTTGTTCCCGTCCATATATGCACGCTGAGACTGAGCCTATTCTAAAAATGTTGTAACACCATCCTCAAACTCCGGCGTCACACCCAGGACGTCTGGATCATACATCCATTTCCTCAACTGTGTTAACATGATAGGTCCTACGTATAATTCACAACAGTACGCAATTATATGACGAGAGTATATTATATATATATATACAAAAATAACAGAATTTTGCATACTTACTTGAGCAAAACACCTATCACTATCAATGCAAAATTCGTGCTCGGTAATTGATATGTTCGATTTTCCGTATAAAGAATCAAGGGGGGGAGTTACAACAAAATGAGTTGGAGAGTAAGTATAAGAACAATGAAAAAGAAGGGGGACATATATATAGAAAATATTGGAACGGGCATTAGAATATTATTTGGAACACAAAACTAGTCGTTGAAATATAGCCGTTGTTCCAGCTTTAGGAACGGTCTCAGGAGAGGAAACAGGAACGGTAATATTACCGTTGTAATATAGCCGTTAGCGCATATTAGGAACGATATGGGGCACACAAAAAATGACCGTTCCTAATTGGACTACAATTGGGAACAGTAATTGTAACAATATTGCACTTACTATATACCCACAATTTGAAACGGTAATTGCATTACATTTTTTCCCATGGCGTAAAAGGGTCTTCTGTAGGACTACATGTTGGAACGGTCAGCCCACCGGTCCAAATAGACCCGGCCATTGGAACACATATAGCAACGGTAAGTGTTCCGGGTCGGCTAACCGTTTCAAATTTCACACATGTGTTCCAAATTGAAGTCCAAAATATATCAAGTCCCTTTTAGGAACGGTTGTAGGTGTACAAATTGGCTCACCTTTGTTGGCACTCTAATAGGAACGGTCAGGCCGTTCCTATTAATTTGTATTACAATTAGCACGACTGTGACGTCATCAACAATTTACCGTTCCACAACCGTTCCTAGAATCGTTCCTATTAGGAACGGTAACTGAAATGGTCGTCTCTATCCGTTCCTGTTCCCGCATTTTTTTGTAGTGCAAATTTAGAGTGCTTTGAGGTCTCGTTCAAATCTCCCTCCTCAAGATGATGATAATGAGTAGTATTTTCGTGGATCAAAAATTTATTTTGACTTTGCAGCATCAGTTTTGGGGCAAGTCTTGTGAATTTCAGGCTGCTTTTCCTGGACTTGTGAGCTTTCGACGACAGATGTGGTCTGATCATAGATGGAGTGGGTCTTTCATTGGGCCTATTTTGGGCTCCATAATGATATAGATATTACCAAGGCTCATGGAGTCTCCACCTTAATTTGTAATTAATTTTCTTTCATTTTATTTTTTTTAGCTTTGTTTAGGATTTGACAATTTCATACACTCTAAGTAAACATATTGCAATTATATATATATATAATCAAATATCACATACTAAAAAGTATCAAATAATAAAATTGTATATTATATCATCATTATTTAACTTCCATTACCAACTTAGCATAATTGTTAGATGGGCTAAATTGCAATTTTGATCCAATACATTAAGGCGTGGTATTATAACGATGCCCAGTTCTAGAGGTGGCAATTTAGTACATTAAATAATTCTTATACAAATTGAAGACCGCGGCCATCAAAGTCTCAAAAGTGAACAAAGAATGATAATATGACAATTTTTAGGGTTTTAGGATTGTGACTTTTGCTAACTAAGCAAAGAATAAGAAATAAATTCCTTGCCACATAAATCAACATCCTATGTGGCTAGGAATTTATTTATTATTGTTTGCTTAGTCAGTAAAGGTTTCAGTTCTAAAATCCTAAAAAAATGTCACATCATCATTTTCTGGTAACTTTTGAAAATTTTGGTGCTCGAAGTCCTCAAATTGCACGAAAATTAAAATTTTATGTCTTAAATTGCCATATGCAATATTGATTGTCCTTATAATACCACCCCTAATGTGCTAGATCAAAAATACAATTTAACCTCGTTAAATATATTATTATTAAATAATTATCCTTTTTACTAATTTAATCTTTTAAATGAAATAGTTAAAAGGTATTTGCAATTGTTTAAATAAGAGCTTATCAACATATTGTTGAGAATAATATATATGAAACTTTAATTGTAAATATTAATTTATTTTTTCAAACACTTCAACGATTCCAAATTTTTTTCACTTTTTTGTTTTCAAACACTCTCAATTTTTACAACTATTTAATTTAAAATATTTTTTACAATTTATTCTTGTCATAACAAGAAAAGCCATTGCAAGCACCCTTTTATTCAATATAGTAAGTATCATATTCAACCCAAACAAGAGTTTTGAATCCGAATCTGACCATTACATAATTTTAGGACAAAATGCATAAAACCCGCCTATGTTTTAAAAAGTCGGCTAAAAATCTCTCTGTGTTTTGAAAATAGGTGAAAAATCTCCCTGTATTTTGTAATAGTCAGTTCGATCGCCCGTCTCCGATAAAAAACACTAACGGCGTTAACTTTTTGATAAATTGACCGTTATGCCCTTACTTATTATATTTTATTCTTTATTTTAATGATCGTTAAATATTTATTGATTATATTTGAGCCGTTAGATCTAATCAATTAATCTTGACCGTTGGATCTTAAATTTATAAAAAATATTAATGATTAGATTTAATTAATTAAAAGCATACATTATAAAAGAATAAATATTATCATTTAATAAAATAAATTCAAAACCAAACCTACCTCCCCTCACCCCCAGCCCCACCCCAGGCCGCCCCTCTACCCTCTGCCACCCAATGGGACAATTCACCCCCACACCGTTCGCCTAGATTCAGGGATGATGCCGTCTCCCTAATGGGCGATCGCGGACGTCGCCCATCGGGTACACAAAAGGGGGCGATGCCGTCGTCCCCAATCTGGGCCGACGGCCTAATTTTAGTATTATTTGTAGTAAATAAAGATAATTTATTTAAATACTTTTAATTAAATAATAATTGAAAATTAATAATATATAATTTTTATAATTCATTAACATTTATATTTGTTAAGATATTTAAATCTAAAAAGAAGAATTTACTATATTAATCTTTGCATTATGATATTAATTTGATATTTCAATTTAAATTATAAAATTTCAAAATGTTTATATTTTTTCTATATTTTAAAGTAAATATATTTAAAAAAATATTTAATTTTGTACATAGATGAAAATGTAAAAAAAGAAAAAGCACTTAAAACAAGTAAAAAATGCACTTAGTCAAATATATAGACTCCATAAGAGTATTTTTGTCAAAATTGCATAAAAAAAGGCTAAAAAACAGTTAGAAATCACCCCCCCCCCCTCGCCCACACACACACAACACGCGCGTTTAGTATACCTTACGTTAATTCATGATGGAAAGGGTATTTTCTGCTGACTTTTATAAAACGCAGGGAGGGGGGATTCGGCTATTTTCAAAATACAGGGTAGTTTTTAGCTGAATTTTTAAAATATAGAGGGATAAAATGCATCTTAGCCATAATTTCATGTACTAAGCTTTACCAAAAAAATTACCAAACTTGAGGAGACATGGTAGAGATACCAAATATTAAACGATTATTTTCTTTAATAATTTTAAATTTTTAGATCAAATGATCACTTTCATATTAATATTTATTATTTTTAAATTTTTTATATGTGATGTATATAAATTTTTTGAAAGAGTTTATTGAAATGATGGATTGTTTGAGAAAGTGAGAGAATAATATAGATGGGAAAAGGGAAACCTGCAGATGGCGACAGGACAAAGAAAAGCAAACCCAAACCATATGAACATGCAGGCCCTCCATAAGAGCAACAACTGCAACAAATCGATCATCCCACCCCTAATGGAACTACAACAATTGTTCTCATCTGCTTTGTCTCTTATTTCACCTCTGTCTCTTCTGCTCCTTCATCCTTCTTTTCATTTCATTACAGCTAATGTTTGAAAAGACACCAACCATTATCTGTAAATACTATGATGATCATATATATATATAGATATACATATATGTTTGTACACTCACCACAAAAAAATATGACTTTACCCTACAATATATATGGCCCTACAATATTCTTATCTGTATTTGCCATGATTTTTTGCTTTCGATAATAGTAATTAACTATATCAAAAAATTATATTTTTTTAAGGATAAATTACATTGACACTCCCTGAGATTAGTCCTAATTACACAAACACCCTTTATCTTTTGTGAAATTATAGCTACACCCCCTAAGGGTGTTAGTGTAATGTTTTTCAGGGGGTATTAGTTTAAACTTTGTCTTTGAATATGGGGTGTAGTTGTAATACAATTACAATCTCAGGGGGTGTAGCTGTAATTTTAACAAAAATAGGAGGAGGGGTGTTTGTGTATTTTGGTCTAACCTCAAGGGGTGTCACTGTAATTTACCCTTCTTTTAATGTCATGATAAGAGTTTTAGCTTTCAGGTTGTAGTGTCATACAATTTAGGATAAATTACAACGAACTCTTCTGAAATTTAGTATAATTACAAATACACCATCGTTGTTTGAGAAATAACTAATATTCCTTGATTTTAACGTTTATCCAACATTTAGTCTAATTCGTCCGTCCCTGTTAGATTTCCATATATTTTTGTGGTGAATTGACCAAAGTATCCTTTAGACTATAAATTATAATTTGAAGTATTTTTTTAAATTATTTTAAAATTTGTTTGGATTAAGTGGGCAACTTTGTTGTAATTTTTTAAATTTTGTATCCATCCTGTCCGATTATTTTGTAACTTTTTTATTTTTTCTTAAAAAATTACGTCAACAACAAAGGGAAAGGATGCTTTTCGATTTAGATTAATCATGGAATAGAATGTTGAATGATGTGCAGTAATGTATAGAGATAAAAGAAGGGAAACCATGCATTAAAAGAAATTAGATCTGCTGTTTGGAACTTGAAATAACATATGGAGTTTCAAATGTTCAGTATTAATATTAAAAAGTTATACTTTTTAATGACTCAAACTTTTAAATGAAGTGCAGGGTGTCAAGAAAAAAATTTTAAGTTCGACTTTCACTGCCACTCATGTATATATTTCTTGATTCTAACACTTTAAACTCATAAATAAATTAGATGGTTCTTGTTTTTAATAGGTTAATCTTTTAAATGAAGTGATTGTTTAATATAAAATCACATTTTGAAATTCTTCGAGAGAATGTTGTAAACATTAATTTTTTTTAAAAAAATTAATTAATTTTGTCAAAAAAAACTCAAAATAAAATCAATTAAAAGTAAAGCATATTTACAAAAGAATAGCAAAAACTAGAAATTTATAAAATTAAATATTTGATTGAAAAAATAAGTTAAAAGAAAAGTGGTGACTGATAATGTTTGAATCATCTTGCAAATTACTTACAATAATATATATATATATCTATATATTTATACATTAGAAGCAGCTAAAGGATCCCAGCAGACATTTCCATCTTTTATGTATTTCTAAAACTTCAAAGTAGAAGCTGAATTCGCAGACATTTCAAAATAACTTATTTTAGCTAAAAGTATAATAATATTTCAATTTAGTATTTGCAAATACTTTCTAAAAAATCGTATGGTTTGTCTATGCTGGATATCAAATTTCCTACACGTTAAGGTCCGTTTACGAATTGGGCTTATTAGGTTGAATAAAATTATTTATCCAAATTAGTAGGTGGGCCCGAATTTTGAAAGCCAATCCGCTACTAATCACGATAACGGTTGAATAACTCCACCCATCTTTTGAGGTGAGTTGTTTTAACCAACCCAAATAATAAAATCATATAAGGGGTAAAATTATCAAATTATCAAAATTTTCACATGGCGAAAGACAAATGCTACCTCCCATCATTTGCACCACCTCTTGCCTTCTTCCAATATCCCCCCGCCCCCTCCCTTCGTCTTCTTCTTCCCCACCCTTCCTATGCCTTCTGCCTCTTCCCGTTACTTCCCCTCTGTCTTCTTCCCCGTCGCGCCCTACCTTCTGCCTCTTCCTGTTGCTTCCCCTCGTACGCACCCCCTTTCGTCTTCCTCTTCTCCCCCATACCCCTTCCATTAGACAACGTTATTAGGGAAAATATTAGATTTAGGCATTTAAAAAATATGAAGGAGATACATGTAATTTCTCATTCAAAAATGAGTTATAAGGCAAAGCAAGCATTAGATTGTGTTTCATTCGAACGAAGTAATATAACAAAGTAAACTATCTATTAATCCAAAAAAATTTCTTATACATTTAATTCAAATTTACAATAATTGCTATACTCAAAAGTAAACGGGGCCTAAATATATACATTTAAGGCCCACTTTATTGGGTTGATAAAGGTGGATAGTAGCCCAAATCCACCTTTATCAGCCATTTTCCATTGCATTTATTGGCCCGAGTCTAATCTAGGTTGTGCGGTATGACCTCAATAAAATGCCTGATATTGCATCAGCTCTCCCAGCCCGTATTCAACTCAGTTGAATTTTCATCCCAATTTCTGAAATGTCTTTTCTTGTCCCTAAACTCCTAGCGGAAATGACTACCTACCCCCCTGTCTTCTTCCCTCTTCTCCTCCCAAATCTCTCCATTTTTGAATTATAACAGTGGACAAGAAAGTTTAAAGATCCCAAATCTCCTAAAATAATCGACGATCCCGAGTCTCAAATTCATGTAAACAAGATCAAACAGATCCAGATTGTAATCTTGCATTTCTTGGCTAACGAGAAAGGCAGTGGAGCCAAGCACGATCAAGATCTTCAAGTCTTTCAGCACATAGAAGGCTCAACAAAATTCCTTATGCCTGGAATTCAAGAATGCTACTCCTCTTGATTTGAAGAAATCTTTTGTTAACCTCTAGTAATTTCTTCATCAGAGAGAGACTTGTAGGGGGAGACTATTCTATTGTAGTAATAGCTGGAGAAGGAAGACAAAATCACGATCGTCGAATCACAACTAAAAATAGCCGTCAGAACAAGGCTCCAAGACCAAGGACGTGACCACGTTCTAAAGGATTGGTGAAAAATAGATTTAAGTTGAGGCAAAGTTATTTTATGGTCAAGACCACTCAGTATCAAGGGTGAATATATGTTTAATCAAACGCCATAAATCATTTTGGTAGTTAGCTGCAACCGTCTCACTCACTTCCACGGCCCCAGCAGCAACCTTCAGCTCCATTTATGTTATTCGTCGTTGTTTTTGTTATTAGCATTTAATTCATGTAAATTTTGTTATTTTGATTCTATAGTCTAATAGCCTAAATTTGCCTATAAATGGCTTGATTGTAAGGTTTCAAGGCAAGGAACAAGTTCAACTTTCTTTTTTCTTCCTTGTTTATCTTGGACAACTTCTTCTATCTTTGTCTTCATCTTTATAACTTAGCAAAAACGCAAAATTTGGTATCTACAACAAGGCTTTCCTTGGCCTTATAAGCTCAGTCAGTTGGCGGAACTTAAAGAAGTTTTGGAAGCTCAGAAAAAGTAAGAAATTTTACTAATGGAGGCAAGGGCGATAAGGCAAGCTAATGAGCAACAGTTCCAAGCACAGTTCGATAGTATGATGAGTATTCAGGCGGGCTACAAACTTCTTTTGTGGAGTTGGTTGATGGGCATAACGCAATTCAGTTGATTGAACAATACAAAACTACAATAAGAGCAAATCTATTATTGGTGGCGTAGGCAGATTGAGGATCTCCTTCACACACAGACTCGAGGTTGTCAGGTTCTCATATTCAGTTTCTATTGATATTAAGGATAGAGTTTCCTAGATTCAGTGAGGAAGAACCAAGAGGATGGATAAGGTTTTCAGGTGGTTCACACTATCCCTGAGGAGCAAAGGGTTTCTCTAGCTTCATTCATCTCGATGGGAAGGCAGAGTTGTGGTTCCAAGGACTAGTCGAGGGCAGAGGATTACCAACATGGCCACAATTCATACAAGTTGTGTTTGAATGCTTTGAAGGGGTAGGTCCGGGAACAATATAGGTAGAGTTCAACAAGTTAAAACAAGGAACAAATAATGTAGAGCAATATCTCCAACAAAATTTGAGGAATTGAAATTGCATGTTACGATCTTTTGCAGCAAGTTTTCTTAGTTATATTATGTAACTTGTTTTGTGAATGGTCTATGAGCTAATATCAAGGGAGCAGTATTGTCCATGAAACTTACCAGATTCACCAAGGTGTTGCACTAGCCAAAAATCAAGAGCATATGGATTTGATTCATAAAAGAGCTAACCCCACTCAACAATCCTGGAAAAACAACAAACCTTCATCAACACTAAACCAAACCACAACAATAATTTCTGAAAAACTACCCTAATACCACCTAATCCTTTCACCAAATGACCAGAACTCAATTCTCCCATCAAGAGGATACTCACTGAAGCAGAAATGCAAGCTCACAGGAGTAATAATCTGTCTTACAACTGCAATGAGATTTATAAGCCTGGGCATTAGTGTAAACAACGAATCATGTGTTGCATAATGACTGAAGAAGAAGCAGCTATGGTGTTTGAGTCTAGAATTGAGGAATTACAAGAGAATGTGGAAGAGGGAGAGGACATAACTATCTCCATTAATTCAATTACTAGGAGCACAAACATCATTACTTTTAGAGTAATGGGAAAGGCCTATGGCAAAGAGATACAATTGTTGATTGATAGTGGAAGCACACAGTATTTCCTAGATGAGGAAACAACCCTTACACTTGGATGTAGGATGGAACCTACAACTCCTAAGGTAGTAAGTGTGGCAAATGCTGGTAAGATGGTAAGCCATATGTATTGTCCTAAATTTGTTTGGGAAATACAAGGTCAGTCTTTAATTTACCTTATAAGAACTCTAACTTTAGGTAGTTATCATATGGTGCTTGGTTGGGACTAGTTAAGAAAATACAATCGAATTGAATATGACATTGACAGTCACTATTTCCAGAAATATGGTAAGAAGCTGGGGTTCTAGGCCCTTACTCAATGTTCTGAGCTACATCTAGTTTTAGCTAAGTCCATGACTAAGCTCATAAAAAAGGGTCCTATGAATTTGTAGGAAAAGTACACTCAGTTTATACAGAAGCACCTCTTGAAGCTTCCCACATGTAGATCAATTTGCTTTTGGAGTCCTATTCTGATATTTTTCAAGAACCACAGGGTTTACCACCTAGCAGGGGGATTGGGCATGAGATCTTATGAAGCCAGATGTTATCCCCAGAAAAATGCAGCCCTAAGGGTACTCTTATGCACAAAAAAGTGAAACTGAAACTATCATAAAAAGTATGTTAGAAGCTGGTATTATCTAGTCTAGTTCAAGCTCATCTGGTTCACTAGCTTGCTAGTTAAAAAGAAGGATGGTAGCAGGGGCATTTGTGTGCATTATAGGTACACAAACAATCTCCCTATCAAGCATAAGTTTCATGTTCCAATTATTGATGAATTACTGGATGAACTTAATGGGGCGTTTTATTTCTCTAAAATTGATCTAAGGTCGGGCTATTTTCAGATCAAAATGAGGAAAGAAGATATATATGTCTACAACGAGTTTTGTAACACATCAAGGGTACTATGAATTCTTGGTGATGCCCTTCGGATTGTACAATGCACCAACATGGTATTTGCACCCTATTTGAGGAATTTATTTTGGTATTCTTTAATGATATATCCTAGTTTATAGCAAAACTTGGGGGGATCACCTTAAACACCTACACATCGCATTGGAACTACACAGAAAAAATCAATTTTTTGCCAAGACGAGTAAATGTGATTTTTGGAAGCAGATTGTAGAATATTTGGGGTATATCATCTTTGTTAAGGGAGTGGCTACTGATCCTAGCAAGGCTGATTTTATAAAACCTTGGCCCTTACCCAAAGATGTGAAGAGTTTGGGGTTTGTTTTTTTGGGTTGACTGGGTTATTACTACAAGTTCATACAACATTATGGCTTATTTCGCAAACCATTGGGTGATTACTTAAAAAGGACAGTTTCAGATGGAGTCAGGCTGCAACTAAAGCCTTTGAAAGACTCGAACAACCATGATATTTCTGCATGTACTTGTTTAAGCAAGTTTCACAACGCCTTTTATTATTGAAGCATATGCATGTGATAGGGGTTGGGGTTGTTCTTATGTAGAAATTTAGGCATGTCAACGGGCGGGCATTATCCTATCTAGACTCAGACCCAAACCCAATAAATACCCATAATTATTATTTATTGACCTTACCCAAACCTTACCTGTATAATACCCGTTGGGTCTTACCCATGCTATACCCATAGTAATTGGGTCCAATATAGGTCTTACTCAATGGGTCTTACATATGTTAATTTGTTAAAGTGATAAAGCATTATACACATTTTTTTATAATGATATCATCAAACATATTACAAAATTAATTTAATAAAAATATTTCATGAATTTGCAATTAATAAAATAATTTAAATGCTATTCAATTTTTTAACATTTGCAAATCGAACATCGATAATTGAAATGTAAATAATGATCGTGACTTTGCTCAAATATTAGCCATTATTAATCAATTACATAATCTACATAGATTCGAGATATGAACATAAATTGAAAAACAGTAAGAACAAATAAGTATGAAAATAGGCTTTAACTTTGAAATACATTTTTTTATCAAATTGAAATTGCGTTCAACTTTAATTTAATGAGTTTTTACAATTCAAATTCAAACAAATCTTATCTTCATATGTTAGTCGAGCTTAACTAATTTTACATGACAAGTAAATCGAGTCGATTGATATATAACACTACAAAAAAAAAGTGGTGATTGGGACGGTAACAAGAACAATTTTTTTATTATTTGGAACGGTAAGTAATTAATTTGAACTTTTTGGACAACAATTAGGAACGGTTGAGGAACGGGAGGCTATCCGTGGCAATAAGAGGCGATCCTACTTTGGAACGGTGGGTTGGTACTATTTCGTTCTACCGTTCCTAATTACCTTTGTACGTATAATTTTGATTTTTTTTGCATTTGGAACACTTTATAAACATTAGGAACGGTATCAACGAAAATAAATCGCGCAATTAGGAACGGTGTTTAGAACTCTGTTTGGAACAGTCCGTTTATGTTGTAGATAAAATTTAGCATGGTTTCTGGAATACATCTAGGAACAGTTGGTTGTAGAGATTAGGAACGGTAACTGGAATATATTTTGTCGCGACATTTAGGAACGGTGTTTGCACTCAATCTTTGGAATAACGATTTGGACCAGTTTTTGGTATTGTCTTTAGAACGAAAGCCTAACCATGAAAGGATTGATTTTGGAATACAATTAGGCACGGTAGGTTCCGTCTTTAGGAACGGTTAACGTGTAGAGTTGGAATGGTTTTGTCATCGGCATTGGGAACGGTAAGTCTCTTGAAAAAGTCAACTATAGGAACGGTACGGTGCGAATACGAACCGTTTAAGTACCGTTCCTAATTAATGATTTAATTTTTTTATATTAATAGTTTTTATCATTTAAATTAATAATAATATTTTGATTATATAATTAATATTTAAATATAAAAAATGCATAATTTAGAAATAAAAATTATATTAAATACGAATATTATCCTATTTGATTACAAAAGAAACAAAACATACATAATTTACTCTTCGTCCCCATTGGCCTCGTCCATCTCGTCAATGTCTGAACGGGTGGGGTCTCTAGGAGGCCGTGATGGGCCGGCGCCGGAGAAACTGGTCTGCATGTCCTTGACCATGCCGATCAGGTCCGCCATCATCTCCTCGAGGCGGCCAACCGACCCTCCATGTTTGACGGAGGCGCTGGCTCTGGCGCGGGCGCTGGTGGTGGCGATGGCGGTGGTGAGGTAACGGTCTGATTGAGCGCCAGGGCCTCAAAACCAAGACCAAATACCCGACCCTTGTTCTTGCCCCCGACGCAACTCAGCCACATCTGCTGCTCGGTCTGCTGCACCACCGAGGCCTCTGATTCGGAAGCAGGATCCTTAGGGGCCTGAGATTGATGATCCTCCATCATCTTTTGGAACATCTCCTGCAAAAATAATTACAATAAATTAGAAAATTTTAAAATATTTAAAAAAATACTGTAGAATGTATTATTAATTACAACTTACCGCCACCTCCGCTGCCCTCGACCTGCTCCAGCCGCCGTCGGCCTTCTTCTTGTAGCATCTGGAGAATAACTCCATCTGCTTTACTGGCCGGCCGAGCTGCTCCTCCTGTAAAAAGAAAATGGGAAACAGTTATTACAATTTTAATTTAATAGTAATAATTAATTGAAATAACATTAGATATCTTACCATTTTCCGCTTGTGCATACCGACGGAGACAGATCCCCCGCGGTACATAGTAGTGGATGCGGCTGGGTTGGCGTTCCGGTTCGCCTTGTTCTTCTCGCACTCCTTCTGGAACTCCGGGGAAGCCCAGTACAGGAGGAGCTGCCACCACACCTCGTTTGCCAGCCATAGAGGCTTCTGCAGCGACTGTCTGGTGAGGACAAACTTCTTCTTCAAGAACTTCCCCACCCAGACATGGAAGATCTTGAACATCGACTCGTCGTCGGCGTCCCACCAGTACGTCATCTGTATGAAAATATATATATATATAAATATTTTTTTAACTTAGATTGTTAAAATATTTAAAAAAAAAATTAATTCCTGTTACCTTCAAGCTCTCGAACCAAAAATGCTGGTGCTCTAGCGGCACTTGGCGCAAACAGTCCCAAGGGTGGGGATAGTGGCCTCGCACGACCGCATACATGCGCTCGTGGATCTTCCGATCATGACTGAAATTATAAAATAATTAGTATGTCACAAAAATATTAATTTAAATTACAAAAAAAAATTAAAAACATAAATTGTACCTCGCATCGGCGAGTGTGATGTACTGGCGCGCGGATGGTGGTGGGAGTGGTGGGGCCGGTGGGGGTGGTGGTGGTGGGACAGCCCATGGACGGGCCGGATCGACCGCCGATGCGGTAGTGGATGGTCCGGGCTGCTGATCCGGCGCAGCAGTAGACGCACCGGGCTGCTGATCCAGTGCAGATGGTGCGTGTGCCGGATCTGCCGGCGCAGGTGGTGCGCGTGCGGGTGCCGGTGGGGCCGGTGGTGGTGGTGGTCGGAAAACTGCTTCCCCATCCTGGGAAGCAACACCGGCCGGTGGTATAGGAACTTCGCTGCGACTGCGGCCACGACCACGGCCACGTCCACCTCCTCGGGGTGGAAAATCCCGACCAGACATTATCTAAAATGTACACATAAGTATCAATTTATTTCAATAATGAAGATTTTTTTAATATATTTAATATATATGCAAACTAAATACCATAATTTTACCCTAAAATTGCACTAATTCCTTCAAATTATCATATTTTTAATTATTGAATTTTTTAAAAAATTCAAATTTTCAGATTTTTAAAAAATTAAAAATTCCAGATTTTTAAAAAATTCAAATTTCCAGATTTTGAAAAAAATTAAAAATTCCAGATTTTTAAAAAATTAAAAATTCCAGATGTTTTAGAAAATAAAATTTCAGATTTTAAATATTTTAAATTAATTCTGAAAAAATTAAAAATTCCAGATTTTGAAAAAAATAAAAAATCCAGATTTTGAAAAAATTAAAAATTCCAGATTTTTAAAAAAATTTAAATTCCAGATTTTAAATATTTTAAATTTCCAGATTTTTAAAAAAATAAAATGCCAGATTTTAAATATTTTGAATTTCAAGATTTTTAAAATATTAAAAATTCCAGAATTTTGAAAATTAAAAATTTTCAGATTTTTAAAATATTAAAATTTCCAGATTTTGAAAAAATTCAAATTTCCAGAAATTTAAAAAAATTCAAAAATCCAGAATTTGAAAAAAAATCTAATTTCCAGATTTTTAAAAATTTCCAAATTTCCATATTTCAAAATTTTTAAAAATTTCCAAATTTTCATATTTTCCGAATTTTCAGAATTTTAAAAATTTCCAGAATTTCCAGAATTTTAAAAATTTCCAAATTTCTATATTTTTTGAATTTTCAAATTTACAGAAATATACTCCAATTACAGAAATAATATCTTATATTCCATCATATTTACATATATTCCATCAAATTACAGAAATAATAGCATATATTATTTCAACATAATATCAGTAATCCCATAAAATTTTACAGAAAATTTACACAAAATTACAACATAATACCAGAAAATTACAGAAAATTCCCTAACTATTCAAAAATTACAGATTACTCCCCTAACTATTCAAAAATTACAGATTACTCCCCTAACTAAACAGAAATTACAGAAAATCCCCTAAGTATTCAAAAATTACAGAAATTACATCATGAAATTACAAATATTACAACATAATATTACATGCATTTTCAGAAAAAAAATAGCAAAAAGAAAAATAAAAGTAGGGTTTTTGGAAACCCTACTTGTTACGACGACGACGGAGGGATGGCGGCGGCTTGCAGCGGCGACTGACGATGGGGCTGTGGGGGGCGGCTGGAGGGGGAAACACAGAGGCGCTGGTGGTGGCGGCCGGAGGAGAGGCGCTGGTGGTGGTGGCGACGTCGGTAGGAAAAACGACGGTGGTGGCGGCCGTCGGTAGGAGAGGCAGAGGCAGAAATTGGGGTTGAGGGGAAGAGGGAGAGGCAGAAATGGGTAAAAATCAGCCAAGGGGAGAATTTATATTAGGATTTAGGAACGGTACTATTTTATACCTACCGTTCCTAAAACCAGCCCTAAAAAGAAAAACGATGTCGTTTTGTTTTTAAAACGACGACATTTTACTACATATTACTTATAATAAACTTACTAGGAACGGTCATGTAATATGGCCAGTGTTACAGGTACCGTTCCTAATAAGAAAACCGACGTTGTTTTGCTTTTAAAACGACGACGTTTGACTATATATTACTTTTAATAAACTTACTAGGAACGGTCGTGTAATATGCAAGTGTTACAGGTACCGTTCCCAAACAGGAAAACGGCGTCGTTTCTTTACCTGTACAAAGTTACCGTTCCTATATGTATTACAATGTTTTTGCTATTTTCTTAGATAATAAATATAAATTACAGAAAAATACGTTTCGAACACTTATTTTATTAAATAAACGTATAGAATTGGATGTTTAAAGATTTAAAAAATCTGTAATAATTTCCAAAAAATAGACACACGTTCACAATATGAACTATTTTTGTATATTTATGTTTGTTAGTATTTCACAGATGTAACTAGCATCCTATATTGTTGTACTGCACGGTATAATCAGACCGTCAAAATTCCAATCAGACCGTTAGATATGATATAACACACAAAAGAATACATTATATGTCGTTTTGAAATATTTCGGTGTGCGGATCTCGAGTTATCGTATCCGGTCAGTATTCATCATACAAAAATATGCATCCTTAGATCCAGGTTACTGATTGGAAATTCGACCGTTGGACATCAATTCATATCCATAACCTTGTACGTGTTAAAAAATGGTGTCGATCCAGCTGACGGATGTTGAGATATCGAACAAATTGGTTGGAGTTGTACAAATAGGAACGGTTACCTAATAGACAAAGTGTTCCCAATACCGTTCCTATTATAAAGAACAATGTCGTTTTAATAAACTCACATATTTACCGTTCCTATTGAAATCTGGAACGGTTGTTTGTAGACTTACCGTTCCAGTAGTTGAATTTCCCACCAATTTTTCATTGGTCACCAAAACGAAATATTGGGCTACATTTAGGAACGGTACTATTTTATACCTACCGTTCCCAATTCAAATTTCCCTCATTTTTTTAATTAGCCGCCATATTTGAAATATTGTAACTCAAATAGGAACGGTCGATATATATTTGTACCGTTCCTAATTCAAATTTCCCCCATTTTTTTAATTAGCCGCCAGATTTGAAATATTGTATCTCAAATAGGAATGGTAGATATATATTTGTACCGTTCCTAATTCAAATTTCCCTCATTTTTTTTAAATTAGCCGCCGTATTTGAAATATTGTACTACAAATAGGAACGGTAGTTATATATTTGAAATATTGTACCTCAAATAGGAACGGTCCTGATAAATTTGACCGTTGAGTCGATTCAAAATACATATATCAAATACAATTTTAATAATAACTATGATAAAAAATTACATAAATTTTTGAATTGGAAAATTCAAAAAGTATCTTCATCGGACTCAGCCTCGTCAAAGCTATCTTCATCTTCATCCTCTGATTCACTGTCTGGCGACCGCGATGGCCCTGCTCCATGATCAACGATCAATTTTATTCCCGTTGGGTCATGCAGTTTAAATGTTTGGTTATCTATTACAACATCTGGATTAGGTACGACTTCATCCATCTGATAGGCGACCTCGGTCCATCGCGAGTCATCGATAACTCTTCGAGCCTTGATTTTGCAAACAGCTTTCCAGTCGATTTTGTCCTTCTTCATGCTCGGGTAATCCACGTAGTATACTTGTATTGCTTGTTGTGCCAGTATGAACGGTTCATTCTTTTGGTAGAGCTTTTTGAAGTTGACATCAACGACATGATAACGAGGGTGTATCTTCATGCCTCTGATCGGATCGACCCAACGATAATTAAACAACACAATGTGCATGTTCGGAATTAGTGGGTAATCTAGTTGAATTATCTCTCCCAAAATTCCATAGAAGTCAGAATCCGTGTCTGTATATGATGAGCTTTTGACACAAATACCACAATTCATTGTTGACTTCCCGACATTGTGACGTTCAGTGTGGAAATTGAAGCCATTGACGAACTAGGACCCACATCAGATGGACAATACCGAGTACCATCATCAGCCGGTCCCTCCTGGTTGTACGAAGACCAGAATGACGGCCTGGCAGCATCGAATACCATCCTCTGCGCCCAATCCATCTGAGCCGCATCACCCCAATGCGAACTACCCTCCTCCTGAACAGGTGGCGTTTGCTGATGCTGCACAGGGGGCGCTGTCAATGCTTCAAAGTATTCCTGCACCCTCTCCTCACCATGCGAAGTCCAATTGTAATACTCTGGCATAAACCCTTTCATACACAAATCAAAATTTACCTCGTCTGGTGTTTTGAACCGTTCATTTTTGCACTTCCGGCAGGGACACTTAATCTTGTCCCCGTCCATATATGCACGCTGAGACTGGGCCCATTCTAAAAATGTTGTAACACCATCCTCAAACTCCGACGTCATACCTAGGACGTCTCGATCATACATCCATTTCCTCAACTGTCTTAACATGATTGGTCCTACGTATAATTCACAACAACACAATTAAATGACAAGAGTAAATTATATATATATATATATGCAAAAATAACAGAATTTTGCATATTTACCTGAGCAAAACACCTATTGATATCAATGCAAAATTCGCGCTCGGTAGTTGATATGTTCGATTTTCCGTATAAACAATCAAAGGGGGGAGTAACAAATACAAAATGAGTTGGAGAGTAAGTATAAGAACAATGACAAAGAAGGGGGACATATATATAGAAATCATTGGAATGGTCATTGGATTACTATTTGGAATACAAAACTAGCCGTTAAAATATAGCCGTTGTTCCAGATTAAGGAACGGTCTCAGGAGAGGTAACAGGAACGGTAAAGTTACCGTTGTAATATAGCCGTTAGAGCATATTAGGAACGGTATCAGGCACAAGAAAAACTGACCGTTCCTACTTGGATTACATTTTGGACCGGTATTTGTAACACAGTTTCACTTACTATATACCCGTAATTTGGAACAGTAATTGCATTACATTTTTTTCCATGGCGTAAAAGGGCCTCCTGTAGGACTACATGTTGGAACGGTAGGGCAACCGGTCCAAAATAGACACGGTCTTTGGCACACATATAGTAACGGTGAGCTTTCTTGGTCCGCCTACCGTTCCAAATCTCACACATGTGTTCCAAATTGAGGTCCAAAATATATCAGGTCCCCTTTAGGAACGGTTATAGGTGTACAAATTGGCACCCTATGTTTGGCACTCGAATAGGAGCGGTGCGACCATTCCTATTAATATGTATTTCTATTAGCACGATTCTAACGTCATCAACGGTTTACCGTTCCACAACAGTTCCTACCATCGTTCCTACGTGGAACGGTAACTGGAACGGTCGTACCTTACCGTTCCTATTCCCGCATTTTTTTGTAGTGTAAAAAATTTACAAATTTGAAGAATTTTAAATTTACCCGTTCAATACCCATACCCACGGGTATTTTAGGGTCTAGACCCTACCCATACCCAAAAGACTTGTTTCAATGGGTATGGGTCCAGGTCTGGGTCTAATATAAAACTATTGGGTCTGGATATGGGTATTAACTATTGTAATGGGTACGAATCTAGGTATTATCCGCCTATTGACAGGTCTATGCAGAATCATAGGTCTATAGCCAACCTCAGTAAGGCTCTCAGTCCCAGGATATCAGGGGTTATCTATCTATGGAAAAGAATTCCTTACAATTCTTTTAGTTGTGACAAAACGGAAACACTATCTCATTGGGAATGATTTCATAAAGCACAAATTGGAGCAGAAAGTAGAGAATGCCTTAAAGTAGAAATGGATCTCAAAGCTTCTCAGGTTAGATTATGAAGTCCAGTACAAAGAGAGGTGTGAGAACAAGGTTGTTGATGTAACATTCACATATTTTTATACATAACTAGCCGTCGTGACACGCCGTATCTGCGTGCATACAAAATAATATTGCACTCTTTGTAATGATTGTAAATATAAATTAGAAATATATATACATATATAAACCGATATATTACATTAAAAAAAGAAAGAAAGAAAAAGAAAAGAAAACTAACTTTAGGGGTATTATTGTCATAACAAAAAAAATTGGTGTCGCGGTATCATAAACCGCCATTTATGAGTAAGAAAAGTCTTTTCTCTATATATTAGTATAGATTATGGGATTAATTGGTAATTAGTTAAGAAATTTAGTTAATTAATAAATAAATTATATATTAATTTTTTATCATACTTGAACGGAATGAATTAGAGCTTTATAAAATAATTGGGAATAAATTATATTAATTAAGAAAATTAGAGAGGGACGTAGTATTTTGAAAAAAGCTTTTAAAAAACGGAAAAAAAATAGAGATAATAATGGATGCTACCGCACCCACACACATGCACCCCTCTTGGCAGCAAAACATTAAGGTAAGTATATTTTTTATTTTAATTAGTATTAATTATATAATTATATTATTTAATTAGTGAATTTACTAAATATAATTTATGCTATCCGATTTAATATTTAACCAAAAAATTTTATGAGTATGAGTATTTATAGATTAGTGATCGGCTAAATATCTCAATTAAATTAGGGGTATTATACTTAATGAAGTAAACTACTTAATTTCTTAGATTTAATTATTTCTATAATTGATTGCTCAATTTAATCGAGTTGAAAGTTATATTTGAGAAATTGATAGAAAAATAGATAGGGATATTAAAAAATTATATTTGATTAATATTATATATATATATATTAAAAAGGAATATGAGGCTTTTGTAATAATTTAATTTAGAGATGTTATTGAGAACAATAGTTATAAAAGGTGATGGGTTTGATAAAATAAAATCCTATGAGAAATTGATAAATTAGATATATACCTGTAAAGTCTAAAATATCTAATGATTTAAATGGAAATAGAACTGATGTTTGAATTTCGATATAAAGGAAATATTAAAAGATTGGTGAAAAAATATACGAATATTATTTAATACTTTATTAAAAGATTACAATATTCTCGATAAATGATTATACATATTATAACCTATTATAGGATGCGATGACAAAATACAGGGTTGAACAACTCCTCCTATTAACGTAATCATTTTGAGATTTGAGGTAAGTAAAGTTAATTCAATTTATACATATTTATATGTATATTATGATATATATATATATACATACTTATAGTTTGTATACCTAATTGTGGATTATTGATTAAGGGGCATCGACCACCTTCAAAACTATAAAGGTTTATCTGTTCGGATTAAGTTATTGGTCTGTGAAATTGTTATTATATGCTTATCTATGACTATGGTGTATGAGTCAAATGAATGACTACGTGATACTACAGTAAAACTTATATAATTAATAATTTTGGGACCACGTAATTTTATTAATTTAACGATGTACGAATTAATCGGTAAATTAATAATTTATTAATTTTAATTTTTTTTTCGATTCAACGAACCTACATGATTCTTCATGAATAAAACATAAACATTGTATTGACTAATTGAATGTTGTTCATGGTGACTAATTACATATAATACATCCCCTAGAAAAACAAAGTTTATTGTAGTACGTAGTACTGGTTAAAACTTAATACAAGTTCACGTATGGTAAGGAAACCAACCACTATATAAAAAAATATCAAACGTTCCTAATTAGTCAATCCAAATCAAAACCAATCAACCATGGCTTCACATCTAAAAGGTGTCCAAAAATCAATCATGACAGATCAAATGCGTAAAGCACTATGTGAATATAAGAGTGGTCACCCCACATGCACTCAAAAAAATTTGCATCCAATTATGGGGAAGGAAGCACTCATAACGACAAAAATTCTTCACAATTTTTTGTTGCAGTGTGAGAACGCAACACTGGAGCTTTTGGATGTAATAAGAAAAGATAGAGATGAATACAACTAGATTTAAATTTTAAGAAGCAAACAACAATAGAATCATATTTTACTAAGTTGTCCTAGTTATATTTATAATTTTATAGAATTATTAATTTATAATATTGAAGGGACCATAAATTATATAAGGGTCTTTCAAAAAATTATTTTCTTATTAATTTATTCAAAATTATTAATTTAGACCGAGAAAAATATTATTTTGGAGAAGTTATTAATTTATCGAGTATTAATTTATAGAGGTTCTATTGTATATTGGATTATTGAATGAAATTAAATGATGAAGCTTGTCAAACTAAAATTGAAAGCTGAAATTATTGATAGGAATATTGTGAATTGATATAAAGAGATGGCTTACCTAACTGGGCCATACGACAATGGCTTATGATGATATGACTAATGACGAGTTGTGTGTTGTCATTGAACAATGGTCATACAAGCTGTGTGCTATGTGATATAATTGATAAAGGGATATCATACGAGCTGTGTGTTGTGTGGTATCATTGATGATAGGATATCATATGAGTTATGTTCTATGTGATATCGAGGAAAAGAATGAGATATTATGATGGAGGTGATGATAGCCGGCAAAGACCATTGAGTGATGCATTCTAATTTTGGTAAGCAGGGTCTTAAGACAATAAACAATAATTTTGAGTATATTGTGTTGTGTATCAATTTATGATTATTGGTATTGATTATTTTGTGATTTTGTGGTAATTTCATGATGAATGATCGTTGGTTAGTGTCAATTGCGTGGAATTTCTCCGAATGCGCATGTGTATGTATATATATAAGGGCTAATTAGCTATGCTTATTGAGTAGACAACTCATTCCTTGCCACACATTTTTCAAGAGATACCTCACAATGACTAGCCAAATTGAATCATAAGCGATCATTAGTATTACTAGGTGGGTCAATATTGATATCTTGTGTTGGGAGCTCTAGCTACATAATTAGATGGATATTAGATTTTCATTAATGTATTTTAAGCTTCGACATAACTGGAACCCTCACTTTTCTTCTTTCTTATATTTATAAACGCTAAGATTGAGGATTAAATATAAACTCTTTATGTCTCCATAATATAGCGAGCAAAATATGATTTATCTTATTGGATTAAATGTGAATTTCTTATAAGACAGAATATAATTATGAAGGGGGTGTTACAGTTGATGCCTTCTCAAGAAGAGAACATTGAGAATGCTCAACCATTAATGTTGTCATCCCTAATTGGGTTAATGATGTTCACACAAGCTATGCGACTCGCGATGAGTTCCCTTCTATTATGCTAGCAAAAACAGTCTAGGATGCATCCTATCCCACATACTCTTTGCAATATAGATTTCTGAAGAAGGATAACAAGATTTGTGTAGGGAAGAATACTGATCTCAGGACAAACATTATTCAACTACTCCATGACTCAATAATTTGAGGACATTCAGGTATTGATGCTACTTACCAAAGGGTTAAGAGCATGTTCTATTGGGCTAAACTAAAGGGAGATGTAATTAAATGGGTGCAGTCTTGTGATGTATGTCAGAGGTTTAAGGTTGAACATGTGCTCCATCCTAAATTTTTACCAGTTCCTAGTCAATCTTGGCTTCCATTTTTATGGACTTTATAGAAGGACTTTGAAAAATTGAAGAGAACAAGTGTATATTGGTAGTGGTTGATCGACTGAAAATGTAAACACTACTTCCTATCTATCGCTCATCTTTTTTCTACATAGTTTATAGCTTGGGTTTTCATGGACATTATCTATAAGTTGCATGGCCTTCCAGTCAATATTATCATGGACAGAGACAAAGTTTTCACAAGCACCTTTTGGAGGGAACTCTTCAAACTACTGGGTACAAACCTTAGCTTGTCTATTGCTTACCACCTCAGCCTGATGAGCACATCGAACGAGTAAATCAATGTGTTGAGAACTACTTGCGTTGCGTGTGCCATGTCAGGCCTAAACATTGGCACCGATTGTTGTCTCTTGCTGGGTATTGATACAACACCAATTTTCATACATGATTGAAACTAACCCCTTTCAAAGATTTATATACCTTTCTACCCCTCCCCCCCCCCCCCCACTATTGATCCTTACATTCCTGCCACTCAACCTGAGTAGAAAATTACCTGCTAGAACGAGCTAAGATGATAGAGCTGTTAAAGGCTAAACTGTGTGAAGCTCAAAGTAGAATCGAATCATGTGCTAATAAACACATAACAAAAAGGTGTTTCAAAGTCGGGGATTATGTTGATTTGAAGCTACAACCGTATCAACAGAGCTCTTTGCAGTTACGAAGGAATTTGAAGTTGGCACCTAAATACTATGGGCCATTTCAGATTGAAGCTAAGATAGGGGAAGTTTCCTATAGATTGAAACTTTGACCTACTTCAAAGTTTCATTTAATGCTCCCACTATTTCTACTAAAACACGCCACCCTCACACGTTGTTTTCGGGAAATATTTTCCTAGTGGGCTTGGGATCCACAAACGAAATTCTCCATACCACGCTTTTACGATTTGCATGGAAATAGCCTTGTGGGAAGTATTCCATACCATTCTCGTCCAACGAGATTCCTAAGATGTTTTGCCTTACCCTTTTATGTGATCCCGAGGACTTCAAGTGAATCACGTGATTCAGACGTTAGACCCGACTCATCAACTGAATCATAGCACTCACCGCTGCCCCCATGACCCGTGAGACGGGAAACAAGAGTGTATTCATTTCGATCACAATAAATGTGCAACTTATTTTCACGACAAAAGACGTGCCACGACTCGTGAGACCACGTAATTGACTGAAACTAGCTTCCTCAATTTTGTCATGGACGGAAGGCTTGGACGAACAACTTAGGTTCTAGTCCATTTATTAGGGGTTTAATATTTTATCTTGCTCCAACCAAGTGACAGTTTTAATAGACCGAGACTCATCACACAACATATATATATATATATATATGATTCGCATGCATCAATGAAAATAGGATAAATAAACCATTCATCTATCATACATTCCAAATGCAAAATAAAAGCCTAGCACACCCTTGTTGGATGATCACAAGCCCGAGTCCTATGCGACCCACTGAGCCCGCAGTGGATCTATGGTCAATCTAGGGTTGGTCCTACACTATTACAATTTGATGTAGAAACCCATCAACATACTGATGGACCTTGCCTCTTCATCCACCGGGCCTCCAAGACTTCGGATCACCATGGGTCTCCTTGGACTCTTCCTTCTGGGCTTTCCTTCATCTTCTTCATTTACAACAATTAAAAGAAAATAACCTCGTTTCTACCTACTCTTATTACAATTGAAAAAAAAAATCCCAACAAACATCCAGAGGGAGTACATAAGGAGGGAAAAAAGAAAACTTTAATATTCGAAGGCAACCAGAAAGAGAAGAGAATAATAAAACGAGGCACACAGGCCAAACAGGAAATAAACCATACATTCGGTCTAAGGGCTTTGTGATCATCCATTTATTAATCTCATCAACTTAAATAGCAATTCACATATCAAAGTAAACATGCTATTCATATAATTACATGATAACCAATATCATACATTGCATATAATAAACACAAAATTTCTACACAAGATATTCGACCATCGGTGCAACCATTACAATATTTCTTGCAAGGAAAATCTTTCCTCATTATTAAGACAATATTAAATTTTAGGTGGTTCCAAACAAAACCCAAAATAAGATATTTCAAAATAAAATTCTTCAGAAAATATGCAGAAAATAAATCAAAAAAATCCAAAATAATAATTTCAGAAAAATAACACAAAGACAAAAAAACGGTCACGGCTACCACCGCCGGCAGCACCCGCTCGGCCGGGTGCACGCGCGCGGCTGTGCGCGCGGGTCCCAACTTGGTTGGCAGGCCGCTGGGCGACAGGCAGAAGCCCTATGCGCTCGCGCGTCCTTGGCGCTCAGCACCTGGCCGCCATGCGCCGCATGGGCGGCCCAATCATCACCTGCGCGCGTTGGGCGTGCTGGCCGGGCACCTACGCAGAGGCTTCCCCTGCCTGCATGAGCACCTGGCTGCTGCCCTGCCCGTGCGGAAGCGCAATGTATTAAAACATAGACGTAAAGTAAACATGCATAAAACAACGGAATTAAGGAACCAATCAAGGGGTGTTCCCTTGAATCTCCCGGGCATTGGGTGTATCTCATGAAAAATAGAACATAAGCATGCTCGATTTCATGGAGGCCATAGGGTTGGAACAAGAATGCTAAGAACGTTAGTTACCCGTTGTAGACTGCTTCGTTCGGCTACGCGCTTTGTTCCATGTTTTGCGACCGAGATCCCAATGTTGGAATCCTCTAAATTGTCCATGCAATTCACCATATCTTGATTCCCTCGTGCTAGCAAGAGATCAAGAGAAAAAGGAGAAACAATCAACCAAATTATATTAGTTAACGTGATCGATTGTTCAAGCGTACACTTGGATCAAAGATGAGAGAACATGAGAGTTCTTTTGAAGTGGTGAGGGAGAGATGGACGAGAGAGAGATAGAGAGGGCGGTGGTGTGTGTGTGTATGAGATGAGAGAGTTGTTGAGATTAGAATATGTGTGTGTGAGCGCTTGAGTATTTATAAGGAAGTATTTTTTCTAATCCTACTCAAACTCTTCTAAAGAGGCACACTATACACAACTAGGAATTTGACCTAGTCGAATCCTAGTCAACCTAGGGTTTGATTAAGTCAAACTTAATCCTAGCCCTTCATCTCATCTAGCCCCAAGATTTGATCTCGTCCGTCCATCCCTTGATGAGCTTTATGGAATGGACTTTTAAATCCTATTTAAAGAGTTCAACAATTCCTAATGGGCTTGCAGTAAATGTAATATAAATACTTAAGTGCAAAATTAATATTTTTATCTTCATTCCTACTTAAAGATGGAAATAGCCCTCTCTTAATTCATAAATCTAATTCATGAACCAAGCCTAATTAATCCAATTAATATTTAAAAGCTTGACACTCCAAAAGAGAACAAATGTAATCTCCCGTTTTCGGTGAATTGAGTATGACTCTTTAGGTTCACCCTCAGCTAAAGTTGGGCGAATATATATTTATCACATGATAGGAATTCATCTGTCACCAAGGGTGGCCGTCTAGCAACGATCATGGCACTAGAGACTAGGTGAAATCATCACGCGAACGTTTAGGTCCCAAATGCGTTTGAGCATTGTCCTTACGTCTACTATCTCATAGCTATTAGTCTAGGATATGGATTTTGGACGTCGGTACCCATCCTTGACTCAAGCCTTTACTCGTTTACCACTGAAACGTCACTGGGATCTCATCCCACTGTTCAGTCACTGTGGCCACAGATTTTTTAAGGAGTGAGTCTCAGAGTATAAGTGAGACTGTTAGAATAGGTGACCATGTAACCAATCTTGTTAGGCAAATTGTAACCTATGTCTGAACAATTTTGAAGTTTTAATAAAACCTTGATGAATAAGAAAGTGAAAATTCATTTGGCGCATATGTGTTCACTTTATCTGCTTTATAACTGTTCGCTACACAAACAAAGCCCACAGACTGAAATAACATTTCGGGGACTGAGATTATGCTTGGAGGTAGGTCCATAAAATCAGTTCTGTCGAATCAGTTTGGAAATCTCCAAGTCAAGGAATCTCGAAAATGGGTACCGAGATTCCACTTGAGACTTGCACTAAGCATCTGCTGTCGTGTTTCATCGATGGGTAAGGAGGGTCGTCTAAGTAGTGTTAGTGGGTCGGCCTGCTGGGGAGTGGCTGACTAAGGTGACTCACGGGAACCGTCTTACGGAGGACCTTGAGTAGGGTCGGCTTGGTATGACGTGAGTTCCTGGTTCCAACGGTACAAGTCAAATCCTTTGACTTGAGGAATTGCTGAGTTTACCTGTACATCGAGACTGTATCTTAGGTATGGTGAGAGATTGCCAAAATGCAGTTGAGTAGTCATAAGCCATGTCTAGTGCAGCCACGGTGTACAACGTGACAGTAGTTTCCAAGAAAGGATTTGTCTCCTATCAAGGGTGTTGACAGTTGTGTCTCACAATACTCTGTGTTTCGTCCTTAAAGTCTGTGGCCACAGTAACTGAACAGAAGGAAAGGTTTCCCTGTGGCGTTTGGTAAAGGACAGACCGACACTTAGGTCCAAAATGGGTACCTACATATCCGTGCCCTAGACCCTAAGTGGTGAGACCGTAGACGGAAGGATAAATGTACTGTAGAACTTAAATGTTCATCCCCACGCATATTCGCCTAGTCTCTAGTGCCATAGACCGTTGCTAGACGACCACCCATGGTGACCCCTCGTCCGGGCGCGCAGGCTTCCAGCACACTGGCCTGGCGCGCGCGCGCAGGCTTCCCTGCCCATTTGCGCGCGCGCCCGGCCAGCGGCCCTGCCTGAGGCCCGGCCGCGCATCCGCCTAGCGGGCTGCGCGCAGCCTTGCGCGTCTGGCCGGGCGGCTGCGCGTAGGCTTCCCCTGCCTACGCGCAGCTGCCCAGCCTCTGCACACGGCTGCGCGCGGCCAGCCTCTGGCTGGTCGGCGTGCGGCGTTTCTTCGTTCTTCGTTCAATTTTCACCCAGCGTTTCCCAATAAAAACAGAAAATACCAACGATGCTATAATCACATGAATTAAAGGCAAGAAAACGACATGCTTTAATAATCAAGAAACCAAGAATTAATTAAAAACATGTCAAGAACACGTTTCATGCTTAACACGCACATTAAATGTTAGAATAGGTGACCATGTAAGCCAATTTTGGCAGGAATATGTAACCTATGTCTAGACAATTCTTTGGTATTTGATAAAATATTTATGAATAAATAAGTGAAAATTCATATGGCAATACTTTGTTTACGTTCACTTATCTGCATTTACATTTCTGTTCACTACGCAAACAAAGCCCACGGACTGAGAAACGATTTCGGGGATTGGGACTACGCTTGGAGGTAGGTCCATGAAATCAGTCTTACCGAATCAGTCCGAAAATCTCCAAGTCAAGGAATCCCGAAAATGGGTACCGGGATTCCCTTTGAGACATGCACTAAGCATCTGCTGTCGTATTTCATCGACGGGTGACGAAGGCCGTCTAAGCAGTGTTAGTGGGTCAGCGTGCTAGGAAGCAGCTGACTGAGGTGACTCGCGGGAACCGTCTTACGGAGGACCTTGAATATGGTCAGCAAGGTATGACGTGTATTCCCGGTTCCAACGGTACACGCCAAGTCCTTTGACTTGAGGAACTGCTGAGTTTACCTGTGCATCAGGTCTGTATCTTAGATATGGTGAGAGATTGCCAAAATACTCTTGAGTAGTCATAAGCCATGTCTAGTGCAGCTCGGGTGTACAAAGTGACAGTAGTTTCCAAGAAAGGATCTGTCTCCTGTCAAAAGGCATTGACAGTTGAGTCTCATGTATGCTCTGTGTCTTGTCCCTGAAATCTGTGGCCACAGTAACTGAACAGAAGGGAAAGGTTTCCCTTGCGGCGTTTAGTAAGGACAGACCGACACTTAGGTCCAAAATGGGTACCTGCTTTTTCTGTGCCCTAGACTCTAAGTGATGAGACCGATGACAGAAGGACAAGTGTACTGTTAGAGCCTAAATGTTCATCCCCGAATATTTCACCTAGTCTCTAGTGCCATGGACCGTTGCTAGATGGCCACCCATGGTAACGGACGGATTCTAGGAATCCGACCAAGTCTAGCTGAATGGTGAACCTAAAGAGTCACACACTGTCCACACACATTTAGTATTTAATTTGGAATTTAATATTGGAGTAAAGGAATGATTAAATTAGATTTAATCGGGTCCCATATTTTCTTGGAGAAATTAATTCCTTTTATTTGATAAAGGGAATTAAATTAATAAATAGGATTTATTAAAAGGGTTGATTTAATGGGCTTAGAATAAATAATAATATTTATTTATAATATTATATTTATTCTTTTAGCCTTTTGGAATATTTAATAGGATTTAAATATTCCATTAAATTAAAATCAACGGTTGAGATGGAAAGGGGAGATGGAAGGCTAGGATTTGTTTGACTAGGTCAAACACTAGTTTGACTAGGACTTTGACTAGGTCAAAATCCTAGTCAAATTAGGTTACTTAGAGTTTGAGTTTAAAGAGGATTAAACTCTTCCTCTATATAAACCTCTAGCTTCCAACATTTGTGAGATTGATGATTCTTGAAAAAACACACACACAACACACACTCTCTCCTCCCCTCTCTCGTCCGCCCCTCTCTCTCTCTCTCTCACCAAGAAAATATTATTTTCTTGTTCTTTTGTTCTTGGAACAATTGAACTAAGGAAGATCGATCCCGTTAATTCATAACGCGTGGTTGATCTATCCTCTCCAAAATAATACTTGTTCGTTGCTAGCACGACGTGCAAGAATACGTGGGTGGATCGTGTGTCACGATTTGGAGGATCTCAAGAACGAGGTCTTGGTGCAAAACGGGGAACAACGCGAGTAGCAGTTGAAGACGAAAACGACAACGGGTAGGTCTCGTTTAAGATTTTCGTCCCTCTTTAATTTTTCAACTCTATGGCCTCCATGATTTATTTATTTGTTTTATGATCATGAGATACACCGAACGCCCGGGAACCTCAAGGGCACACCCCTTGAGCGTGTTCTTTAAATTAAAAGCATGCCTTTTATTTTATATGTTTATTTTTACCGCGCTTCCGCATTAGCGCAATTCCCGGGACGATCCACCGGATTTCTTTCATTAAACCCTAGGTCTGTACACCGAACCGGGCTCTGATACCACTGAAAGATTGTGGATCGTCCTGGGAAAATAGCGCGAATGCGGAAGCGCGGTATAAATTAAAATACGAAAATTAAACATGCTTTAATGAAAATTAAAGAAACTCGTTCAAGGGGTGTACCCTTGAAGTTTTCCGGGCGTTCGGTATATCTCATGAATTAAATAACATAAACAAATCATGGAGGCCATAGGATTTGAAAAATAAAAGGGACGAAAATAATAAATTGGAGCCTACCGATTGTCGTTTTCGTCTTCTAACTGCTACTCGCGTTGTTCCCCGATTTGCTCCAAGTCTCGCGTTTGAGACTCTCCAAATAGTAACACGCAATCCACCCACGTATCTTGCACGTCGTGCTAGCGAACGAACAAGTAATATTTTGGAGAGGATGAATTAATAACACGTTATTGATTAACGGTATTAATTCTCCTTTTGTTCTAATGTTCCAAAAACAAAAGAACAAGAACTATTTTCTTGCTATGTGAGAGAGAGAGAGAGGCGGACGAGTAGGGGAGAGAGGGAGCCGAGTTTTTGTGTGTGTTGTGTGTGTGTTGGAATTTCATCACTTCACAAATAGTGAAAGACTAGGACTATATATAGAGGAGGAGTTTAATCCTCTTTAAACTCCAACTCTAAAGAGGTCTATTTTGACTAGGATTTTGATCTAGTCAAAGTAGTATTTGACCTAGTCAAATTAATCCTAGCCATCCATCTCTCCCTTTCAATCTTAACCATTAATTTAATTTAATGGAATATTTAAATCCTATTAAATATTCCAAAGGCCAAATAAATAAATATAATAAATTATAAAATTTATTCTAGGCCTATTAAATTAATCCTCTAGTAAATCTAATTTATTAGATTAATTCCTTTTATCAAATAATATGAATTAATTCTCCAAGAAAATAAAGGACCCGATTAAATCCAATTTAATCATTCCTTTTCTCCAATATTTAATTCTAAATTAAATACTTGATGTGTGTGGATTGTGTGTGACTCTTTAGGTTCACCTTTTAGCTAGACTTGGTCGGATTCCTAGAATCCGTCCGTTACCATGGGTGGCCATCTAGCAACGGTCCATGGCACTAGAGACTAGGTGAAATTTCGGGGATGAACATTTAGGCTCTAACAGCACACTTGTCCTTCTATCTACGGTCTCACCACTTAGGGTCTAGGGCACGGAAAATGCATGTACCCATTTTGGACCTAAGTGTCGGTCTGTCCTTACTAAACGCCGCAAGGGAAACCTTCCCTTCTGTTCAGTTACTGTGGCCACAGATTTTAGGGACAAGACACAGAGCATACGTGAGACTCGACTGTCAATGCCTTTTGACAGGAGACAGATCCTTTCTTGGAAACTACTGTCACTCTGTACACCAGAGCTGCACTAGACATGGCTTATGACTACTCAAGAGTATTTTGGCAATCTCTCACCATATCTAAGATACAGACCTGATATACAGGTAAACTCAGCAGTTCCTCAAGTCAAAGGACTTGGCCTGTACCGTTGGAACCGGGAATACACGTCATACCTTGCTGACCCTACTCAAGGTCCTGCGTAAGACGGTTCCCGCGAGTCACCTCAGTCAGCTGCTCCCTAGCAGGCTAACCCACTAACACTGCTTAGACGACCTTCATCACTTGTCGATAATATATGACAGCAGATGCTTAGTGCAAGTCTCAAGGGGAATCTCGGTATCTATTTTCGAGATTCCTTGACTTGGAGATTTTCGGACTGATTCGGCGAGACTGATTTCATGGACCTACCTCCAAGCGTAGTCCCAGTCCCCGAAATAGGTTTTTCAGTCCGTGGGCTTTGTTTGCGTAGTGAACAGATAGATATAAAGCAGTAAAGTGAACGCAAACAAAGTAATGCCAAAATGAATTTCACTTCTTTATTCATTAATAGTTTATCAAAACACTGAAATTATATAGACATAGGTTACTTTTTGCCCGCCAAGATTGGCTATATGGTCACCTATTCTAACATTATACGACCGAGATAGTGGCATGCATGTTTTGCGAATACTTTTAATGAGTATTCGTTGCTGTCAACACCAATCTTCCGATATAACTGTGCCAGAAATTTTGGATAAGTTGATGAACGAGATATCCTCAACGTTCCAAAAGGCAACTGATCGTAGGACATTGACCAACCATCATTCGATACTTCACTACCAAAATACAAAATAACTTCTATTCAAGATGATAAATTCGACATATTTTGTGTAAATATATGGGATATACTCAAAGACATTTATGCGGGTAGTACTCAAATAAATTGAACTTTACAACTATGTGGGATGTACTCAAGTGACCTTGAGAAGCTGTATTTATATGTTCATCTTCAACATACATAAATATGTCCGTGACTTAGCTTTGATCCAATACGGTTGTCGATGCACGTTGAGAGGTGGCAGCATAAATGTGGGTGTTTATCGATGCAGCAGGATTGTCTACGATGCGCATCTTATCACAACACTCGTTGAGAGTGGGCACCTCGAAACACACACGTTTCACTTTACCATAGGGGAAGCGACAATTACCCTACAAGATGTCCAAATAATTTGGGGACTCCCAATAGATGGTCTTCCTGTGACCAGAGTGGATTGGGAGAGATCTACTTTAGAATGGCAAGAATATTGTCAAGTTTATTTGGCTATCTAGCCAGACAATGGGGAACTTAGGGGTTCGCGTATGTCGAAAGACGTAATTTTGCGTCACATTGTGTCGATCGTTATTGATGAAGAATCACTGTTCGCGAATGTTGTACAATATGCACGTTGTATGGCATTGATACTTTTCGATGGGGTGATGTTCCTGATTCATTCGGGTATCTGGTATCATTACTATATGCAGAGAAATTATAGGATATTGGCGCCACCTGAAATTATAGCTGGAGCAGTGCTGTGCTTGCATTCTTGTACCGCGAATTGTATAATATCAGCACTAAGGGCAAAGCCCAAATTTGTGGCCTCTTGCAGTTACTGTAGGTAATATTAAATATATATATTTGTCGTCAACTAACTTATTGCAATATTTTATTTTGACACAAGCTTATATTATTTTTACAGATTTGGGCTTGGCCGCGTATCACTCTAATAACACCCGGTCTTGGTGATGATCGTGTACCGATGAGGACAATACAAACTTATAATAATCGGCCCCTCCCAATACCACCGTACGGTGCAACGTGGAACAAAAAATATAATTTTACCCGTACTGTACGGTAGACTGTCCGGGTATTTAGAGATATGCTAGACAGCATGACGGCTGGTTAGGTATACATCACTCTTAATTACGCACATTTATTTATGAATATTAATTATCCACTAATATAACATCTTTACTTTTATTTTAGTTTCTATGGCAGTCATACGACATGTACTCGGATAATATTCGGCCCTACTCAGATGAGTTCAACCCTTAGTTGTGGACATCAACGTGTCCTCTAATATTTTTATGCCATTGTGGAGATGCATCATCCTGAACGGGTACTTCGACAATTCAAAATGTCGCAAGACATTCCATAAATTCCAGATAGTCGGGACATGAGCCTCCATACCATCTGTAGAGCACGTGGGGCACAGATTGAGAGACTTATCACACAATATATGTTAGTAGATGGGATAGAAGACATTAAACAATTGTGCGCCAACCACCCATTTTCAATGTAAGAGATACATAAATAGATATTGAGATTGGTACGGTAGAATAACTCGCCGATTCGTCTCATCATCTACGGATAGACGTGTAGAAAGTGGCTACCAACCAGGACATGCACCAAGTAGACAATATGTGGTATGTTGTGCGATAAAACATAATTCATGTTAGACACATTTTCTCTAGCTTATTAGATTCACTTATTTCGAATTGGTTTAGGAGAAATATGCAGGTCCCTTCGATTAAGTATGCAACCTCGACCAAACACTTTCAAAGAGGCTATCCAAATGCTTGATCAGGTCGAGATCAGATTAGATAATGTTTGTGACATGCTTTCTTATCCTCCAACAGAGAATATGCCCAAAGAACAAGCAGCACCACAAGATAATGCTTCTTCCACGCCCAACAGACAAAGGAGAAGTAGTAGCAGAATGTCTACAAGTTCAGTTATAGTGATGATACTATTGGAGCAGATATAGCTGGTCCATCCACAGTACAGATACATCAACATGTATATCATGATTGATACGTGCCTCAAAACCCCTCCCCCACCCCCAACAAAGTGGTTGATTTGATTCAGCTCCATACATGCTGAGCTAACAAGCTTATTACGGACATGTTGATCTTGATCTTGACCTTGGCATGAGTCAAACATATGCACCAGAGTATAACATCTCACCAATTCCATTTCTATCATTTGGTGCACATCGTGATTATGGGGAGTCTAGTTCTGCAACATCATCAAGTTGGTTGTGTATAAATGCATATAATGATGATAATATGAAAAATGAACCAACACAAAATGTGGGTAAAGAAATAAGAAGACCTCGGCGCCAATGGCACCGACGCACTTGTGGGACGGGCGGTCATTTTTAGAAAATGTAATTACTATAATTATTTTTTGGAATTTAATTTTTTGGTTTAAATATAATTTTTTTAGTGTAAATATACTTTTTTTGTAATTATTAAATAATTAGTTAAAATTAAAATTATTATATATGATATTAACGTAAAATATTATTAAAATTAAAAAAAATAAATTTAAGGAGTCGAACTCAAAGAGTAAAAAATGGTGAAGTCAAACTCAAGGAGTTCGACTTGCAGCATTTTTATTAATATCAATAATTTAATATTATTTTATTAATTTTTTTTATTTTGATATTAATATGTTAAATAAGCCCAATTCATTCTCTACATGTAAACAGTAACCCACTTTATAAATTTATCAGTCCATCAAATTATTCATTCCGACAAACATTCTATAAAAAAATGTTAAATTATTTCATCGAAATATTATTCAAATGAACCCTATCATCCACTTATCTAACCAACAAAAGTAAACAACCCATATGTTATTTTCTTTATCCATCTACTCTATACAAAAAAAAGATTATATGCCTTTTTCTTACATCTTACATGACTACAGTATAACACTTTTTTTAATACTCCACTATAATTTGAGCTAATTCCAAGGCATCGTTGAGCACGTGGTTGTTCATGGTTGTAGAGAAATAAGGGCACTCCATTAGTTCGTGGTTTGATAGAAGCAAAGATCAATGCGGGTCCCACATATCCATCTATATAATAATTCTATGAAGCACAAATTTTAGTTTGGTTTCATAGAATAAAATAGTTTCTTTCACTAGCATCAAGATTGCACCCAAATGGGAAACTCTGCATAGGGGTGTTCATTCGTTTTTATCGAACCAAACTGGAATTTCGATATGGATTAGATTCGATCAGTTACTCAAAGTCTCAAACTGTGATCATCCCCAACTCTTCAGGTCACATAAATTTACAATGGGTTCATGCATAATTACTCATCTTGATGAAATACTACACCAACTTAAAGACAAGAGTGAATTATTTTTAGTGTAAATTACGTTGACTTTTCTAATTTTGGACTAATTACATGAATATTCTTTTTTGTTTGCAAAATTATATGTGCGTTTTCTATATTGTAGTTGTAATTATATATATACACTCTCTATTTAGTGGCGAAATTTTACACAAATATCATTTAAAGTACATTACACTAACACCTCCTCATAAGGTGTATCTGTAATTACAAAGAATAGACAGTGTTTTTGTAATTAGGCCGAACCTCATTAATCTTCTTTTAGTATTTCAACTTTCGCTCTTTTAATTAAGAATACAATTTAGTTTTTAAATTTTAATTATCTATAGTTTTGATATACTTGGAACAGGGGTGGGCGTTCCAGTAAGTTAGTTTGGATCATGACCCAACCCGTTCGGGTTTGGGTAGTTATTTTATTTTTTTGAAAAAATAAATCGGGTATCGAATAACCCGATACCTGAATTTAAAAATTCTGGTCGGGGTTCAAGTATGATTTTTCTGAATTTAAAATTTCTCTGAATCATCTTTCATTTGGAGGTAAAATGCGTCTGAATGAATGATTCAGATGCATTTTGAAAAATAAATCTAATTTTTATATAAAAAAAGAAAAAAATTGACTACTTGAAAAAAATTGGATTGAAATCGGGCAGTTAAAATAGTTATCCAAAAATTCAGATATCCAACACAAACTCGCATCACCTGACTCGACAACCAACCCTACTTGAAATAATAGTGAAGTTAAAGTAGTTAAAGGAAAAGGAAAAATTTTATTTTTGGTCCCATAACTTAGACCTTGTTCACTTTCGGTCCCAATGATTACAGAGTTTTCATTTTAAGGATAATATCTTACATTTTATCTCACTTTTAGTCCCACCGTTAAATAATTGGCGGAAATATCTCACGTGGCCCTTAAGTGCGTGTCTTGGAGGGAAAACATGAGTGTGCCCTCACTTCAAAATCGCATTTTTGGCCCTATAACTTATCAAATGTTTACTTGGTCCCAATGATTATGAAATTATCACTTTAAAGACAATAACTTATGATTTTTCTTATTTTTCGTCCTTCCGCTAAATATTTGATGGAAATGGCCACGTGAGTATCACGTGGCCATTAAGTTGGAGATTGTTGAAGGGGATTATGGCATGTGAGAGGCGCATGCTTCTTTTTCTGTGGGATTATAACTGCAAGTATTGGCAAGAGAGGTAAAAGAATAAAAAGGGTTGATACTATTTGGGTCCTTCTAAAGTCACGAGAATTCAGCTACTTATATAACTTCAACAAGTGATTTAACTGCTTAAGAATCAAGTATTATGTGTTACTACAGTAAGAAGCATATATGAGAACCTCGTGGACGAGTTTGAGTCCGGAAACAATATTTCCGTCAATTATTTAACGTGAGTATCATGTGGTTGTTTTCATCAATTATATAACGGCCACATGAGTACAAAAAAATGAGATTCCTATAATTATTCTCCACTTTGATTTCCCCTCTCTTGCCAAAAGTTGTAGTTACAATACCTTAGAAGCATGTGCCTACTCACATGCCAGAATTCCCTTCAACACACCCCAACTTATTGTCCATGTGAGTATCATGTGGTTGTCTCCATCAAATATTTCACCACAGGACAAAAGTGAGAAAAATCATAAATTATTGTCCTCAAAGTGAGAATCTCGTAATCATTGGGACCAAAAGTGAACAAAGGTTAAGTTATGAGACCAAAAATGAGATTTTTCTATGAGAGGCACATGCCTCTTTTTCCTCCAAAACGCGCACTTAGCAGTCACGTGAGTCTCATGTGGCCGTTTTCGTCAATTATTTAACGGCGGGAATAAAAGTGAGAAAAAATACAAGATATTGTCCTAAAGTGAGATTTTTGTATTCATTGGGACCAAAAGTGAACAAGGTCTAAGTTATGGAACCATAAATGAGATTTTCCCCAAAGGACAATATAAACTTGTCCCCTTCTAACTTAGAACAAAAAAATTATTTTTTAATCTTACTCCTCTTTTCAATGTATTGGAGAAAAAATTTGAGTTAAAATATTGGAAGTTTTGAGCCATGGTTAATTACTATGATTTAAAAGTAAAAAATTACGGTGGATATTAATTAATTAGGACTGCACAATGGTTATTAACTTTTGTTTCTGCAAGCGAGATAAAAACATTCTCTGTGGCTAAAAATTATGATAAATATTTTGGTGATAGGAAAAATCAAAGCTAATATTGATTGATCGTGGTCAAAATTTAAGTTTCGCGTTGATTGTGTTTGATTGTAATGAATAATATTGATAAAAATTGTAGTGACTAATAGAGGAAATAATCGATCTTTTTATAGTGATATCTTATATTTATTTAATAATAGATAGCAGCAAGATCAATTAAATATAGAATAATATAATTTAATTTTATACTTTGTTTACTATATACACGGGGTGCATTGTAGACTTATCTGAAGCTAAAAAAGGTTCAAAAAATTGCAGGTACGAGAAAATAATATTTTTCGTTCCATAGATTACAAGATTTTTATTAATGGCCCCATAGATTATACTTATATAATTAGATTTTATTAGTAATTTGATGAAAGATTAAAGCTTGTGTTAAGCACATGGTGGTTAACTCTTCAATCATTTTGACTTACGTGCTTAACACTTTTAGTCCCTTTAGCTACAAGAATCTCATTAATGACCCCATAAGTTACAAGAAATTTCACTTTTAATGCTTTTGCCAGATTCTGTTAGTATTATGGATAACGGCCACGTGCTTAGCACGTTTCTTTTCCGTCAAAATACTAATGGAATGTGACGAAATGACTAAAAGTGAGAATTTGTGTAACTTATGGAACCATTAATGATAATATAGTTTTAACCAATTGGATGAAAAATATACTCACCCTAAGATACAGATCGAAAAATGAAATTTCACCTTGCGAACACCTACCAAGAGTGCTACTAATTATTTCACGTGCAGTTGATTGAGCAAGAGCATCCCCTGCACCGTTAAGCTCCCTGTAGGGATGATTCATAGAGACCCTCCCAGAAAAGAGGTGAATAGCACAGCTCTCTTTTTAGAAGACAACAACTTCCCCGTAACACTTCCTGCAGGTGCATCAGTTAGAGAAAGGAAATATTAGAGGCTGGAACAAATGTCTTAACCCTCTTGGCTTGCCAGCCAAACGAGGTCGGGAGAAGTCCAGACTTACCTTTAAGCATTTGCTCTCCGAAGATGCAACCCTTTTGCACCTAACATATTAGCTGAGGCTATTCAACTCGGGATTAAAACCCCTAACTTGAGCATGTATAATGACGTTGTTGATCCACAAGACCACATGGATAGATTCTTCGCTAGGATTGACCTCCTTGACATAAGTGATGCTTCTTATTGCAGAATATATCCAAATGATGCTTTTAGGTAAAGCCAGGGCTCATTTAACCAACTATCTGCCTGACCCATTAAAAACTTCGAGCAACTCGCAAACGCTTTCTACATGTTTCACCATCAACAAATAAATATCCTAACACTGTCTCTTACTTGTTCACCATAGTACAACAGGAGCATGAGGGCTTGAAGCCATATGTTTAGAGGTTTTTGGAGACGATGCTCGAGATCCCCTACATCAACCTGGAACTCCTTGTGAGCATAATGCAACAGAAGTAGAGAATTAGATTCAAGGAGTCGATAACTAGGAAGGCCCAGTTAGGAGGCTATGCGCATAAGACCTACTACCCCATAAATAAATAAAACAAAATACTATGAGGAAGAAAAGGTAGCACCTTCGAAGGGAGAGAGAAATAGAAAAAAGAGCAACCAAATGCCTCCAAGTAGCTTGGCATGGTGCATGCTGCTAAATGCTCATCGTGAGACCATACTCACAGTAGCGGAACAACAAGGGTTAGTTTTTGTTGGCAACCCCATAAAAGGGATAGCCCTAAAAGAATGCAGTTTCAAAAATATTACAACTTCCATAAGGATTGGCGCCACACACGGAAAAGTGCCATCAATTGAGGAATGAAATCAAAATGTTTATCTAGAGAGGGTGCCTAAAGAAGTACATAGCGAATCATCAACCAAGGAATGGACTTACGGTGGATAGAAGCATACTCCATAAGGTGAGCAAGGAGAAGGTTCAAAATAAAAACCCCAATATGAAAAAGATAACATCTATGCTTAGGCAGCAATTGGAATAACATCTGGTGGACTCGCAGGAGGAGATTCCATGGGGGTAGGAAAAGTTGCCCTGAGGGCAGTAAGCAATTTTGCAAACCATGTCGTCAACAAAAAAGTAATGATGAATGACAGAGAGAGCACAGAGAATGATATCGTTGTCAGTGATCAAAACATAGAGGGAAGCGTCTCGACCAACAACAATGAAGTCGTTATTTCCACTAACATATCAAATTTTTGGGTGAAGGTCCTAGTGGATAATTGTAGCTCACCGAAGGTATTTTTTGTTAGAATAGGTGACCGGAAAGTCAATATGGTTGGTTGTTCTGAGAACTATTCACCAATCTTTGAACGAAAGTAATATTATTATGTTGATGAATGTAGTAAGGATTCATCATTGGCAACGATGAGTTTGTTATGCTTATTGCTAGCATTGAACGTGGGTTCGATGTCACAACAAACGCACACAGATCGAAAGGTTAATCCAAGAAATCGGATTGTGCATAGGTTGGCAAGTCATGAAATCAGTTTCTGTGGATCGGTCTAAAATACTCCAAGTCAAAGGACCTCGAGATTGGGTATCGAAGGTCAATTTGAGACTTGCACTGAGTAATTATAGTCGCGTTTCATCGATAAGCGACGAGAGTCGTCCATGCAATATTAGTGGGTTAGCCAGCTTGGTACCAGCTGAATGAGGTGACTCGCGGAAATCGTCATATAGAAGCCACATGGGCTTGGTCGGTATGACTTGTATTCCCGATTTTGATAATACGGGCGGAATTGAGGAATCGCGACAACCGCTCACATATGAAGGTTGTATCTTGGATCTGAAGAGAGGTGATCATGTCATAAGACATGGCCATCATAAGCCTTGTTCAGTGCAGTCGGAGTACGTAGAGAGGACGGTGGATTCCGAGATAGGATCTATTCCCTGTCAAAGATTGTGACACCGAGATTTCCTATGCCCTCTCAGATGGTTTAGACTCTCAAAGTCTATGGCCATAGCACTTGATTGAGTAGGAAAGGATTTTCTACGTCAATCATAGAGTTAAATCTATCCCAAGTTTAAAGTATAGATACCTAAGTCAAGGATGAGAACCGACATCCTATTCCATGCCCTAGACTAAGGCCGGGAGAAAAGCGACAGTAGGACCGTACCTGTATGTAACTCGGAGCCTAAATGTTCACGCCACATATTCACATAGTCTCTAGTGGTATGGACCATTGCTAGACGGCCACCCATGGTGACGGACTGCTTTGGTATGTCCAAGTCTAGCTGAAGGTGAACCTAAAAAGTCACACCCGCTTCACCGGATGTGAAAGGAATTAATTTGAAATTAATTTCGATTAATTCGGGGAGAAGGTTTTAGTTTAATAGGATTAAATTATACTTCTTGGAGATTTAAGCTTTCATAGATTAATTGGATTAATCAGGCTAAGTTTGACTTAATCAAACTTAGGTTGACTAGGATTTGACTAGGTCCAAATCCTAATCAACTGTGCCTCTTTAGAAGAGGTTGAGTAGGAATACAAAACTATGCTTTCTATAAATACTCAAAACACAAACACACATACCTACTAATTTCACACTTTGCCATCTCAACCCTCTTTCTCTCTCTCGTCCACCCTTAACTATTCTCTCCAAGATTTTCTTATGTTCTTCTTGATTAATTCAAGGTAGAACATTAGAGACATCGATAGCGTTAATCAATAGTGTTGTATCGATGTCTCTTCTCCCTAAAGAACTTCTTGCTAGCACGAGAGCTCGTTACGATCCGGTGAAGCGTGTGGACGATATAGAGGGTCTCTACATTGAGATCTTGATGGCAAAACGGGGAACAATGCGTGTAGCCGAACGAAGATGACTATGAGGGTAATATTTCCTCTTTACGTTTCTTGTTCTCCAAATTCTATGGCCTCCGTGTTGTCTACTTTGTTGAACATGAGATACACCAAATGCCCGGGAGAATCAAGGGCACACTCCTTGATCCATTATGCATTTGTGATGTATGTTTTAGTTCAGTTTATTTTGCGCTTTATGTTCTTTTATTATGCAACCTCCCGCGCTTCCGCCGCGTCTCTCTCGGGCCGATCCACACGTGACAGTGCTATCAGAGCCAGGTTCGATGTATAGGCCTAGAATTCTATGTGCTATACGTGTGTTTAAGCATGTTTAACGTGTTTTAATTGAAGTTTGAAGCATATTTAGCGTAGATCTTGTTTGGCGTTTAATTTTGCATGAGATTTTTTATCTTAGATTTCTTGAATGTGTATATACATGTTCTTGGTTGGAATTATCTTGTAGCTATGAAAATTGCATGAAAATAGCAAAAAAGTGTGAAAAACGGCATACTAGCAGCAGCAGCAGCACGCGCGGCCGCTCGTGCTGGCATGGGCGCCTGCGCGAGTGCGCGCACATGCGAGCGCCAGGCGCAAGTGCGCGCGTGGCAGGTGCTGGCGCCTGGCCAGGCCAGCCGGTGCCATTTTCCGTTTTCCCCGTTTTTGCCTCGTTTTTCAATACTATTTTTCCTGAATATTTTTTATAATATTTGTTGCGTTTTCTGGACCCGTTGACTTGGGATATTTAATTTTGGTTAAGATTTGAAATTTTCTAAAATAAATATTGCTTTGTTAATGAGGAAATGATTTCCTAACAAGAATTAATTTTTTCAATAGTTGCACCAATGATCAAAATTCACGTCTAAAATTTTGCATTAATTTCTGCATTTTTATGATGTTGGACATCATGGTTATTTGTATACCATGAGCATGTGTAGATTTTGACATGTGTTAATATTGCACAAAGATTGAGTTTTGGGATTCTTGAATATGTGGTTATATTCTTGAATTTATGATTTTTGTGTTTCAGAAAAGTAATTGCAAGAAAAATGTTAAAACATGAAAGCCGATGGCGGCCGGTAGGCAGGCCTCACAGTAGGCAGCAGGCGCGTGCCGGCGCGCACGCGGACGAGGGCCTGTACGCGCAGGCGTGCGCACTGCGCCTGAGTGCGTGCGCGTACGTGGGCGAGGGCCCGTGCGCACAGGCAGTGGCGCCTGCGCGCTAGCGCGCGCCTGGCCGGCAGTGTTGGGCCGTTTTTCAGTTTTTTATCGTTTTCGTGCATTTTCAGAAATCTAATTTTTCTGAATTATTCTGAGAATTTTTCTGAACTTATTAACTTGGGGCATTTTAATTTTGGTTGAAATTGGTTATTTTCTAAAATTAATGTTGCCTTGTTAATTATGTAAAAGGATTTTCCAACAAAAATCATTGTGTATAGGTTGCACCATTATCCAATGTTTGGTGTGTATATTTTGCATGTAATTTCTACATTTATTTTATGGTATGGAATATCTTGGTTGTTTGGATAGCATGTTTTACGTGAGATATGTATTTATGCTATTTGCGTTAATTGGATTGACAAAGGATGATCATAAAGCCCCTAGACCGCATGTATGGTTTATTTAAATTTATTTATTGGGTTGGGGCCTACGTGCCTCTTTGCATCTTCTTACCTCTCTCGTTTTTGCCTTGGAATAATAAGGTTTTCTTTTTCCCTCCTAATGTCTCCCCCTAATTGTTGTTGGGGTTTCTTATTTTTTATGATGTAATGAATCGATGGTGTTACGCGCCCGCAAATGATTCCCACAGGAAATTTATCGCTAGTATTAATTGATTCCTAAATCCTCTCTCTCAATATTTTTGAAGATATGAAGCTCCTTCTAGTCTTCCCGTATGAGTAGATTAGGAGTGAGATTTATTTTTTGTAAATAAAAGTTGCAAGGGAATACAAGCCCAAGGCGTTGGAGGCCCATGGAGGAGACCATCGGTTGGCCCACAGAGGATCCATGGAAAAGAGTCCCTTGTAGGCCTACAATGGAGAGCCCAAAAAGATGAAGAGGACTTACAAGACCCATTGCATGTACTGGGTTATAACAAAATCTTGTAATAGCATAGGCCTACCCTTAGATTGACCATAGATCCACTACGGGCTCAGTGGATCGCATAGGTTTGGACTTGGGATCATCCTATAGGGGTGTGCTAGGTTTTATTTTGCATGCGATGCGTTTTATATGCTTTGAGTATTCTATATGTTTCATGTATGTTTACATTTATGCTTAGAATATTCCTATAATTACGCATACAAAACACTTATTATGTGATGAGGTCTCTTTCTATCAAAACTTTCAACTTGGTTGGACCGAGCTAAAATATTAGACCCCTAATAAATGGACTAGAACCTAAGTGGTTCGTCCAAACCTTTCATCCATGACAAAGTGAGGAAGCTAGTTTCAGTCAAATTGCGTGGTCTCATGAGTCGTGGCACGTCTTTTGTCCTGAAAATAACTTGCACATTTATTGTGAACCTAGTGAATACACTCCTGTTACCCATCTCACGAGTCATAGGGGTAGCAGTGAGTGCTATGATTCAGTTGATGGGTCAGGTCTAATGCCTGAATAACGTGATTCGCTTGGAGTCCTCGGGATCACGTAAAATGGTGAGAAAAAATATCTTGGGAATCTCATTGGACGAGAATGGTATGGAATACCTCTCACAAGGCTATTTTCCATGCGAATCGTAACAGCGGGATATGGAGAATTTTGTTTGCGGATCCCGAGCCCACTAGGAATCTGTTTCCGGAAAACAGCGTTTGAGTGGCGTGTTTTCGTGGAAATAGTAGGAGAGGTTAAGGAATAAAGACCGAGTCTTAACTTAAATTTAATATCACTTCATTTTTCTTATTGTTTTCTACTTAATAAATTGTGAATGTCTAAGTATCCACCAAAATGCATTACTAGAGGCTAGTTAATGGAACCAATTACACGAATTGACCGTGAAATCTTAAGATGGTTTTAGATTTCTAGAACCTTAACTCACATCCCGAGGTTAAGGAATAAAGACTGAGTCTTAACTTAAATTTAATATCACTTCATTTTTCTTATTGTTTTCTTCTTTATAAATTGTGAATGTCTAAGTATCCACCAAAATGCATTAATAGAGGCTAGTTAATGGAACTAATTACATGAATTGACCATGAAATCTTAAGATGGTCTTAGATTTCTAGAACCTTAACTCACATCCCGAGGTTAAGGAATAAAGACTGAGTCTTAACTTAAATTTAATATCACGTCATTTATCTTATTGTTTTCTACTTTATAAATTGTGAATGTCTAAGTATCCACCAAAATGCATTACTAGAGGCTAGTTAATGGAACCAATTACACAAATTGACCGTGAAATCTTAAGATGGTCTTAGATTTCTAGAACCTTAACTTACATTCCGGATGAGGACGTTCCTCAACCCTTGCTGAAGGGGTCGACAACTAAAGCAACGCTTGGCATTCAAGAAGTTGAAGGAAGACCACCGGCAAGTCCGCAGCATCGTACTAAACTCGATGATAAATGATATATAGATGTGGTAAGACAAGCATGATGGTGTTGGCTCAATTATGCTTCGTTTGCATGATGTCTATGCGGTCCCGAACTAGCATGTAGGATATAATGCAACGGAGGCATTTTTTGGAGCAAAGATGATGAAAAGGACGTCTATACAAAGTACATGGAGTGATGATGCTATCCCTAGTAGGAGAAGCTCAAAAGACCTCTACGTCGGTCTTGAAATAGAGACGTACATTGACGTGATCCTTCAGTCTCTTCCTCCCTCATACGAAACATTTATTATGAACATGAATGAGCTTGAAAAGATCTTCATAGGTTGATAATTATATTGGTCCAGTATGAGGCAACGATTGTAAAGTCAAGGCCATTGGTACTAATAGGAGAGGCTTCAACCTCTATAGCGAAAGGCAAGGGTGCCAAACGCCAAAAGAGGAAGAAGGCTAAGGTGACATCAGCTGCTAGCACTTCGAGTGTGATTCCTATTACACCACAAGGCAGAGGTAAAGGAAAGAGCAAAAGGGTTCAACAGTCAAGTTCATAGATTCCTAAGGATGTATGCATTTACTGTCGTAAAGAGGGCCATTGGAAGAAGGAGTGTCCTAAACCCCTCTCCAATGAAGGTAAAATTTGATATTGAGTATTGACATGATCACTTTACCATGTTTGGTATTGGATACCGTTGTTGTCACAAATCTTCGGGTGGTTTGCAGAAAGTGATAAGGATTTAAAAGCCAAGAACAGTTCTAGGATTCAACAATGGCAAGACTGTTGTTGAAAAGGACTAGAGACAAGTTAGGCCTATATTCGTGATCATGTTAGGATAGTTTATAAGAATTTTGTAACCTAGTATGATCAAAAGTATGTCTCTTTGTTGGACAATGGTTTTATTTCGCACGTATTTGATCAACAAAATTATTGAATATTGTTTCATATTTGCTAGTGTTTACACGTATATTCCTAGAACACAATCCCATAATAGGTTTATGAATACTCAAAATTCAAATGATCTAAACAGATTAATCAAGACCAACTTACAGATTTGGCATCCGCAAGAGGCTAGGACATCTTTTTCTTATCAAAGCAAGTAAATTGGAAAGTTCGAGGAATCTAGCAATAGACAATTTTAATTGACTAAATTTGCAAGTCTTTTCTGGAGAAGGAAAAGTCCGAAAGTCCTTTGTTGGACAAAGTAGGCTTGCCAAATAGTCTATTGGATAAGATCTAGCGAGACAACTGTAGGTTAATGAATACACAAGACCTTAAGGGGGTTCACAAGTCTACAGGTCTCATAGAAGGTTTGGGAATTAGACTTGAGGTGGTGAACCGAAAATGGTCGCAAAATTAAAGTTGTTTCAATAGGATCAAAAAGGCCGTGTATTAGTGGGAGCTCTTGAGCATCCAGTTGAGAATTGAATTCTCAACAAAACGCTTCCTATAAAGGCCAAGTATGACGATCTCTAATAAAGGGAGCGATCGAGCCTCGTAGGACGGAAGTCGATCGAAGTTTCACAAAATTACCTTAGCCCGTGTAGACGTGGACTAAAAAATTGCCAAACGCGAGAAACATGGCATTTTGCTAGGAGTCACGCATTATGGTCCATGGTTTGGCAAGCCTGTGTCCCGAAAAAGTCCTTGAGCATGTAGGAGGATCCTACATGCGACAAGAGACTAGTCGGAGACAAATTAGGCTCAGTGTCTGATGTCTACAGGTTTACAGCAGAATAATGCCAACGTTGCTTATAATCACATTTCTTACTTAAACTGATCATATTCCAGTCCCCCTAAGAACAAACCCAAATGTTGTAGAGGTACGAGTGATCAGGATAAGTTCAGTCAAATTTGGATAGTAATCCAAACGACCTACAGAACGTGATGTTGAACATCATAGTCGGATTTATGGAGAGGAGCCATAGAATCCGCTAAGAAATTCAAACAAGGTTTGAAACACCACATAACTGGAATAATCATTTTGACGAGCTCATACGGTGTATGACTCGATCTTGAACGACGAAGGTGATCAGTGGGAGTAGAAATTGTGTTCCAAGTGTTTAAGTGTGTAATGTCTTGTTCATCATGGATGAATACAAGATGTTAGGAATCACTAAAACACAACCGTCGCTCACGAAAATGCTCCATGACCTTTTAGGGTTCCCACATACATATCGTGAATTGAGTTGTTCAAGGACTCAGTTATGATAGACTAATTAGAAAGCTCAGATATGTAGAGGGATAAGCTGTTCGAGACTTAGTCATGGTTAGACTGATGAGAAAGTTTAGATACTATAGATAAAGCATTAAGCCATTCAAGACTAAGTCACGGTAGACTAATGAGAAAGGCTTGGATGTTGAGTATCCGCTACGTCTTAACCCTAGATAAACATGAGATATGTTTACTCGGTGCATGGGATCCGATGTTGAGTGTTCTTCTCGCATGACTCAACAGAAATTAGTAATGCACTAAGGGGTTGAAGACAGCAGTCAAGAACAATGCTTAGTACCTGAATAAGGACTAAAGTTGTGTTCTCGATGCACCATCTGTGGAGAGTTGTTTTGGAAGGCTAAACCGATACTAGCTCCAAAACGTAGTGAAAAATGGTTAGTCTCAAAAGTATGCACAGTCAGGCTCAATGATGAGTGCATTGGATAGTGATTATGGATAAAAACTGCGTCCATAGGTTAGACGTGGTGCCTAGCACGGCCGAGCCGACTGTCGCCTAGATGGTAGACAACCAGGCTATAGCAAAAGTTATGGCCCGAGATCTCATCACAAGATTCATGAAAAATTCTTAGACAACCACCATCTCCAAGTGGCGATGGTGGATAGAGGTAACATGGTAAGACCGGATTGCTTTGGCAAGGAAATATAGCAGACTCACGAGACCTTAGTCGGTATCGTAGATTATTCATGTTCAGAGGGTTCTGAACAAAGTGGGTAATTGACATAATGGTCAAATGGGAGATTGCTAGAATAGGTGACCAGAAAGTCAATCTGGTTCGGAGAACTATTCACCAATCTTTGAACGAAAGTAATATTATTATGTTGATGAATGTAGTAAAGATTCATCATTGGCAACGATGAGTTTGTTGTGCCAACTACTAGCATTGAACGTAGTTTCAATGTCACAACATACGCCCACAGACCTAAAGGTTAACCTAAGAAACTGGACTGCGCATAGGTTGGCAAGTCATGAAATCAGTTTCTGTGGATCAGTTTGAAATACTCCAAGTCAAAGGACCTCGAGATTGGGTATCGAAGGTCCATTTGAAACTTGCACTAAGTAATTGCAGTCGCGTTTCATGGATAAGTGACGGAGTCGTTCATGCAATATTAGTAGGTTAGCCAGCTCAATGCCGGCTGGCTGAGGTGACTGGCGGGAATCATCATATGGAAGCCACACGGGCTTGATCGTTATGACTTGTATTCCCGGTCCGATAATACGGGATTAGTCCTCGAGCTTGAGGAATCACGACAGTCGCTCACATACGAAAGTTGTATCCGGGATCTAGTGAGAGGTGATCGTGTCATAAGACATTCCCATCATAAGCCTTGTTCGATGCAGTCGGAGTACATAGAGAGGACGGTGGATTCCGAGATAGGATCTGTCCCCTGTCAAAGATTATGACAGCGAGATCTCCTATGCGCTCTGAGATGGTTTAGACTCTCAAAGTCTATGGTCATAGCACTTGATTGAGTAGGAAAGGATTTCCCACGTCAATCATAGAATTAAACCTATCTCAAGTTTGAAGCATAGATGCCTAAGTCAATGATGGGAACTGACATCCTATTCCATGCCCTAGACTAAGGCCAGGAGATAGGCAACAGTAGGACCATACCTATATGTAATTTGGAGCCTAAATATTCACGCCACATATTCACCTAGTCTCTAGTGCCATGAATAGTTGCTAGACGGCCACCCATGGTGACAGACTACCTAGGTAGGTCCAAGTCTAGCTAAGGGTGAACCTAAAGAGTCACACCCGCTTCACCGGATGTAAAAGGAATTAATTTGGAATTAATTCTGGGAGAAGGTTTTAGTTTAATAGGATTAAATTATACTTCTTGGAGATTTAAGCCTTCATGGATTAATTGAATTAATCGGGCTTGAGTTCATAAATTGAATTTATGGATTTAATAAAGCATGGGCTTTCCTTTTAATTAGATTAAAATGATAAATTAATTAGTGGGCTTGGAATATTAAATATGATTTAATATACAGTCCATTGGACCTTTGGACTATTTAAACTAGATTTAAATAGGCCCATTCCATAAAGCCCATCTAGGATGGATGGACGAGATTTGATTTAGAGATTGATGAGATGAAGGGCCATGATTAAGTTTGACTTAATCAAAGCCGAGGTTGACTAGGATTTGACTAAGTCAAAATCCTAGTCAAGTGTGCCTCTTTAGAAGAGGTTGAGTAGGAATAGGAAACTATGTTTTCTATAAATACTCAAAACACACACACACACACACACATACTAATCTCTACACTTTGCCATCTCAACTCTCTTTCTCTCTCTCGTCCACCCTCAACTATTCTCTCAAAGATTTTCCTTTGTTCTTCTTGATTAATCCAAGGTAGAACATTAAAGACGTCGATAGCATTAATCAATAGTATTATATCGATGTCTCTTCTCCCCTAAATAACTTCTTACTAGCACGAGTGTTCGTTACTATCAGGTGAAGCGTGTAGATGATTTACAGGGTCTCTACATCGAGATATTGATGGCAAAATGGGGAACAATGCATGTAGCCGAATGAAGATGACTATGAGGGTAACGTTTCCTCTTTACGATTCTTGTTCTCCAAACTCTATGGCCTCCATGTTGTGTACTTTCTTGAACATGAAATACACCAAATACCGAGGAGAATCAAGGGCACGCCCCTTGATCCATTATGCATGTTTGATGTATGTTTTAATTCCGTTTATTTTGCGCTTTATGTTTTTTTATTATGCAACCTCCCGTGCTTCCACCACGTCTCTCCCGGGCCAATCCACACGTTACACTTTTACAAAGGTTTTTCCAATATGAGTATTGACAATTCATAGTTAACGTGGGGCTAAACTCCAATTTATCCCCCTATGTTTTCGCAAAATGATTGAAAACCCCCTCTGTGTTCTAAAAATAGGCAAAAAAATCTCCCTGTGTTTAATAAATTTGGCACAAAATCTCCATTCCGTTAGAAACAAATAGAAGGTGGGGTGCACGCGGCTGAAGTGCATTTAGGCTTGATTTTTTTGTGTGTTTTGACCTTTTTTGTCCTAAGTTGACTAAATTGTCCCTATATTGTATTTAAAATTACCATGGTCAACTTAACTTTTCTTAAAGGATCCTTTTTGGAATTTCGACTCTCCTAAAAATATTAATAAAATTTATTCTTAAATATATTATATTAAATATTAAAATACGAAAAAAACAGAAAAATTACAAACAAAGATTAATATACTAAATTTATTTCTCAAATTTAGATATCTACACAGATATAAATGTTAAGCAATTAGAATAATTATAATGTTTAATTACATATCTAATAATTATTATAATTATCTAAAACTATTATTATTTAACTAAAATATATGTTTAATGGAAATAATTAAGATTTAAAAAGATTTTAAAAAAATGGAGGTGATGGCACGGTCTGCGGGGGCGGCGTTGCCGTCCCCCCATTTGCGAGGATGGTCGGGAGGGGGTAGACGGCGAGGGTGGGGTTGGGGGACTAGGGGACTTTTTTAATTTTTATATATAAAATAATAATTTATTTTTTATAATTTTCAACTTTTTATATATAAGTTATTTTAAATAATTTATTGAATTCAGACCATTTATCTTTTTTTTAATCTAACGGTTGAGATTAATTGTTCAATTTGACGGTCATTATATAATCAAAATTTCAATGATCGTAAAAATAAAAAAATATTATATAATAAAAAGGACATAACGGTCATATAAAGAAAAAGTTATCGCCGATCTTTTACCTATTTTTTAAACACAAGTAGATTTTTCATTGAATTTTTAAAATACAGGAGGATTTTATGTTATTTAGCTTTAATGTGAGTCAACATCCCCATTGACCAACTTCAGTGGAAACGTGGTTGGGCCCTTAGGTAAAACCTGTTACCATATATCTCTGGATTCTTACCTGAACCGTGCAACTAAGCTGGTGAATAGGGGTGTGAAATGGGCGGGTTGGGTCCAAGTGAATAGGGTTCAAAATGGGTTGGGTTAAATATGGGTCCGAATCAATGAGTTCTAAGCAGATCATGTTGCAAATGGGTTGGGTCGGGTCAATATAACTATTTTATATATTTAATATTTAAAAAATAGAATTTTAGATAATAATAATAATAATAAGATGATGATATTTTTAACAACTTGTAAATAATACGACTAAAATTTGTATAATGTATTATTTTTGGAAAGTAACCATGTATATTAAAGATTTATTTGCTAAACTATAAAATGAAAAACTTGTAACGTATACAATAATACTGCATTTATTAAAATAAATCATGAAATGAATAGTATGCAGTCAATTTCTCTATAATTGCTTGTAAAATTGAATTGTGGCTTTCAATCGTAATAATAATAGTTATCTTTCTATATTGATCATACATGTTCATTATAAATTATTCTTAGATATTAATATTTGATGTATTCATTGAAATTCATAATATAATTGTACACTGTCAATTTATTCAAAAAAAATAAAAATAAAAATAATTTTACATGGAAACATATGAATTGCAAGTTTTGACTATTTTATAAAAAATACTTCACTTTTCTTTTGTTGCTCATAATTTGAAAAATATTATTTTAATAAATATATTTTGAAAATTTTGTTTCTCATAAAAAATCCGAAAAGTTAGAAATAGGAAGTAATTAGTGATATATAGTACAACTAAATCAACAATGAATCTAAGTAATTAAATCATTTGTTGAACCCATTTAAGACCCATCACCATTCCATATAAGACCCATGATGCAAAAAAATTAACCAAGTTAAATTAAAACATACTTAATAAGTTTTGGTAAATTTGTTTCTTATAAAAAATGTGAAAGAAGTTGGAATATATGGAATTAGTTAGTGATGAAGTTGGACCCATTTAAGATCCATCTCAAACCCAAAACCCATCACCAACCCATACATAACCCGTAATGAATTCATGATTATAATTATACTAATATCTTTCATAAATTTTATTATATTACTAAAATAAATTTTGATTGACTAATAGAAAACTAAACATGAAGAACCCATTTAAGACCCATTACTCATATATGATCCATAATCTATTTAAATTTATTTAAACAAAATCATATTGGACTCATATTAAAAAATATCAAACCCAACCCAACTCAAAACTAGGTGGGTTGGGTTGAAACCATGAATTTCCACCCATATTGCCACCCCTACTGGTGAAGTTCCCAGTAGTCAACTCCCCATCTATGTATAATGTAATCCCGGGTAAGCTTAATTAATTGAACTTATTTCAAGCTATAGCATCCATTTATCTTATGTTCAATTTTAGGACTAACTAAATTGTAAAAGCTCACGGTAACTATATTTTTTTAAAACTGTAACGCCTTGTTTACTTGTAAGAATTGGGTTGAATATCCAACCCAATCTCTTGTTTACTTATATTTAGGTAAATAGATGATTAATCATGATAGTGATTTAAATGACAATATTGGTAATACAATTTAATCTCATCCCATATGTTATCCATCATTAATCTATTACGACTTAATCCCATCCCACAAAGTAAACGAGGCCTAAAAGATAAATTATCTACCATTGAGCTTAATATTTTGTCCATGTGCCCAAATTCTATGTTTATCGCTCTACATGTTAGCTTGTATACCATATCGATAAGGATGTAGAATCTCCTATCATATTTTCTGTTACATATTGATGTGGCAGCCATGTGTATATTGAATGATGCCTCACTTTTAAATTACAATATATAATTTAATTATACTTTATAATTTGAAGAAGAACATATGTCATCGCCCATTATGCTACTAACGCATGATACAAAAGTATGATAGAACATTCACACCGATAGATAAAGAAAAATATAAGCTAAATATCAAATATAGTATTTGGTAAAATACCAACTTATTACAAGTAAAATATGGAGTGTTTTACTCTAGTCTATATCAAGTTAATAAGTGCTTTGTCTAATCAAATGATGGGCTATTAAGATAAAAACGGAACAATATTATTCAAAATAACACAAATGTATATATCCTTATATACATATATTATTTTTTGTCAAAATACCACGACATAAGAGTCGTGTGTGCATGCAGCATCATCCTCAGGTTGGACTCATAGTGTCTTGCAAGTAGAAACTGAAGCAATTTGGCAGACAGTAATATTCGCAGATTCGAAGAAGATTGAGAAAATTATTTTTGAGACAGATTCTTTTTTTGGCCGTTCAAATAAATTTAGGACCAGTTGAAATGTCGGATTGGACAGCTAGAGAATGCCTTGAAAAAATTAAAGAGTTGTTCAGTAAATGACCTCACTGGAAGATTATTTACATCAGTAGACAAGCTAACGCTCATGCTCTCAATCAATAGGCTAATCAGTCAAACTGGATAAGACTGATTCCTATTGATTTCTTTTCTAATTTTAATTCTGTCATTGATTTTGACTCTAACTTGCTTTTTCCCGTGGAGAAAGTTAACTAGCATCTGTGGACTATGGTGTTAAACTCTATCTACCTTTCATCTATCTTAATTCATGAAGTATATTCTAATAAATAAAAAAAACTAGTACTTCTCACAAAATGCATTTTCAACTTATAAACTGTTAAATTATTTTTTTTCTAAAGGTATTAAATTTTATTTCAATAATAAGATTCGGAAGTAATAATTTACACAAAATCTCATCAAAATTATACCAATAGCATTGTACCAATTAATATAATTAAATTAAAAGAATTTATTAGAACATCACACGTCATCACATTTGAGTATTTTCAAAAAGTTTCTCTTATTCGATTATTTTTTTTTTTTTTTCAGAAGATGGTGATTTAAGGAATAATACTGGAAATTGATTTTATGTTTGAGATTGCAGGCTGTGTAAATAATATGGAACGTTTTATATTTATAATGATCATTATATTACATATATATATATATATGTACACAACAATAATTGAATGGTCTGCGTTGAGGGGCATTCCAGGAGTGTCTGTGTAAGTTTCTTCCCCCAGCTAGAAAGATGTTGACGTAAATTACAATTACAACCTCAAGGGGTAAGCTTATATTTCTACAAATGACAAAGAATGTTCGTATAATTAAACCTAACCTCAAGGGTATCAATGTAATTTACACAACCTTTTCACATACAATAGTACATCTTACTAGAGGCAACCGTGCATGCGAAATTCTAAGGGCAATAGGTCTTCATCGAATTTGATCTCCAACGAGGAAGCCCATCTTTATGATATGCGTGTGATCTGTATGACTGGAACGTACGATTTACAAAGATGGGAACGTCGATGATAATTTACACGGACGGGATTCGATGAGCTTCTAGGCTTCCCTGTAGGGAAGTGACTGCTCCGGCGTAACTCAGAAATCCCATATACCAAAATTCATGGTTGTCAACGGATATAAGCTGGATATATTTTTCAGCTGGATTGGTTCTACTTGCTGAAGGGTTGACAGCTTTCAGTTGATGCAATGGGATGACAATCTGTAAGAAAATGTTGCCAAAGAATGAGAGAAATCAACATTACATGATCACTGAATAATTGGGATAATTACATTTACAATCTTGCTTAATGGTCTGTTTATACAAACCATCCATACTATTTGCATAGTTACAGAATCCAGCTCTAACAGCCAAACAACGGAGGTAGTTTGTGTAATATGTTGGTGTTTTTGGAGGTGTATGTGTATTTTTTCAAAAAGTATGGCTTTGTGAACGTTTTTTACGGGTGTACGTGTAATTATTCAAAAGACATGAGTAATTTGTGTAAATAGACCATTGATCAGGGAGTGCAAAAGTAATTCTCCAACAGACAGGCAACTACATAAACGGACTCAAAGAGCCATGTAAACATAAACGGACTCAAAGAGCATTACATGGCATGGTCTTAACTTGGATGAATCTAGCTATGCATCAAGGAGAATGACATTGAACATTCAATAGAATAATCTATGAGCTTGTTCGGTTCGAATGAAAAAACGAAAGCATAAAAAAGTGGAAGTGAAAGGAAATGATATGAAAAAGCATCATGTTTGGCTAGGGAAAATAAATTGAGGGGAAGTAAAATTGGATGCAGATAAAATCCCTCCAACGTTCAATTTTGTTTTGTTTTCACAAGGCTAGGACAAAAAAAGTACGCATTTTAGTTTAACTTACTATATTACCCATAGCATAATTCATCTATAAAAATACAAAAAGAAGAAGAATTCTTTCATTTTGAGATATTAGCATCTAAAAATTATTTCATTCTTGTTCATATTTGATGATTATTTTTATAAATAAGTTTTCAGGTTAAATTTTAATATTTTTTATAATTTAAACTTATTTTAGTATTAACTTGTTTCTTTTCTAATATAAGATGAAGAGAAAAGGGTTAATTGATAAAATTACAAAAAAATAGTATTTCCTTCACAATTTATTGTTATCATACCAGATAAGGAAAAATATTTGATATTTACTTCATTTTCGACCATACTATGCAACTTACAGGAAAAATGTTATTCTTTGCCCTCCTCTTTCCGCTTTCACTTCTCCTACACTTTTCCATTTCCTCTCATTGAACCAAACGGAGCCTAAAATTCCAAGTTTCGGTTGCAAATCGCAGCTATGGAAGACTTTTTGGTGTTTTTTCTTACAGTTAGAAGGGAATACAGTTTCATAAATCTGGCTTTGGAGGTCTGATAACATAACATAGAGGGTGTTGGAATGAGCTTATAATTTTTTCAGAACATTTTATAAAATATTTTAAACCTTATAATGTATTTGGTAAGTTTTTCTTTTTAAAAAGAGGAGTTGATGAGATAATAAATAAAATGTTAGGAGCTTGTAAGTTCTTTTAGAAAAGCTAAGGAAGTCCAACTTATTTTTAATTCTTAAATAAACTTTTTTAATATTAATAATATAACCAACGAAATTATCATCACTAACATCTTATAAGCTCCATAATCTTATTTATCTAAATACTTCAAGATCTTATTTTTGGAATAAAATTTAACATCTTGTAAGCTCTAGAGAGATATTATAAGATATATGAGCTTATAAATTTTTTTAAATAAATTTGATAAAATAGCCTATTAAAACATACCAAAACTTTCATTTAAAAACAAGGTCTAAACAATAAAAATGAGTGTGAAAGAATCTATCTTCAAGGCCAACAGAATTTTCTCATAATTTGGAGTAGAAACCCCTTCAGTTTTGATTGATACATATTACGAAATTACCATTACTAAAATCTTACAAATCTCCATAATTTCATTTTATCCAAACAGTTAAGAACCTTATTTAAGAACCTTATTTTCAAAATAAGATCTAATATCTTACAAGTACTAACACAAGATGTATTAAATAAGCTTTGTCAAATAACTTCAGGTCTAAATAATTTAAAGGGATAATTACATTTACACCCTTGACTTATGGCTTATTTAACCAAATCACCCATGCCTTTTGGTATAATTATGTAAACCATTCCTGACGGTCAAAAAAAAGAGGAGTTTGTGTAATGATGTTGACATTTTTGGGGGTTGTATATGTAATTTTTCAAAAAAATAGGGGTGGTTTGTGTAAACAATATTGACGTTTCTGATGGATGTATTATATAATTATCCAAAAAGTAGGGATAGTTAGTGTAAACAGACCATAGGTTAGGAAACGTAAATGTAATTGTCCCTAATTTCATTAGTGCCACAAAACCGAGAATAGACAGAAATAAAATACATGCAAACGTACCTTATAATAGCTCCACTCGGTATTGTCGCCATTTTGATACGGTAGCGGGTTATCACTACAAAATGCGAGCTTTGCAGTAGAGACATACAGAACACCCATGACGGGCCCGGCTGAAGTGGATAGGTAACATGCATATGAATCTTTCAGTTGCTCGTCGCTTGAAACTGTCTCGAACGTTTGTCGGAACATTTTCTCATAACCACCTTCAGCTAGAACCTTTGTTCCGTGTGCAATTCTTCCAAGGGCGCCATCTGCTAGACTAGGGCTCGTTTTCACTAAGTCATGCAGAGAGACAAACAACATTTTAGAAACTCACTTGCTTTCTTTTCTTGAGTAAATCGATTACAATCACATCATGATGTCAACACTGACAACTAACAATCATATAAAAATCAGCAAGTTCAAATATCTTATATCCAACCGACAACAATCGTATACCAACCAGCAACTACTATTACAGTAGAAACCCAACTCCTGTTCAAGTAGAATTACAATACACACGTTGATGGGATTCGAACCCATGACCTTAAAGTTAAAAAAAGAGAGAATGGCAGGAGAACATGTCTTGTTTCTTGTATGATTATCAAGCAGGAAGAGAAACTCTTCCCAAATCAATCAGGCCACTGCATTGATTTCCAGAAAAAATAAATGCACCGAGAAGTCCGCAAGACCATGGAATACTATAGATTTTTCCTAACGTTACAGATGACTACGGGTTAAACGCCATTAAACCAATACTGTCTCTTACAGTCAAACAAAACAATGCAAAAACTTAAGTTTTAGTCATGGTTAATCAAAATTTGTCATGATTTTAGCTATGCCCAAAATATTCTTCCATAATTTCAGCTATAGCAAATGTATTAACTTCACTTGCAGAAACAATGGCTAATAGCCAAATGAGCAGTTGTTGTTAATTCATATTCGCCTCAGTTTTTTACTTTCGACCAGTGTGGTTAGTCATGCCACAAAGTCATATTTCTTGTAGTGCAACGATAACAAAATGCATCAATGGTATGTAAAAGTGATTATTTTTTCTTTTCTCTATCACCTAATATTTTCTTATGTTAAAGGCTCATGGCACCCCACGGCACAAAGGTGTTTGGAGCCATGGCGTGCTACAGAATGAGGTGCATGATGGTGTAAACAAAATTAGATTCTATAGTATCAATAGCTTTCAACAAAATAATTTACATTAAACAAATAGGTATTTGAGCAAACATTTCAATAATTTAAGCAAATATAGCAATCCTAACAAGACCAGTTATTAAAAAATGAATTTTTTGCCAAATACTTAAGAACAATAGAACACAAAGTAAAAAGGTGAAAGTAGGGTTTGGACTGGGAAAAGGCTGGCAGAGAGAAAGAAAAGATAAAAAGAAAGGAGGAAGAGAATAAAAAAAATTGAAAGAGGAAGATGTTAAACATCCATAAACAATTCAGAAATAGGAATTGGGCTTTCGGTCGAACCAAACCAATCACAGAGCAAATGTGATACACTTGCCTTGTGATTGGTGACTTTCCTTGAACTGTACATCAAACACATGACAAGTGTATTGCACTTTCATATAATTAGTTCAGGTCTGGATAGGCCCGGTCTGGATTAGAATTTCTCGACTTTACAGTGCCTGACAATCAATGGATTCAAATGCCTAGACATGAAAGCCATCTTCAACCTTAATTATAATCCGAGCACACCGAATCAAATTGATCAAACTTCACTATACCTTTGTGCTTGGCCCCTTAAGCAGAACCAGTGGCTAAATGCTTTTTTGGTCCTATAAGATTAGGTCATTATTTTTTTTTGTACTATAATTTGGGCAGTGACGGTTTCAGTCCGATAAAATGCAATCTTAAGTATGTGTAGTCCCAAGTTAGCGAACGTGGTTATGATTTTATGTATTTTTAGTCACATAAAATACAATTTTAGATATTTTTAGTCCCAAGATTTTAGGAAAAACTGCAATTTTGGTCCTGTATGTATAGGGGGTTGGCGTTTTTAGTCCTGTACGATTCAATTTTCGACTTTTGGTCCTGTAAGTTCGCGATTTTCGCGTTTTTGGTCCTATTCCGGCGAAAATGGCCGGAAAAAGTCATGTGACTTGCACATGACCACAAACTTAAAATTTTTCCTGCCATTTTGATGACTTGGCTGTCCAACTAGGCACTATTTTATTTTTTTTTTATTAAATGACATGGAATTTCAAATGCTAAATTGAATTTTATTGCCATGTCATTTAGTAAAAAAAAAAAATAGTGCCTAGTTGGACCCCCAAGTCATCAAAATGTCTGGAAACATTTTAAGTTTGTGGTCATGTGCATGTCACATGACTTTTTCCGGCCATTTTCGCCGGAGTAGGACCAAAAACTCGAAAATCGCGAACTTACAGGACCAAAATGCGAAAATTGAATCGTACAGGACTAAAAATGCCAACCCCCTATACATACAGGACCAAAATTGCAATTAGCTCAAGATTTTAGGTATTTTTAGTCCCAAGTTAATGGCTATTAATAGACATGTGCAAAGCACATGACCTTTTGGGGCTAAAAATACTTGAATTCGTATTTTATGGGATTGAAATCACCACATGCCTAAGTTGTGGTCCAAAAAAAATAATGACTTAATCTTATGGGACTAAAAAAATATTTTACCCCAAAACCAGAATAAAATGGATACTCAGATGCAAAACTTTTTCCCACAAGTCCTAGCTCCAGCACCAGGCCTCACACCAAAATAAAACGGACAATCTATGTGTACTTCTCGCTTTGTGCATGTGATCAAGCATACGAGAATAAAATGCTACTCCCTATTTTCCAAAATGAAAGCTCAGATTTCCTTTATGCAACATCCCAAAGTAGAAGACTTCCCTAATTACGAAAATGTTTTTCCCTCGCAAAGCAACTTTTCTTTCTTTGCACATAAATCTCTAGATTATCAATGGCAAAGTCATTGCCAGAAGCATTGTCAATAGATATCGTGTGAATTTTACTCTAAATATCTCAATTTTTCAAGTAACGCCAAATAGCATCGTCAATCTCAAGACCTGGACGCGGAGTTGTAATGCAAAGTAGCAGTGAATTGACACACTAACTACCAACAGCAACTTATATGGGCCACCGTGTAAAGCTATACGTGATTTTCACTGTTTCAACTCTCATCTATAGATGGAGGAACTATTAATCAGCCACCTGCTTAACTGTTTCAACTTCCGCGGCCTGTTTGTTTGTGTTTTCATTTTCATTATTCAATTTCTTAACTCGTAATTGAAGTGAAAACTACTTATTCATATGTATTCTCAATGAAAATAAATTTATTTAACACCACAAATTTAATATACCAAGCATATTCTCATTTTAAACGAAAACTTATATCAAATTGAAAATACGAATTTTCCCTATATGTTTCTAATTTCATCCAATAAGCATATCGTTTTTCCCGAAAAGGTAAAAGAATTACTGTGCACTTATCAATAAGAGCTTAGCAAAGTCATCAAATTCAAGTAGATATAAAGAAACGCACAGAACTTCAGAAAAATAGAAAAAGGGAAAGGAAAACTTACAATGCTGCCAAGTGTTCCCAGCAAAATCCTCAGCCATTTTCGTCGCTTCTCCTACCTTCTTCCCCCATCTCCCCAGCACATTCTTCACAGTAGCCATAGTATCTAAGAACAGGAAACAAAATGTTGAATTTTACATTGCAAACCACTATTTTTATGTGAATTATATCAACAAATACTACATCATACATATTTATAGAGTCACAGGACGATCTACCCATAGTTTTCATCGTCTTTGAGAGGAGAATCCAACCCCTCACAACTATTGTCATGAGGGGCCGTTGTTCGCCACGAAATTCCATTGTGATCGTGTTTGAGCGATTCATTAGATTCTTCTATTTTCCGGTCAACTTTAATTAATTTTCTATTTTCCGTAGTTATCTTTTCGGTACCATATTTTTCCAAATTATTGGTAGCATGATAGAGTATTTTTGGGTCGAGTCTGGTGAGCGTTTGAGACAATCCAAATTTTAGCACCTAGACAAAGATTATGACTCTTTTCTTTTAAATAGCTTTGTTATGATATTCATTCAGCAATAACCTATTTTACTATTAATCTGAGATTTTCAAGAATATTGAAGACATGTTCTGGTTATTCTTTACTTTGAAATTGCTTTCACTCCATGGACAACACAAACCTTAACTTTAACACAAAAAGATAAATTCACGAATATTGACCAGTCCTAATATCAATGAAGAAAAATCCCAACTTGATATTTCCTGTATTATTTGTGTGATATAAGAATAAGGTAAAATTAGTTTTTTTAGTCCGCTAAGTATACCAAATATTAATTTTAGTCCGGTAATTATGCTCATTTTTTTTTAAGTCCAGTAATTTGCAAATTTGATGAGATTTAGTCATCCGGTGGTCAATTTTTGCTTTCTTGGCCGGAAATATTACATTGCATGCAAACTGAACATATTTTGAGAATTTTTAAGCCCACGTGGCAATTGAAATGAGGTGAATTATGATTTGAATTATGATTATATATATATATATATATACTTATCAAAAATAAAATTATTATTTAAAAAAAAATTAACCCCCCACCCTCCCCCACCTCCACTCCCACGCCCGCCCCCCTACTGCCTACCCTCCCCTCCCCCTACCCCACTGTTGACCCTCCTCCCCACCCCTTGGCGCCCCCCACATAAGGGGGTGACAGCGTTGAGAGTGTTGTCGCCGCCCAATCTGGGCGACGGCGTGATCTGGGCGATGACGTTGCCCAGAGGTGAGGAGGGCGCGGCACCGTCCTCCTCTATAGGTTAATATATTTTAATTAATCTAATTAAATATCACTAAAAGAAAATTAAGAAAAAATTAATTAATAAAATACATTTAACTAAATAACTATTCAAAGTAATTAATAAAATATAATTTTTATAATCAATTAATATTTTATATATTTAATTGAGAATTATGATATTTTAAATAATATCCAATCAACATTAATGGCTGGGTGTCATTACATGTGGTTGTACACGTGTATAAGTCGGCATTAATGGCCATGGCCATGTGTCATTACATGTTGATGTATTGTCATTACATGTGGGTATCCGACAATGACATTTTTGAGCTAATTTTTAAAATATCGCCGGAAAATTGAGTAAAAAATCCCAATTCAGACTAAATTTCATCAATTTTACAAGTTACTAGATTTAGAAAAAATGGGTATCGTTACCGAACTAAAATTAATATTGGATACACTAACGGACTAAAATAATAATTTTCCCTTATAATGAAGACCAAACTTTCTACTCTAATGGCTTTTAATTGGCACCAACTTATTCATAATAAATAAAAATTTATCAATAATCCACATTTTTCATGTATTTGTACAAGAAAACACAGCACAAGCATGCATGCTTAAAAGAAGAACAGCCCACCTGTGAAACTGAAGGACGAAGATTTGGGGGACGGCGCCGGCGAGTAATTGACGTAAGGATTGCTAGATCCGTGATCAAAACCCCTCGGTCGCGGCGATTCCACCACCAAATCATGGCTCCACCGCACCGATTTTTTCGGCTTCAAACCTCCCGCCGGCGACGCAATCCCATTAATCTCCTCCGGACTACCGTTGCTCCCCTTTAAATCAATATCAACGGTGGTATGAGTGGTGTCATCATCGACACTATCTCCTGGCTTTAACGCGCCGCCGTCGGGCTTCGGATCCGAGGCGGGTTTCTCTATATGGGCCGGATCATTACCCGGTGATACGGGTTTCTTTTCCTCGGCATTGTTGCCTTCTTGACTTTTGTGCGCCGGCTGCTCCATCGTTCTCAGGAAATGGACATGTCGAAGAAAAACAAGAAAATGGATAAGAAATGGGAATTTCTAAATGTTGGCAGCGCGTGGGCGGCGCGTGGGATTAAGTGCTGCGATGTGAACACCGCGTACTTTTGGGTTCTGAAGGTAGGTGAGGACAAAGTTACCGATAATTCCGGTGGTTGTAAGGGGGCGTGAGAGCGCGAGGGCAACTGGCGAGTTTAACGCGCGGTGGAGTGAATTTGACGGTCTAATTGCCATGGTTTTACTTTTGACTAAGACAGCCAAACTCATTATTATATTATATCTATTTTTATATCAAGACACCTTGGAAAGTTAGATTTAATTATATAAATATGTTTTATTTGTCGTAAATTTATAAATATATTTTTTGAGATCATAGTTATAATTACAAATATATTTTTATTTAAGTGTAAAATTTTAAAAAGATGCATCTATTGAGTTGAATTACATTGATACTTATTGAGAGATGTACTTATAATTTTATATAAAGTATGGGATTGTTTGCATAATTAAATCTAACCTCATGAAATATCAACGTAATTTATCTGATATATTATATGTATACACACTATTATATAAGAGAAGCTTGTTCAATATCTAAATTTATCTTTCAATTCATTAAGTTCCTTTAATAAAATTTGGTCATGATAATTACTTCAATATTTTTTATCATAAACAAACATTCACAACTTTTTTTTCTCTCACCCAATCCGTGTTACTTTCTTCTCATATTTCTCTCTCTCTCTCCTTTCATCACACTACGTTCCTTTCTTTTCAAATTAAAAATGGACAACTTTATTTATCTTAAATTAAATTTTTTTTGTGCATGCCTTAATATATGTTAAGAAAATTTGCCCGCATAATAAAGAGGAGATTAGTATTTTTAGACTTGAAGTGGTGATTTTGGTCCCATTACACCAAATAATTTCTTCATCAAAACATTTCCAAAACTAAATATCTATTAATATATATATATATATATATATATATATATATATATATTTGAAGGAAGTTAATATATCCTAAAAGGGTTGTCCATATGCGCGGCCCAAGCTAGTCAAAGGATCCACCAAAGGGTTCTAAGCCCAAGAAAAGGACCCAGCAACCCCTAAAAGCCAGCCTGGAAAGATCAGGACCAACCCACTCAAGGAAGCGGGCCAGGCCCTCCGTAAGGAGAGGGAGCAAGGCCCAGGTAAAAAGGAGGAGGCCCAGTTGGAGTACCTGCAAAAGAGCCTACAGGATGTTCAACATAGAATGATGGGGATCCAGCTAGAGGTACAAGGTGGTATTCCATTTAGTTAGGAGGTTATGGCAGATGACCTCCTTCCCAACTGTAGGACTTCAGCCATCGCGGAATATGTTGGTACCTCTGACCCGCAAGTACACCTATCTCGATTTGAGAATGCAATTCTCATCCATCGGTTTACCGACGGTATCAAATGTTGGGTGTTCGTTACCGCGTTTGCCCGTGCGGCCAACAATGGTTCAACCAGTTGCTCGCAGAATTAGTGAGGAATTTCCTAGAGTTTCGGTCTCTGTTATTGAAAGAATCGATATGGGTCAGGGAACGCGGCAGAAGCGTAAAATAAAAAAAAAAAATCAAAACAATTTCAAAGGGATGTTCCCTTTGAATTCCCCGGGCGTTCGGTGTATTGAAAAGAATAATAACATAAATAAAAATATGCTTGAACATGTGGCTAGAGGAGGAAACGAAAAAGTACAATAATTTAAATCGGTACATTACCTTTTCGTGTCACAAGTAGAACGACAACAAGCATTGATTCCATTTTCATTCCTTTTTCCGTTCACTTTAGGACCCAATTTACAATCACTCTAAAGATGATCCACACCAGATCGGAGAGTAAAATCTCAATCCACTGCTAGATGGAAAATGAGATTAAAGGAAGAAAATCCGAGAAACACTATTATATTAGTGTATTCGAATTCTTCTTTGTTCTTAACTTGAATAGGCTTCAATAAGAACACAAAGAGAGTGTTTTGGAGAGGGAATTTCGTGGCTTGTGTGCAAGAGAGGAGTTAGAAGAGTATGTGTGTAGTTTTGTAATTGTAAGTAGTTTCCAAAACCACCTACACACTAATGCACAACTTGTGCTCAAGCTCCAACCATGTTAGCACAATATGTGCACCACCAAACCATCATGGCAAGCTAAATCATTGCTTACATGGAGGATTTTCAACTCCTCTTCAACTTGCATCAACCCTTGAGCTTGAATTTTAAGTCATGGACCGATTTTGACCAGTCTTGATTCAATCAAATTAAATCAAGTCCAATCAAGATCCATAGGTTCCATATTAATCCAATTAATTTCAAACATTATTGAAATCTAAAAAGTTTATTTAATTCAATTAAATAAACATAAGCTCAAACACTAATTATTTGATTCAATCAATTAATTAAATAAAATCAATAAATTAATCCAATTAATTTAAAGATGTGAAGCCCAAAAATTAATTAATCCAATTAATTAATTCTTGGGCCATCCATCCAATGGATTTTCTCAATAAATGATCCAATCATTTATATTCTCCTTGAATTAATTTAACCCAATTAAATTAATTTAAATTAATTCACTTTTCCCAGAATTAATTCTAAATTAATTCCACTACCTCCATAGTGATTTGTGTGTGACTCTTTAAGTTCACCCTCAGCTAGACTTGAGCTTGTGTCCAACATAATTGATTAATTAAATATAATTTAATTAATTATTTCTGATTAACAAATAATCAAAAACGCTCGTCACCATGGGTGACCGTTTAGCAACGATCTATGGAACTAGAGACTAGGTGAATATTGGCGTGAACATTTTGGCTCCGAATGCCATACAGATACAGTCCTCTCGTCGACCATCTCTCGGCCTTAGTCTAGGGTATGGAATTGGGTGTCGGTTCCCATACTGGACCAGGCAACTATGCTTCATGCTCGAGACGCGTTTACTCTATTAATCGACCTAGGGAACCATTCCCTACTCGACCAATCGCTACAGTCGTAGACTTGAAAAGTCAAAACCATCTCAGAGCACATAGGAGACATAGTTCAAATACTAACAGGGAACAGATTCTCTCTTGGAACCCACCGTCCTCACTACATACTCCGACTGCACTAGACAAGGCTTATAATGACCATATCAAAGACACGATCACCTCTCGCCAGATCCAAGATACAACCTTCATATGCATGTGACTGCCATGATTCCTCAAGTCTGAGGACTAATCCCGTACTATCGGAACCGGGAATTCCAGTCATACCGACCAAGCCTCCAAGGCTTCCATATGACGATTCCCGCGAGTCAGTGCAGTCAGTCGACTACCTTGCCAACTAACCCACTAAAATTTGCATAGACGACCTACCTATAGCACTGATGAAACTCGACACTCACTCAGTGAATGCAATACTTAGTGCAAGTCTCTATAGGACACTCGAGGCCCAGTCTCGAGGTCCTCGACTTGGAACGTTTCAAACTGGCCCTCAAGGAATTGGTTTGTGGGACTAACCAATCAGTCTGTGGACGTTTATTGTGACATTACGCCATTCAATGTGATTAGTAAGCACAACAAACACATTTTTCCAATGATGGATACTTACTTTATCCATCAGTATAGTATTACTTTGATAAAGATCAACAAATAGTTCCCAAAACAGCCAATTTAATTGACTTTCTGGTCACATATTCTAACAATCTCCCACTTGACCACAAAGCCAATTACCCATGTTGCACAGAGCCTCCTGAGCATGAGAAATCTACGATACCGACTCGATCTCGCGAGTCTACTATATTTCTCTGCCAAAGTAACACAGTCCAACTGTGTCACCTTTTCCTACCATTGTTACGTGCAAATGGTGGTAATCTAAGAATTTTTCATGGATCTGTGATGAAATCTCGGGTCCAAAAGCTTTTGCCAAAGCCTAATTGTTCGCCTCCAAGGAAACTACTGGCTCGGTCGTGCTAGGCACCGCATCCATCCTATGGATGCAGTTTTCAATCCAAACCACTTTTCAAAAATGACTTCCAAAGTCGCCATACATTCGACTTCATAATGAAATATCATGGTATCTCGCTTGAAACCTTTTCAAGCCACCACACTCACCATTAAGTCCAAATGTACATACATATCGAGACTAAACATTATTCACATGATTCTGAAAGACTAGTGTCGCTATAGCCTTCCAGAATCAACACTCCACAAAACGTGCATCAAGAACACTTCTTTAATCCTTATTTAGGTATTAAAGACTGTTCTCAACAGCTGTCTACTGCCTCCTCGCCACAAGCCCAATAAACGTTGTTATGCCCAAATCATACACAACATCAGGCCTAATGCATCGAACAACATTTTCATGCTGTCTATCGCAAAGACGTAGGGGATGTCAAATATCTAAGCTTTCTCATCAGTCTACCGTGACTGAGTGTTGAACAACTTAACCCTGTATAAAGGAATCCAATTCCTTTCATGGAGAATTACGTGAACAACGCTCGTGTTTCAATGATTCCTAAAATATTAAATTCATTCTAAATGAATAAGATGTTACACACTAAACAGTCAAAACAAAACAATCCTCCCACTGACCCTAAAGCCTGTTACTGATCAAGTCATACTCTATATGAACTTGTCAAAACAAATATTCCAGTTACACGAAATTTCAAACCTAGTTTGAATTTTCATGGCGGATCCAATAGCTCTAAGCATTTATCGGAACCCGATGTCCAACATCGCTTCTCCTTGTATCTTTTGGATCATAATCCAATTGACCAGACAGGCTCAGAAACCTATACCTCTCAAGTAACTAAGGTACTCAGGTTATGCGTAGTTAGTGGAATAATATGATTAAAAATGATGTTTGCATTATTCTGCATTAAACCTGCACAAATCAGATACCCAGTATAATTTATCTCCCACTAGTCCCTTGGCGTATGCGAGACTATCCCATGTACTCAAGAACTTTGTAGAATACAGGCTTGATTTCCCTCTTATCAGAGACCGTTCAACCATGGTCCTCACAGGAAGAATTCCACTGAGTTAGAATTCCATTCTCATTTGGATATTCAACAACTCCCACTTAATACACGCGCCCTTCGATCTAATTGAGAGGTTTAATTTTGTAACCAGTTTTGGTTCACCACTCCAAGTCTAATTTCCCGAACCTACACAAGGTCCTTAAACTTGTGAACCGTCTCTTGGTCTTGTGTATTCAGTAATATACGGATGTCTAAATAGATCCAATCCAATATACTTTAGGCAAACCCACTTTGTTTAACAAAGAAGCTTTACGGTCTTTCCATCTCAGAGATGAGTTATAAGCTAGTCGACTCAAATTGTCTATCGCTAGACTCTTTGAATCTTCCAACTTCCTCGTCCTTAACTAGAGAAAAACCATCCTAGCTTATGGATGCCAAATTCGTAAATTAATCTTGATTATCCATTCTAATCATTTGATATTGAGTACTCATAATCCAATTATGGAATAATGTTTAAGAATAATTATGTATCCCACCTAGTAGACAAGAGTAGCCATTCTTTATCAAATAAAGCAATTTTATTGATCAAACTTATGTAATTAAAAAACTGTCCAACAATATATAAAAACATACTTCAATCATGCTAGGTTGCATATTCCTTTCAAACTCTATCCTAACACAGTCACTGCTATGCTAAGCCTAACTAGTCCCTAGTCCTTGCAGCAACGGCCCTGCCATCACTAAGCCTTAAGACCTGTCGTGGCTTTCTACTCATCACCACCAGCAAACCATTCACAGATTATGACTAACTGGTATCCAATACCAAATAGTAGAACAATAATCATGTTGGTACTCAATTCAAATGTAACTTCATTGGAGAGGAGCTTAGGACATTCTCTGTTCCAATGTCCCTTTTTGCGGCAGTTAATGCACACATCAGTTGGAATCTTTGACTTTGACTAGCGAACTCTTTTCCTCTTTCCTTTACCTCCACCCGACTGTGTAACAGGATCACTTGAAGTGCTAGCAACGACTGATGTTGTCTTAGCTTTCTTCCTCTTCTAGCATCCGGCACCTTTGCCTTTCGCTTCTAAGGTCGAAGCCTCTCCCACTAGTACTGCCAATGCAGATTTATCAACTCATGAAGGTCTTTGTCACGCCCATTCATGTTATGGTTGACAATAAATAGGTCGAAGGAGGCAGGAAGAGACTGAAGGATCACGTCGATGTACGACTCTTTTTCAAGATAAGCCTAGAGGTCTTTAAGCTTCTCCACGAGGGATAGCATCATCACTCCATGCTCTTATATAGATGACCCTTATGTCATCTTAGCTCCGAAGAAAGCCTTCGTTGCAGCGTATCTAACATGGGTGTCCGAGCCCGCATAGATATCTTGCAAATGAAACATAATCGAGCCAACATTATCTAGCCTATCGTACTGCTTTTGGATCACGTTAGTCATCGAGGCCAGTACGATGCTGCGGACCTGCCGGTGGTTGGCATGCAGCTGCTCGAACGCCAAGCAGTTGTTAGACATTGACCTATCCAGCAAGGCTTGAGGAAGATTCTTATCCAGAATATAAGTCTGGTTCTCGAATCTAAGACTATCTTAAGATTTTGCAAAGAGTCGTTGTAGTTTGTTCCATCAAATTTATTAGCCTCTAGAATTGCCGTTAGTGGATTCTTAGACATCTACATTCAAAATGTAAACATAAAAAATTAAGTAGATTATAGTAATATTATGTTCAAGTTAAGACTTGGTCTTTAGTAATTAACCCCTCACACTATTTCTACGAAAGCCCATCACTCTCAAATGGGGTTCCGAAAAATCATTTTCTAGTGGGCTTGAGGTGCACAAATGCAATTATCCATGCCCCGCTTTTACGATTCACACGGAAAAAGGCTTTGTGGGAGGTAAGCTATACCATTCTCATCCAATGAGATCCTCAAGTTATTTTGCCTCGCCTCTTCACATGATCCCGAGGACTCTAAGTGAATCATGTTACTCAGCTAGGCCTGACCCATAAACCAAATGAATATATCAAATATCGCCCCCATGACTTGTGAGTTAGAGAAATAGGAGCATATTCATTTGTTCATGACAATAGTGCAGCTTTTTTCTATTCCAAACGTGCCATGACTCATGAGACCATGAATGGGTGAAAGTAGCTTCCTCACTACATTGCTATGGATGGAAGGCTTGGATTTAAATCAAACCATTTGATTTTTTAATTCATTAATGGGCCTAATATTTACTTGGAACATCCAAGTGAGAGCTAAGTTTAGTTGTGACCGAGATCTCATCATTAAAAATTTTTGCGTGCTTGAGTTTTAAACATTGAGTATAAAGTGATGCATTCCAAATACATCATACATCAAATATTAAAACATACACTGCATGCAAAAATTAGCCTAGCACGCTCCTGTTGGATGATCACAAGCCCAATCCTATTTGATCAATTGAGCCCGCAGTGGATCTATGGTCAATCTAGGGCAGCCTACACTATTACAAAATTATTATCCATTATCATTCTAATCGGCCTTGTAACACTTCTTCGTTCTTTTGGACTCTCCATCGTGGGCTCCGCCCAACGAGCCTTTTCTTGGGCCACTATCGCCATGGAAGTGCTTCCTTACAATTTATTTCAAAAATAAATAAAACATCACCAACCTAACTACACTCATTAAAATTTTAAATAAGAAACCCCAATCATTAGTTGGGGGAAGTATAAAAAATAAACCATACATAAGGGCTATAAGCATTGTGATCATCCCCATTGTTTATTCAATAAACAACAAATACACATTTATATCAACTATAAACATACCCAACAAATAAATATATCTAATGCATTTATTAAGGTAATATCCAATATCATAAACAACAACACGATGATATGCAGAAAATATATATATTAATCATGCAATTAAAAATGGATATTAAGTATCATACATCCAATGTACCAAAAAATCCCTTTTTTTTTTGTTTAAAACCGTTTTCAAATTAATCTGAAGCACAATTTAATTTTGAAAAAAATTAATTTAACTAAAATTAAAATTAGCCAAAATTAATCATTTCAGAAAATATGCAGAAATGTGGAAAATTTAATTTTTCGGGTAAACAGGCAAAAACGGCACAGCCGTTTGAAACCGGCCGACCGGCAGCACTGTCGGTTGCGCGAATAATGAAGGTTAAAGCCACACTTGGACTCGATGAAAAGGACTTTAGCTCTCTCGACACACAATGCATTTTGATTGCATTTGATACATCCTTCGGAGCCATCCTCTTGCCTTAGTACATTCACGGAACAAGTACTCCTTAAAATCAATGCATACAACGATGCACTTGTGTCGGGCCTGATCATGGTTATTGTGATTCTTAATAGCCGATCTACGATGCAGGACCGAACAAAAGAGAAATAGGGTACTGTAAGTTTGGATAGATGACTAATACTCCAAACAATCCTAGGGGATGACAAGTGTTATCGAGTCTTTATGAATGACATAAATATGACTTAAATATAGAGAAAGGCATAAGGTTTATTTCCATAAGCAAGACGTGAATCATTGGTCGAAATATATATTAGTCCTTATCATATATGTTAGAATAGGTGACCATGTAAGCCAATTTTGGCAGGAATATGTAACCTATGTCTAGACAATTTCAGGTGTTTGATAAAACATTTATGAATAAAGAAGTGAAGATTCATATGGAAACACTTTGTTTACGTTCACTTATATCTGCTATTACATATCTGTTCACTACGCAAACAAAGCCCACGGACTGAGAATCGATTTCGGAGACTGGGACTACGCTTGGAGGTAGGTCCATGAAATCAGTCTTACCGAATCAGTACGAAAATCTCCAAGTCAAGGAATCTCGAAAATGGGTACCGGGATTCCCTTTGAGACTTGCACTAAGCATCTGCTGTCGTATTTCATCGATGGGTGACGAAGGTCGTCTAAGCAGTGTTAGTGGGTCAGCATGCTAGGAAGCAACTGACTGAGGTGACTGGCGGGAACCGTCTTACGGAGGACCTTGAGTATAGTCAGCAAGGTATGACGTGAGTTCCCGGTTCCAACGGTACAGGTCAAGTCCTTTGACTTGAGGAACTGCTGAGTTTACCTGTACATCAGGTCTGTATCTTAGATATGGTGAGAGATTGCCAAAATACTCTTGAGTAGTCATAAGCCATGTCTAGTGCAGCTCGGGTGTACAGAGTGACAGTAGTTTCCAAGAAAGGATCTGTCTCCTGTCAAAAGGCATTGACAGTTGAGTCTCATGTATGCTCTGTGTCTTGTCCCTAAAATCTGTGGCCACAGTAACTGAACAGAAGGGAAGGTTTCCCTTGCGGCGTTTAGTAAGGACAGACCGACACTTAGGTCCAAAATGGGTACCTGCATTTTCCGTGCCCTGGACTCTAAGTGATGAGACCGAAGACAGAAGGACAAGTGTACTGTTAGAGCCTAAATGTTCATCCTCAATTATTTCACCTAGTCTCTAGTGCCATGGACCGTTGCTAGATGGCCACCCATGGTAACGGACGAATTCTAGGAATCCGACCAAGTCTAGCTGAAAGGTGAACCTAAAGGTCACACACTATCCACACACACTTAGTATTTAATTTGGAATTAAATATTGGAGTAGAGGAATGATTAAATTGGATTTAATCGGGTCCTATATTTTCTTGGAGAAAATAATTCCTTCTATTTGATAAAGGGAATTAAATTAATAAATTGGATTTATTAAGGAAATTAATTTAATGGGCCTAGAATAAATATTAATATTTATTTATTATATTTATTTGGCCTTTTGGAATATTTAATAGGATTAAATATTCCATTAAATTAAATTAATGGTTGAGATTTAATGTGAGAGATCAAAGGCTAGGATTGAATTTGATAAGGTCAAATTCTACTTTGACTAGGACTTTGACTAGGTCAAAATCCTAGTCAAATTAAGCTTCTAAAGAGGATTAAACTCTTCCTCTATATAAACCCCTAGCCTTGCAACTTTTGAAGGATGATGAAATTTCAACACACACACACAACACACACTCATTTTCGGCTCTCTCTCCCCTCTCTCTCGTTCGCCCTCTCTCTCCACTCTCTCCAAGAAATTCTTTTCTAGTTCTCTTGTTCTTGGAACATTAGAACTTAGATGAATCAATACCGTTAATTCATAACGTGTTGTTGATTCATCAACTCCAAAATATACACTTGTTCGTTGCTAGCACGACGTGCAAGATACGTGGGTGGATCGTGTGTCACGATTTGGAGGGTCTCAAGAACGAGATCTCGGTGCAAAACGGGGAACAACGCGTGTAGCTGTTGAAGACGAAAACGACAACGGGTAGGTCTCGTTTAATATTTTCGTCCTCTTTAATTTTCTACCCTATGGCCTCCATGATCATTTACATGTTGTTTACTCATGAGATACACCGAACACCCGGGAATCTCAAGGGTACACCCCTTGAGCGTGTTCTTTAATTTGATTAAAGCATGATTTAAATTTTTGTATTTTATTTTATATCGCGCTTCCGCATTCGCGCAATTTCCCGGGACGATCCACATATTCTTTCAATATATTCATGTTGGTGCGAAAAACAAGATCTATTAGCAAAAAAAAGGAATAAGACACCTTCTTTTAAAGAAAGTACGACTACATAAAACTATGTTGCGATGCTAGGAAAAATGTAGAAACGTTGCCACATTTGCTTGCCATCTAGCATCACATGCATGGTCGAATCTACTTTGGTATATATTTATCCGGTTGGGCATGAATAATGAAGGTTAAAGCCACACTTGGACTCGATGAAAAAAGGACTTTAGCTCCCTCTACACATAATACATTTCGATTGCATCTGAACATCCTTTGGAGCCATCCTCTTCCTTAGTACATTCACGAAAAAAAGTACTCCGTACAACATTGCACACAATGATGCACTTGTGTCTAGGCCTGATGTCATGTTGAATCTTTGTAACCAATCTACGATGTTAGACTGAACAAAAGCAAAATAAGGTTCTGTAAGTTTGGATCAATGACTAATACTCCAAACAATCATAGGGACGAGAAGTGTTATCGAGTCTTTAAGAATGACAGACTTATAACTTAAATATAGAGAAAGGTGTAAGGTTTATTTCTATAAGCAAGACGTGAAATCATTGGTGGAAATATACATTCGTCCTTGTCATATATTCATATTGATGCGAACAACAAGATCTATTAGCCGAAAGAAGGAATAAGACACCTTCTTCAAAGAAAGTACGACTAAACAATGCTATGTTACAAGCGCTTATGGGTTTTCCTCTTGGATCGCTGTCGATTCAGTATTTGGGGTGCTACTGATTACCTCCAAAGTCATGGTGGGGGATTGTAGGTTGCTCCTTGAGAAGTTGGATGCCCGGATCCATGCTTGGGGCTTGCGGTGCTCTCATTTGTGGGGCGTGCCCAGCTTATTCAGTTGGTTCTCTCGACCATGTACATCTATTGGGCCATGGTCTTTCTACTTCCTAAGGGGGTGGTGCTGGAAATTGAGAAACAGTGTTGTGGCGAGGGAACCAGGAGGGGGGTCTGGTAAAGGTGGCATGGGATTCTGTATGCCTTCCCATTGAGAGTGGCGGCTTGGGTATCCGGCCGGTGATTGCCTTGAACAGGGCCTTAATGACCCGTCACCTTTGGAATATCATTGACGTGCAGAATTCTTTCATGTGGGTACGATGGATCCGGAATTATTAGCTGAGATGGAAATCCATTTGGTTAGTGAACGCCAGTTGGGGTCATGGGGTTGGAAGTAGCTCCTAAAGCTCAGTGATGAGATCATCCGTGGCATGTCGTTCAACGTTAGCGATGCCAGTCGCATTTTCCTTTGGTAGGACCCATGGCACCCTCTTGGGGTCCTCCTCATACCCAAGGGGTCCACTAGTTACCGGATTGCATGAAAAGGCTCTGTTGCAGGACGTTATTCATGATGGGGAGTGGTCTTGGCCGACGAGGAGCTCTTTTGAGGTTATGGAGATTATGGAATCTATTCCACCAGTTCGTGGCGGGCCGAATTTTATCAAGTGGAATTCTAATGGGGGCACCTTCTCTACGGCGTCGACCTTCGAGCTATTTAGTCCAAGTGTCCCAAGGGTAGGGTGGTCTGTCTTGTCGGGAGGACCGGTGAAGATTCTGCGCAACTCATTTATCCTTTGGCTTGCGATACAGGGCCACCTGTCTACCATGGATAAGCTATGGTTGCAACACTGGGATGACTGTTGTATTTTGTGTGGATTGGCATTGATGGAGAGCCACCAACACATTTTCTTCGATTGTGCTTATTTGGTAGCTTGTCTATGCATCTGTAAGAGGGAGGTTCGGTTCCTCTGGCCCTACTCTGATTGGAACCTTGGAGTGGCTTGGGCAGCTCGGCGATGGCGGGGGAAGCACCTCCTAAATGCCACTTATTGGTCGCTCTTTGTATCCCTTGTTTATCACTTGTTAACGGAACGGAATCAACAACACTTTCAGCATGTCTATCGGAACCCTGATGTGCTCTAATGCCTTGTGCTTGAGCAGATTAGAAATAGATTGATTAGTATTAATCGACCCCCTTCCCTACAACTTGTAGCCACTTATAGGGTCTGGAAAATCACCTGGAGACAGTGAGGAACACAGCTAGGGAACGTGACCGAGTGGCCTGTGTAACACAACGTGGATCGTCTTGGGAGAGGGCGCGTGCGGAAGCGCTATGTATTAAAACGTAAACGTAAGTCAAACATGCATAAATGACGGAATTAAAGAATCGTTCAAGTGTTGTTCCCTTGAATGTCCTAGGCGTTCGGTCTATCTCATGAACAAAAGAAAACAAGCATACTCGATTTCATGGAGGCCATAGGGTTGGAACGAAAGTAAATACTACGCAGGTTACTTACCCGTTGTAGACTACTTCGTTCGGCTACACGCGTTGTTCCACATTTTGCCACCGAGATCCCAATATAGAAATCCTCTAAATCGTCCACCCAATTCACTGGATCTTGATTCCCTCATGCTAGCAAAAGATCAAGCGGAAAATGAGGAACACTCGACCAAAAACTATAAATTTAACGTGATTGATTGTTTAAACGTTCCCTTGTATCAAAGACAAGAGAGTACGAGAGCTCCTTGAAGTGGTGAGAGAGAGAGAGAGAGAGAGAGAGAGAGAGTTGGACGAGAGAGAGACATAGGGCGGCAGTTGTGTGTGTGTGTGTGTGAGATGAGAGTAGTATAGAAAATTAGTGTGTGTGTGTGTGTGTGTGTGTGTGTCTGCTTGAGTATTTATAAGGAAGTGCTCTTCTTAATCCTACTCAAACTCTTCAAAAGTGGCACACCTTACACAACTAGGACTTTGACCTAGTAAAATCCTAGTCAACCTAGGGTTTGGTTAAGTCAAAATTAATCCTAGCCCTTCACCTCAACTAGCCCCAAGATTCAATCTCGTCCGTCCATCCCTTGATGAGCTTTGTGGAATGGACTTTTATATCCTATTTAATAGTCCAACAATTCCTAATGGGCTTGTAGTAAATATCAAATAAATACTTAAGCCCAAAATTAATATTAATTGGAGTGTCAAGCCTTTAAATATTAATTGGAGTGTCAAGCCTTTAAATATTTAAAGGCTTGACACTCCAAAAGAGAACCAATTTAATCTAAGTAAATTGTTTGATCTCCCGGAATCAATTCTAATTAATTCCTCCGTTTCCAGTGAATTGAGTGTGACTCTTTAGATTCACCCTCAGCTAGACTTGGGCGAATTTCTAATCATCACATGATAGGAATTCGTCTGTTACCATGGGTGGCCGTCTAGCAATGGTCCATGGCACTAGAGACTAGGTGAAATCATGGTGTGAACGTTTAGGTCCCCGAATGTGTATGAGCATTGTCCTTCCGTCTACTATCTCACAACTATTAGTCTAGGGTATGGATGTTTGGACGTCGGTACCCATCCTTGACTTAAGCCAATACTCGTTTATCCACTGAAACGTCACTGGGATCTTATCCCACTGTACAGTCACTGTGACCACAGATTTTATAGGGAACGAGTCTCAGAGTATAAGTGAGATACTACTGTCAATCGTTTGACAGGAGACGGATTCTGTCTTGGGACCTACTGTCCACACTAGACATTTTGACTGGACTAGATAGGGCTTATAGCCAAACCTAAGATACAGGCATGGTGTGCATGTGAGTACAATAGTCCCTCAAGTCCGAGGACCAATCTCTTACTGTCGGAATCGAGAATGCAAGTCATACCTCAGTATTCCCATATGACGATTCCCGCGAGTCACCTCAGTCAGCCAACATTGAGCTGGCTAACCCACTAATATTGCATGGACGATCCTCGTCACTTGCCGATGAAACGCGACTGCAATCATTTACTGCAAGTCTCAAATAGACCCTCGATACCCAATCTCGAGGTCCTCTGACTTCGAGTATTTCAGACCGATCCACAAAAACTGATTTCATGACTGCTAACCTATGCGCAGTCCAGTTTCTTGGATTAACCTTTCCGATCTGTAGGCTTTGCTTGTGCATTGAACAGTTATAGATCTTAATCAGTAAGTGAACACAATAAAAGTACTATTGTCGTAACTGAACATCACTTTTATTCAGAATGAATTTATTTACACCACGAATGTCAGAAATAGGTTACATAAGCCTAACAAGATTGGCTTTACAGTCACCTATTCTAACAGTAAGTGAACAGTAATAGATCTTAATCAGTAAGTGAACACAATAAAAGTACTATTGTCGTAACTGAACATCACTTTTATTCAGAATGAATTTATTTACACCACGAATGTCAGAAATAGGTTACATAAGCCTAACAAGATTGGCTTTACAGTCACCTATTCTAACAGCCTGTACACAGTCGTGTGGGAACGGTCACCTATTCTAACAGCCTGTACATAGTCGTGGCCTTCCCACACGACTGTGTTATCGAGTTTGGCCTTGTGCATCGACACATGCATGGTCGAATCTTTTTGTGCTATATATCTATCCAGTTGGGCATGAATAACGAAGGTTAAAGCTACACTTGGACTCGATGAAAAGGACTTTAGCTCACTCGACACACAATGCATTTCAATTGTATCTGATACACCCTTTGGAGCCATCCTTTTGCCTTAGTACATTCACGTAACGAAGTACTCCTTAAAACCAATGCACACAATGATGCACTTGTGTTTAGGCCTGATCACGGTCCTGGTGAATCTTAGTAACCAATCTACAATATTGGATTGAACAAAAGCGAAATAAAGTTCCATAAGTTTGGATTGATGACTAATACTTCAAACAATCATTGGGGATGACAAGTGTTATTGAGTCTTTATGCATGACGGAAATATGACTTAAATATAGAGAAAGACATAAGGTTTATTTCTATAATAAAGACGTGAAATCAGTGGGGGGAAATATATATTCATCCTTGTCATATATTGACATTGATGCAAACAATAGGATCTATTAGCGAAAAGAAAGGAATAAGGCACCTTCTTTTAAAGAAGTACAACTACACAATACAATGTAAGATGCTAGGCAAAACATAGAAGCATTGCCACATTAGCTTGCCATATAGCGGCACATGCATGGCCAAATCTTTTTGTTCTATATATCTATCTGGTTGGGCATGAATAACAAAGGTTAAAGCCATACTTGGACTCGATGAAAAGGACTTTAGCTCTCTCGACACAAAATGCATTTCGATTGCATTTGATACATCCTTTGGAGCCAGCCTATTGCCTTAGTACATTCATGGAACAAGTACTCCTTAAAACCAATGCACACAATGATACACTTGTGTCTGGGCCTGATCACGGTCCTGGTGAATCTTAGTAACCAATCTACGATGCAGGACTGATCAAAAGAGAAACAGGGTTCCATAAGTTTGGATAGACGACAAGTGTTATCAAGTCTTTATGAATGACAGAATATGACTTAAATATTGAGAAAGACTTAAGGTTTATTTCAATAACCAAGAAGTGAAATTATTGGTGGAAATATATATTCGTCCTTGTCATATATTCATATTGATGTCAACAACAAGATCTATTAGCGGAAAGAAGGAATAAGACACCTTCTTTTAAAGAAAGTACAACTACATAATACTATGTTGCGATGCTAGGCAAAATGTAGAAGCATTGCCACATTAGCTTGCCATCTAGCGTCACATGGATGGTAGAATCTGTTTGTGCGATATATCTATCCGGTTGGGCATCAATAACGAAGGTTAAATCCACACATAAACTCGATAAAAAAAGGAATTTAGCTCCCTCGACACAACATGAATTCTAATTGCATCTGAACACCCTTTGGAGGCATCCTATTACTTTAGTACATTCAAGGAATGAAGTACTCCTTAAAACCAATGCACACAACGATGCACTTATGTCTACACCTGATGTCCTATTGAATCTTAGTAACCAATCTACGATGTTGGACTGAACAAAAGCGAAATAAGGTTTTGTAAGTTTGAAAATAAGGTTGTGTAATTGCCGACAAATTTCTCTCGTTTTACACCGCGACTGTATGAAATTTTCACACAGTCAGATTCCGACTGTCTTCTCCAAACGTTTTCGCCGGCAATTCTCGCTGCGATGACACACCTACTTTCCCCTCACACTGACGATCCTTTTCTCTGTTCGTTTCCCCTTCCCATCCCTTCCACGCTCCCTTACGCGCCGTTACACTCCTTCGCACAAACCTCCGATCTTCCTCCACCTTTCACTGGCCACCATCACCATCACTCTCCAACACCAGATCCACGCTCCCGCGTCAACGTGAACACTCCCAACCTTCTTTGGACCATTTTCTTTCATTGTTCCCACAAACCCTACCTACCACTTCTACCACTGCCTTACCTCTAATGAACTCCACCTAACCCTTTTATGGCGGAGCTACCTGCAACCTCCCACCCCTCTCCAACCTTCCCTCCTCAACCTACTCCTACACCAGCCCCTCCTCTGTCAAGAGAAGCTACTCCACTATAGTTCAACTTGCTTCCAACACTTCCTCCTCTGATCCTTCAAGTGTTGCAAAAAAAGATGAATTCTGTGCTCTTGGTATAGCTTCGTCTTTCAAAGGGAAACCTGAAATTTCCTTCTCCAAAGCAGAGAGTGAAGAGCTTGCTACCAAACTCAGGTTTGCTCTTGTTAGCAAATTTTCGCATAGATTCCCTAGCATCAATTTCCTCAAGAACAGAATTATCAAATTAGGACTTCGAGGTAATGTTACTGTTGGTGTTATCAATCTGGAACATGTCCTCATCAATCTTACGCATGAAGAAGATTTTTCATGTTTATAGCTTAGAAGAGAGTGGACTTTTAATAGCTTTCACATGCCTGTGTTCAAATGGACCCCTACATTTAACTTACAGGTTGAATCCCCTATTGCCCTGTGTGGATAAAGCTATCTGAGCCTCCCTATCACTTGTTTGATAAGAGTGCTATGTTTAGCATTGCAAACTTGATTGGGAAACCATTAAGAATGGATGAGCCTACTCATGATCTCTTTAGACCTACTCTTGCTCGTGTATGTGTTGAATTGGATTTAACTGCTCCTAGAATGCAGGCAATATTTGTCAAGTTTGAGGATACTAATTTTAGGCTGACTATGAAAATTGTCCCCAATACTGCTCTTTTTGCAAACGCCTGGGACATGAACAAAATTCTTGCCTGCTGAAAGCTAAAGTTCCATCTCAACCTTCTGCGACTGGTATGCATTCAAAAGATCCCAAGGCAAATGGTGCTTATAAGGATAAAGGAAAATATGTTCTATTTGAGGGTATTGGGCACATTGTTGAAGGGGCTGGAGACCGTTCCAATAAAGATAAAAAAAAAAAAACAACAGATCCTAATACTACCAGGATGAATTTCATTGAGGAAGACAACCAGGATCAGATACTGGATGACACTTATTATATGGCCAGAGATATAGCTGAGATGAGAGAAGATGCAAGAATAGCACATCAAAGGAGGGAACAAGAAAATGAGCCTCGGGAACCTGATCATCTTTAGGAATTCAATTATGATGACCCTCTGTTGGCTGAACTGCTGGACAAAAACTGGGAGAAACCACTTGAACACTACAATACACCTAATCCACTTGAACACTACAGTACACCTCATCAGGACCTAATTGAGGATGATGAGGCGATCAATCCATAGCTGGAAAAACAGGGACCTCCTCACATGAATGCAGATCTTAATACTTCCAAACAAACTACCATGGAGATGAGATGAGATCCAAAAAATAGGACAGTTGTTGAGAAACCTTCCTTCAAGCAAGCTGAGTGTGGGAACCAAAAGAACTTGAATAATGTTGGTGCTCAATCTAGTAGAAATAATGGTGAAAATACCTTTGTGGAGGCAGAAACAGAATCTGAAGATGAAGGAAACTGTACTCCAACCTTCAATAGATTTCAAAGTTTAGAAGGCATGTATGAAGAAGTCTTGGACACTACCAATATCTCCCACCACACATCTGACCCCCGGTGCAGGAAATACAAGAAACTGTGGTTACTCAGGTCATATCTTCAAATGAACAACCTTTCTTTCAACCTTGCCTTTCCCCACTTTGGCAATGGGAGCACTCTGAGCGCTTCTAGTAGCTGTGACGGTTTTTCCTTTTCCATTGTTCCTCCTCCAGCGTTTGGCCCTCTTGCCTTTCACCTTAGAAGTTGAAGCCTCTCCTATCAATACAGACGGAGCAGACTTTTTTTTCGTTACCTCATATTGGACCAACATACTTATCAACTCAGGTATGCCTTTCTCAAGCGCATTCATGTTGTAGTTAATAATGAATGGGTCAAAGGAGGGAGGAAGAGACTGTAGGATCACATCAATGTACGTCTCGTTATCGAGCCCTGCCTTGAGGTCCTCGAGCTTTTCCATAAGGGTAAGCATCTTGACCCCATGCTCATGTACAGAGGATCCTTCGGTTATCTTAGTTCTAAAAAATGTAGCGACATACCTAGTATGCCTGTCCGGACTACATAGCAATCCTTCATACGAGCCATTATGGAGGGAACATTGTCCAGCCTCTCATACTGCTTTTGCATCTCATTTGTCATTGAGGCAAGTATGAGGCTCCGAACTTTGCAATTATCATCTAGCCATTTTCTTGAATGTCTCACATTCTTCAGGAGAAGATCCATCGGGCAGAGCCCATGGAAGCGGCTTGTCCATGACATAGCCTTGATTCTCATAATCGAGGACTATCCTCAGATTAAGCAACCAGTCGTTATAATTGGTTCCATTAAATTTGTTTATCTCAAGTATGCAGGATAAGGGATTCTTAGACATTTAATTTAGATCTACACTTAAAGATAGCAAATAATCAGCAGAGGATAATGATATTTAACAAGAAGTTAAAGGCTCGGACTTCAGTCACTAACTCTCCCACTATTTCTACGAAAATACGTCACTCTCGAAATGCCATTTTCGGGAAATTCTTTCTTAGTAGGCTTGAGGTCCATAAGCGAAATTCTCCATATCCCGCTTTTATGATTCGCATGGAAAATAAACTTGTGAGAGGTATTCCATACCATTCTCGCCCAGCGAGATCCCCAAGATGTTTCACCTCACCTCTTCACATGATCTTAAGAACTCCAAGCGAATTACATTACTCGGCGTTAGAACCAACCCATCAACTGAATCATAGCACTCATTATTGCTCCCCACGACTCGTGCGATAGGTATCAGGAGTGTATTCACTTCATTCACAACAACAGTACAACTTAATTTTAGTCTAAAGACATGCCACGACTAGTGGGACCACGTGATTGCGTAAAATCAGCTTCCTCACTTTGTTGTGGAAGGCATGGATGAACGATGCATGGTCAAGTCCATTTTAGGGGTCTAATATTCAACTTGGTCCAACCAAGTGAGAGCTTTATTTTAACGACTGAGACCTCATCACAGATTATGGTATTTTACATGCTTTGAAATATGGTAAATATAACCAAATCATTCGTCAATCATTCAGCATGCAAAATAAAACCTAGCACGCCTCTGTTGGATGATCACAAGCTCGAAATCTATGCGACTCATTGAGCCCGTAGTGGATCTATGGTCAATCTAAGGGTTGGTCCTACACTATTACAAGTATATAATGAAACCCATCAACACTCTGATTGACCTTGCCTCTTTATCCATTGGGCCTCTCCGTCGTCTCCTCCTTCTTGGGCTTGCTTCGTTTCATCATTTATTCAAAATAAAATTAAAAAAAACTCACCAATACCTACTCTCATTACAACTGAAATAAAACCCCGACGAACACCTAGGAGGAGTACATAGAAAGGAAGGAAAAATGCCTTATTATTCCAAGGCAAAAAATGAAAGATTAAGGAATAAATAAAGAGACACGTAGGCCCCACCCAACAAAAAAATAAACCATATATGTGGTCTAAGGGCTTTGGATCATCCATTTGTCAATCCCATTAATGCAAATAGCAATATTACATATGCCACATAAACATGCTATCCAAACAACACGTGATAACCAATATCATAAATGATAGAAAATAAATGCAAAAATTCCGCACAAGAATGTTGATTATTGGTGCAACCATTGCATGAAATTCTTGCTAGGAAAAACCCCTTCCTCACTGACAAGACAACATTAAATTTTAAGAGGTTCCAAACCTCAACCAAAATAAAATATTTCAAGTTAATAGTTAAGAAAAAAAATGTAGAAAATAATAAGTAAATTTTTCAGAAAAAAAAAGTTTTACAAAAACAACACAAAACAAAAAATGGTCAAGGCGGCAACATGACACCCTCTGCCTGGTTGGGCGCGTGCACGCCCCCATCACAGGGCATCAAGTGCCGGACTGCTGCCACTGCCTATGCACTGCGCGCGCCACCTGCGCCCAATGCTAGGCGGCCGCACGCTCGGACAGGCGCCCCAGCCTGTCGCCTGCGCGCGCTGGACGCGTTGGCCAGGGGACAGCGCGCGGGCTCCCATGCCTGTGCGTGCCCCTTGCTGCGCCCCTACGCACGCAGCCGACAGGGTGCACCGGCTGTTTGCTTGTGCTGGGCGCGCTAACTGGGCGGCTGCGCGCAAGCTCCCTTGCTTGCGCGCCCGCCTGGCCACACCCATGCGCGCGACCGGTAGACCGCCGCTGTCAGTCATGCTCTCCGTTTGTGTGATTCCAACAACAAGAAAATCAATTCAAGGAAAAAAAGAACCCCAAGATCCAACCATTCAAGTTCAAAATTAACGCAAATAATCCTACAATCATTAATATGCTTCCATACGTAAAATTAAACACGTAGAGCATGCTTTCAACACATATAGCATGTTAAACCCTAGGCCTATACACCGAATCAGGCTCGGATACCACTGAAAGTGTGGATCAGCCCGGGAGTTGGTGCGGCAAAAGCGCGAAAGAAACGAGGAAAGCATGCATGAAACGAAATTTAAAAATAAAATGATGTTAAAAACCGAATCAAGGGGTGTCCCCTTGATTCTCCCGGTGTTTGGTGTATCACATGAATAAAAAAACAACATACATAATTCATGGAGGCCCTAGGGTATGCGAAGAGAACAAGGGAAACATAAATACAGACTTACCCCTGTAGTATACTTCGCCGGCTACAGGTATTGTTTTGAATCACCATCGCCAAGGCTCTACGCAAAGCACTTCTAAAGAACGTCCATGTAATTCACCGGACCGCTAGGAGCTTCTCGTGCTAGCAAGAAATTATTATGGGAGAGAACAATCGACCGAGCGTTATGAATTAACGTGATTGATCTTTCGTAATGAAAAGAATCAGTACAGCCCGAGAACGTGGCAGAAGCGTAAAATAAAAGAAACTTAAAACGATTTCAAAGGGGTGTACCCTTTTGAATTCCTAGGCATTCGGTGTTTTCAAAAGCATCATAATAAAAATAAAACATGCTTGAAATATGGCTAGAGGAGGAAACAAAAAAATAGTAATTTAAATCGGAACATTGCCTTTTTCGTTTCACATGTAGAACGGCAATAAGAATTGATTCCCTCTACGTTCCTTTTCCATTCACCTTAGGATTCAAATTAGAATGCCTCTAATTTTTCCACACCCCACTAATGGAAGCAAATCTAGATCTATTGCTACGTAGAAGTTAGATCAACGAAGAAATGAAACCGTATTACACTATTGATTAGTATATACATATTTCTCATGTTCTCAACTTGAATCTAATTCAAAGTGAACTCAACAAATGGAGAAAAAGGGAGAGAATTTTTTGATCTACAGAGAGGAGAGAGCAAGTTAGGGAGTTCAAAAGTATATTCAAGTCTAGTGTGTAGTGTAATCAAATTACATACAAAAAATAAGTTACTTCCGAAATAACTTCTACACACTATGCACAACATGTGCACCACTATCCATCATATGAGTGAAAGGAATTGTGGATCGTCCCGGGAAAAGCGCGAATGCGGAAGCGCGGTATAATTAAAAAATAAATGCGGAATTTAAACATGCTTTAAATTAAAGAACACGTTTTCAAAGGGTGTGCCTTTGAAATTCCCGGGTGTTCGGTGTATCTCATGAATAATAAAACATAAAAGAATCATGGAGGCCATAGGGTAGAAAAATAAAAGAGGACGAAAACCATAAACGAGACCTACCCGTTGTCGTTTTCGTCTTCAACGGCTACACGCGTTGTTCCCCGTTTTGCACCAAGATCTCGTTCTTGAGACCCTCCAAATCGTGACACACGATCCACCCACGTATCTTGCACGTCGTGCTAGCAACGAACAAGTTTTTTATTTTGGAGTGGATGAATCAACAACACGTTATGAATTAGCGGTATTGATTCATCAAGTTCTAATGTTCCAAGAACAAGAGAACTAGTGGAATGATTTTCTTGGAGTGTGTGAGAGAGAGAGAGGGCGGACGAGATAGAGGGAGAGAGAGCCGAGTTGTGTGTGTGTTGTGTGTGTGTTGGAGATTCATCATCCTTCAACTTGTAGGATGCTAGGGTTTATATAGAAGAGGAGTCTAATCCTCTTTTAAACTCCTCTTTCAAGAACTCTATTTTGACTAGGATTTTGACCTAGTCAAAGTCCTAGTCAAAGTAGTGTTTTGACCTAGTCAAAACAATCCTAGCCATCCATCTCTCCCATTCATCTCACCGTTGATATAATTTAATTTAATGGAATATTTTAAAACCTATTTAAATATTTCCAAGAGGCTAAAATAAATATAAATATTATTTAAGCCCATTAAATAAATCCCTTTGATAAATCTAATTTATCAATTTAATTCCTTATATCTAATAGAAGGAATTATTTCTCCAAGAAAAATAAAGGACCCGATTAAATTCCAATTTAATCATTCCTTCACTCCAATATTTAATTCCTAATTAAATATCTAAATGTGTGTGGATAGTGTGTGACTCTTTAGGTTCACCTTTCAGCTAGACTTGGTCGGATTCCTAGAATCCTTCCGTTACCATGGGTGGCCATCTAGCAACGGTCCATGGCACTAGAGACTAGGTGAAATATTCAGGGATGAACATTTAGGCTCTAACAGTACATTTGTCCTTCTGTCTTCGGTCTCATCACTTAGAGTCTAGGGCACGGAAAGTGCAGGTACCCATTTTGGACCTAAGTGTCGGTCTGTCCTCACTAAACGCCGCAAGGGAATCCTTCCCTTCTGTTCAGTCACTGTGGCCACAGTTTTAGGGACAAGACCTAGAGTATACATGAGACTCAACTGCCAAAACCTATTGACAGGAGACAGATCCTTTCTTGGAAACTACTGTCACTTTGCACACCAGAACTGCACTAGACATGGCTTATGACTACCAAAGAGAATTCTGGCAATCTCTCACCATATCTAAGATACAGCCCTGATGTACAGGTAAACTCAGCAATTCCTCAAGTCAAAGGACTTGACCTGTACCGTTGGAACCGGGAAATACACGTCATACCTTGCTGACCATACTCAAGGTCCTCCGTAAGACGGTTCCCGCGAGTCACCTCAGTCAGCTGCGTCCTAGCATGCTGACCCACTAACACTGCTTAGACGACCTCGTCACCCGTCGATGAAACACAACAGCAGGTGCTTAGTGCAAGTCTCAAATGGAATCCCCGGTACCCATTTTCGGGATTCCTTGACTTGGAGATTTTCCGGACTGATTCGGGAAGACTGATTCCATGGACCTACCTCCAAGCATAGTCCCAGTCCCCGAAATTGATTCTCAGTCCATGGCTTTGTTTGCGTAGTGAACAGATATGGAAGACAAATATAAGTGAACACAAACAAAGTGATGCCAAATGAAATTCACTTCTTTATTCAT